>JAPMOS010000001.1:0-90000 GCA_027972325.1 Paratrimastix pyriformis
GGATGATGATGATGATGATGATGATGATGATGATGACTGGATGATGATTGGATGATGATGATGATGATGATGATGATGATGATGATGACGATCGTGGGTGATGATGATCGTGGATGATGATGATGATGATGATGATGATGATGATGATGATGATGATGATGATGATGATGATGATGATGATGATGATGATGATGATGATGATGATGATGATGATGAAATTGATGATGGATGATGATGATGATGATGATGATGATGATGATGATGATGATGATGATGATGATGATGATGATGATGATGATGATGATGATGATGATGATGATGATGATGATGATGATGATTGGATGATGATGATGATCTGGATGATGATGATGATGATGACTGGATGATGATGATGATGATGATGATGATGACTGGATGATGACTGGATGATGACTGGATGATGACTGGATGATGACTGGATGATGATGATGATGATGATGATGATGATGATGATGATGATGATGATGATGATGATGATGATGATGATGATGATGATGATGATGATGATGATGATGATGATGATGATGATGATGATGATGATGATTGGATGATGATTGGATGATGATGATGATGATGATGACTGGATGATGATGATGATGATGATGATGATGATTGGATGATGATGATGATGATGATGATGATGATGCGGTGATGATTGGGTGATGATGATGATTGGATTGCCCGTCGTCCCATAATTGTTCGTCTTGGCCAGGTGAACGAATCTGATCGGACACTTGGTGGCGCAGCAAGGGCAGTATGCGCCTTCCTGAATTGCCACAAGGTCCTCGATGCAGACTCAGTGTGCGTGCGTCATCTGCCCACACTCCTCGCTGGGTTTCTCAATCCGACGACCCCGGCAGGCGGTGGACCCGAGATGACAATTCACTTTCTCTCGTCATTCGCCCCACCACCACCACAGCAGCCGCCCACGCCCACGGACCCGAAGTCCTCCCCGCGTTGCTCGCCGGGCCCACTTCTGCTGGCCGACGCGGCCTTGCATCCCGGGGCAGCCCCGCCCGCCTCGCTGGCCCTGGCCGAGTCCCCGCCTCCTCGCCCCAGCCCCACCGCCACTTGCGACGATGACCCGGCCCGGGCCTTGCTCTGGGCATCAGCAGTAGCAGCAGGCCCCGCGCCAACCACCATCACCACCATCAACAACGACAGCAGCAGCAGTAGCGATCAACTGCATCAGCTGCTTGCCACCTCCCCGCCACCCGCCGCTGCCCTGCTCCTGCTCGCATCATCCGGTTGCAGCAGGCGGCCGGCCGGGCCACCGCCACGCCACGCCCGGCCCTCACGACTGCTGTTGGCCACCACCACCACGACCACCATCACAGACCCGACCATCACCCCGACCTCGACGCCCACACGCACTCCGCCACCACCGGCCGGCCTGCCTCCACGCCCCCGTCCCGCCCACCGCCCACCCACGACAACGCCGCTCCTGGCGACCCCGACCACCCCCATGCCGGCCCCCAGCCCCCCGCCCTCGATGCTCCGCCTTGAGGAGCCGCTCCTGGGCGGATCCCGGGAGGGTGCCGGTCCTAATCGTGGTGCTGGTGATGCTGCTGGTGGTGAGAATGCGTTCGAGTGCATGAATCCGCTGATGGTGGCCGAGGGGCTGGCGGCAGCGGCCAGCCCACGGTCGTAGGTTGATGTGGGGGTCTGGTGGATAGACCCCCTCCCTCCCTCCCCTCCCCCGGCACCAAAGGGCCCTTCCGTTCCGCCCCACCGCACGGCGGTGCTGGGGAACACGGGTATGGAGTTGAACGGGGAGAGATTTTATCATCCCGGTTTTCGGGCTGTCTCTCTCGATATCGAGATCGATATATACCAACCAACACCCCAACACCCAACACCCCCCCTCTGTTCCATTTTTCATCGCGTTGTGTCGGAGCTTGTTTTTTCTTGTTTTGCGATTTTCAGCGCTGCGTCTCTCCGCCCTCCCTTTCCCCCCGCCCCGCCTCTGGCCCCGTCGAATGGGGCCAGGGTGGAGATGAGCAGCGGTGACCCGTATCATCATCATATCATCATCAACAACAACAACAACAACATCATCATCATCATCATCATCATCATCATCATCATCATCATCATCATCATCATCATCATCATCATCATCATCCAGTCATCATCATCATCATCATCATCAACATCATCAACATCATCATCATCATCATCATCATCATCATCATCATCATCATCATCATCATCATCATCATCATCATCATCATCATCATCATCATCATCATCCAATCAGCCAGCATCATCCAATCAGCCAGCATCGTTCTCTCGTCGTTTCCTCTGTGTGACTGTTGGGCATTATTTTTCGCAAATACACAGCATGTTCTCTTTCATGACGGGACGGATTTTCGCCGGCCTGCCCCCCTTTTTGCGCTCTCCTCCGGCGCGAGTCTCCGCTTGGAACACATGCTTCTTGCTTCCGCAAAACTCGACGACAGCACACAAAATAAAGGCCGCCCACATCGGCGCGCATTGCTGATGAATGAATGATTCGATCATATGAAAAAACGGCGCCAAGGGGGAGCCATCAACACACCAAAGGGGAGGAGGAGGGAGGAGAGAATGGGAGGGGAGGGGAGGGAGCAGCACGGCTGCAACAACCCGCGGGAGAGTCGGACGGAACCACCTCATCGCAGATCCCCGTCAACACGAAAACCCCCCCCAAAAAAATCTCAAAAAAAAAAAAAAACGATGCCCCCTCACGGACTGCCGCCCCCCACCATGCCCTCGTCTGGGGCCCCGGGAGTCGGGGCCAGGGCCAACAGCGGATTGAGACACTCGAGCTGACGGCCCACCAGGGTCGGCGGGGTGAGGGGCGGCGGGGTCGGCGTTGGGGCTGCCGAGGTCGCGATGATGGTGGCGAGTGGGTTGTTGTTGGTGGTGGGAGTCGACAGCAGCCGCGAGGGCCGCCCACGGCGTGGCGGTGGCCCGGCCGGGCGCCGTGGGCGGCCTGCTGCTGAGGGCGATGACGGGGGGGCCAGCAGGAGCAGGGCGGCGGGCGGGGGAGTCGGAGCGGCAGTGAACAGGTGTTCGGTGCCCGCGCCCATGGCAAGAAGATCCGGAACGGAGGAGGGCGACAGTGGTCCTGTTGATATTGACATCCAGTCCGCGAGAACCCCCGCCGTGGTGGTGGGCAGGGGGGCGTCGCAGGGGACCACGTCGAGACCGAGGCCAGTTGGGGTCTCGCGGCGAGGGTTGGGATTGGTGGTGGTGGTGGTGGGGGCGGGGGCGCCCGTGGTGGGACGAGGGGGCGGGGACTCGGCCAGGGCCAGGAAGGCTGCCCCGGGGTGCAGGGCCGCGTCGGCCAGCAGAAGAGGGCCCGGCGAGCGACGCGAGGAGGACTTCGGGTCCGTGGGCGTGGGCGGCTGCGGCTGCGGTGGTGGTGGTGGTATACAGAAAGGAAAGAAGGTGGATGGTGGTGAATATGATGACAGGTTGATACGGAGATGTTTGGGTTTTTCGTGCCGCGTGGAAACAGCCCCCCCCCCCCCCAGCCCGCGATTCACCTCTGTCAAAGTGCCCCCACGCCCCTCCTGTTCGCCAGGGGTTCCAAAAATCATCAGCCATCACCCCCAACCCTGGGCCCAACAGCTGCGACACCGACGAGGATCGAGACCATCCTCACAAGAACGAGGGCCATGCATGCCTCACCCCTGCGATGAGGATATTATGAAGAGACAAAAGGCATGTTGCCATTTTTTCATTGAGATCAGCACTCGAACGCCGAAAAACTATGGGTTGGCCCCCCCCCAAAAAAAATGGAAGAAGAAAGAAGAAGAAAGAAGAAGAAAGAAGAAGAAAGAAGAAGAAAGAAGAAGAAGAAGAAGAAGAAGAAGAAGAAGAAGAAGAAGAAGAAGAAGAAGAAGAAGAAGAAGAAGAAGAAGAAGAACCCCCCATCTTTATGATGGAGGGGGAAGACAGGGGACCGCATCGCATCACGGGGTGGGGGGGGGGGGGGGGGGGGGTGGGGCAAACTTAAGGGACACTCGACCGCGGCGATAAATCATGGGTCGGCCCAAAAAAAAAATCAAGACTTGGTATGTGACGACGACCGACCTGGCTGGCTGGCTGGCCATCTGCTGCTGCGGCTGTGGGCAGGTCGTCGATGGTCAGGCCCCAGGCGTCCCCAGGCAGCCGGCGCGGGGGCGCCTGGCGCTGGGAGGCACCGTCCGCATCAACCCCAGTGCCGCTCGGGATAACCTCCGTCTGGCGGGTGCCGCGTGGGGCCGGTCTGCGCAGCAGCGGCGGCAGACGGGGCGCGACGACGGGGCTCAGGGGCAAGGACGAGGATGATGATGAATGGGGCGCGGGCGTCGGGGTGGTGGCGGTGGCGGTGAAGAAGGGTGGCGGTTGGGCGGCGAAGGGGGCCGTCAGCGGCTTGGCCACCAACTCCGTGCCGGGGTCGGCCTGAAGGCGGCGGTGAGGGCGGGTGGATGGGGTGAGCGCGTGAATGAAGAGGCACGGAGAGGTGGGTCAATGGCAGGGAGGCAATGATGGTGATCGGATGATGATGATGATGATGATGATGATGTGATGATGATGATGATGATGATGATGATGATGATGATGATGATGCTGCTGCTGCTGCTGCTGATGATGATGATGATGATGATGACGATGATGACGATGCGGATGCGGGTGATGATGACTGGATGATTGGAAGATGATGATGATGATGACTGGATGATGATCGCGATGGAGTAGGATGCAGGCAATGCGTGTGCTTCCAAGCGAGCGCCATTGGGTTGGTGGCGGGGGCGCAGAGGGAGGCAGGCGGGGCAGCGGACCCTTGCCTTCTGCTCCTTCTCCCTGCGGCGGCGCCTGTGCAGCAGCACCAGCAGCCAGCCCGCCAGCCCGGCCGCCAGCAGGCCGCCTGCCAGGGGCCCCGCCAGATAGCCAGCCCAGGCGGCCCCCTCGGCTGTGACGACGGGCCCGCAGCGGTCGGGGGCGCTGCTCTGGGCGGCGGGGCTGCACTGGCAGGCCCACAACACGGCCCCGTCGGCCTGTTGGCTGCGGAGACAGTGGGCACCCGGGTCGCCGCCCGCCTGGCAGTCGGCATCGCTTGCGCAGCGACGGGTCTCTGCATTCATCAACAGCAACAACAGCAACAACATCAACAACATGAACATCAAAATCATCAACACCACCAGCCATTCATCATCATCATCATCATCATCATCATCATCATCATCATCATCATCATCATCATCATCATCATCATCATCAATCATCAACATCATCATCCAAATCATCATCACCAGCACAACGCAGCCAAGGCCCATCGCCACAGCCCGCCGCGAGGACCGCGGTTGTTAAATGGGTGCAGGAAGATGCCGGGAGCACAGAAGGAAAAGGGGACCAGGCGCACGGCATGCCGGGCTTGTGTTGGGGCAAGGGGAGGTGGAGGGTGTGGGTGCGGACCGGGGTTGGCGCAGAGGGCGCCCGTCCAGCCGGCGGGGCAGCTGCACGACCGGCTGGGGGCCGCACCCAGGCAGGCGCCCCCGTGGAGACAGTCCCCATCCGAGGTGCAGGCGCCCTCTGCCAGCGACAGTCCACACCAGCGACCACCACCACCATCAGCCAAACGCCACATCACATCCCCCCACGACAGGGGAATCGAGACCGTGAGCGAATTGAGGGCAAGGTGCGCGGGTCAGGAAGGACGTGCGCAGTTGGCGGGGTGGGCTGCATTGGTGTGGACTGGCCGGCTTGGCCAAGTGGTGGTGATGAATGTGCCAGGAAGAGGGCGCGTATGCGGACCGAGGTCGGCGCAGCGGGGCCCCGAGCGGCCGGCCGGGCAGCGGCACCCGAGCAGCACTGGGCTCGAACTGACCATGACGCAGACCCCGCTCGCCTGGCCGCCCGCCTGGCAGTCGCTGGTCAGCGTGCAGTTGCTCCCTGCCCGCAGCCGCCGCAGGGAAGTGGTGAGATGGTGTGGCGGTGGTGATGATGTGATGATGATGATGATGATGATGATGATGACTGGATGACTGGATGATTGGATGATTGGATGATTGGCGGGCCCCCGGCCGGGAGGAGCCATCATACGGGTCATTTGGCCCGGCCCCCCCCGGAGTGTAACGCATGGCGCGAAGGCGCGAGTAATCTTTCTTCTTGAACTTGTCGCCTGCGCCCTCGCAAATACACAGCATGTTCTCTCTCTGGATGATTGGATGATGATGATGATGATGATGATGATGATGATGATGATGATGATGATGATGATGATGATGATGATGATGATGATGATGATGATGATGATGATGATGATGATGATGATGATGATTGGATGATGATTGGATGATGATGATGATGATGATGATGATGATGATGATGATGATGATGATGATGATGATGATGGCGAGATCATCTGTCAAACAGCACATGAGGTAGGATGCGGTGGGGTGCTGTGGGGTGCGGGGCAGGGGAGGCGGGCGGGCGGGCGCGGGACGGACCGAAGTAGATGAATGACGGGCCCTCGGTGGCCCGGTCGACGGGGGCCGCGAGGAGGTTGCCCGCCCGGTCGGCCAGCCCCGCAATGGCGAAGCCCAGCGGCCCCGGGCTGTCCGTGGGCCCCATGTCATACCAGCCCTCAAACTCCACCACTGCCGCCAGGGCCGCGGCGGTGCTGTTGGTGTCGCCGTTACTGCTGCTGATGCTTGTGCTGTTGCTGCTGCTGTTGTTCATGTTGTTGCTGCCAGTGGTGGTGGTGACGGCAGTAGTCGCAGTCGGCGCAGGCGCAACGACGGGCCGGGCGGGTACGGTGTGTGTGCCGATGAGCACCGTGAGGGCGCCCGGCTCGCGGAGGGCCTCGGAGGCCGTGAAGCGGAGCCTGACCCGGTCGCCCGGCTGGGCCACCCGCGGCACGGCGTTCGAGCTGGCCAGGGCCACAGCCACCAGGCGGGGAGGCCGACAGTCCAGCGCCACCACCGCCGGGGCAGCCACCGGGGCCGGCAGCGCGTTCCCCACCCGGTCGACGGCGTTCACCACTGCCGCTCCCAGCGGGACGCTCTCACTGGCCTCATCACCCGCCCCCTCGCCGCCACTGCCGCAGTCGGCCTGCTGGAGGTCCCAGGCCCCGGCCCAGCAGCTCCCGTCCCCGTCATCATCACCGTCACCATCAACGCCATCGCAGGGGTCGGGGGCGGCGGGCAGCACGTGGCCCGCGATGGCCACCGTGGCGGCGCTGAGGGGTTTGCTCGAGCGGAACCGCACCCGGAGCCGATCGCCCGGCCGGGCCAGGGCAGGGTCGTAGGGGTTGCTGCTGGCCAGGGCGGGCGGGCCCACAACCACGGGCGGCACAAGATCTGCGGCGGTGCGGGTGGAGGAGAGGGCGCCAATTAGGAACGGCAAATTGTCTACAGATCTTCGCCTCATCCTCAGTCTTCAACACCCCCTCATCCCCGTCATCAGTCCTCCATCACCTCACAGCAGGGGGTGTGAACGCACCATGTGTCATGGTGGGGATCTGCGGACCTGCGATGACGGGCACCGCCCGGGGCGCCCCCACGACGGAGACCCCGCCACACTGCACGTCGAGGGTCCCGTTGGCCAGCACGTCCAGCGTGTAATTGCCCGCCGGACCGGTGGCCGTGAAGGCAGCCCGGTAGAGCGAGCTCCCGTTGGGCCCGCCCGCCTGGCAGGACCACCGCAGGTCGCCCGGCGCGGTGCCGTTCCAGAGAACCTCAAAGGGCAGCAGCGCGTCGGCGTACGGGCAGGGGATGACCTCACCTGTGGAGTCCCGGGCCTCCAGCAGCACGGTCAGGTTCTGGCCCCGGGTGGCGACCGACGGGACCACGGAGACAAGCCGGCTCGTCCAGGGCCAGGCCACTGCCAATGGGATGTGAAGTGAGTCACTACCGTCACCCGCCACTGTCCCTCCACACCAAGAAGGCTGGCCGGCCGACGGACCGACGGTGACGGTGACCAGGGTGCCGCCCGGAGTCGGACCCACATCGGCCCCATCTGTGGCCATCTTCACGGTGAGCCTGTGCGGGCCGGCCACCCCGGGGATGAACGAGGCCAAGAAGAGCCCCGGGCTCTCGGCCGTGCAGGCCCACCGCAGGTCGGCCGGCGGGCTGCCGTCCCAGAGCAGGGCGAAGGTGGCCGGGGCGGCGGCACGGCGGCAGCCGATGACATTGCCAGCCGGGTCGCGGGCAACCAGCATCACCACCAGCGGGTTGCCCGCCGTCACCTGGCCGGGGCAGCTGTAGCTGCTCGGGGGACCCGCCGGGGCGCCTGTCATCATCACCACCAACAAAGTGGCCACAGGCGCATGAGAAACAGCCCCCGAACGCACGTTCCCTGATTTCTGGGCGTTTGTTTGCCATCATCATGCATGTGTTTATGAAGACCACCGAAGGACCCCTGAAGGGTTCTCGCGTTTGGCGACCCAGTAGTCAGTTGTCAACCGTTGACAGGGGGGGTCCCTGACTGTACCTGCTGTTATTTCTCACCAACCACAGCTGCGAGAATCCGTTTTTGACAACGGGTCGAGCAAGGGGGCTCCAAAGGCTGTCAAACGAGCCTCCGTTGGCCAACGGCAGGGGCGGGGTTGGGACAGAATTGTTCAAAAAATTGAAATTTCGGCGCAGTCGTGAAAGAGTTCATGCGATGTTGCCCAAGGGAGTGAGTTCGTCGATCTGACTATACGAGGAATGGGAAAGGCCACCGGACTCCACGGTGGACCGACTGCTCTGATTGGGGGCCTTGCGTGACATGTCGTTGCTGGTGGGGTGGGGGGCGCAGTTTGCCCAGAACCCGAAGAAGCCCAAGCCCAAGCTGTGCGACTCGTGCCGGCCCGCCACCCCACCTGCCACTGCATGCCCACACTGCCCCCATGCCCCCATGCCCACACTGCCCCCATCGAGAACAATCTGATTGCTCGACACTTTTCAGGGCGGTGCACGGTCGACAATTATGGGATGCGGACCACACAAAATATGGGATGACATTGAACAAAATAAAAAAACATCGAGGAATTGACGACGGACCAGGTTGCACGGTCAGCACGGTGGTCCCTCCAATGCCCACGGCCGTCCCGCCGGCTGTGGGGGTGGCGACGAAAGTGGCGAGCACGTGGGCCCCGGCTGCGGTGGGGGTGAACGTTCCCACGAAGGCGCCGCTGGCCTCGCAGCCCCAGCTCAGCCCGGCGGGCGGGCTGCCACCGTCCCACCCCAGGGCGAAGGTGGCCCCGGCCGTGGCGGCCGTGCAGCCGATCGGGTTGCCATTGGCGTCGCGGGCCGTGACCGTCACCCGGGTCGGGCGGCCGGCCGTTGTCACACCGTCATCAGCCCCCGACACCACCGCCTCGCACCGGGCCGGGTCCACCGGCCCCGCCACCACCACCAGCCCCGCCGGGGCCCCCCGGCCGCCCACCAGCCGCCCGCTGTAGGTGGCGCCGACCGTGTGGGGGCCCAGGGCCGTCGGGGCGAAGGTGGCCGCGAAGAGAGGCCCCGCGCAGGCCCAGGCCAGCCCCGGGGTGGTCGGATGGGCCGCCCCGTCCCCGTCCCAGAGCAGCCCAAAGGTGGCCCCGGCCGTGGCGTTAGTGCAGTTGACCAGGGACCCGGCCGCGTCCCGGGCCGTGATGGTCACGGTGTAGGGCGCCCCGGCGGGCGTGGTCGCGGGGGCCGTGAAGTTGCTCCGATCGACCGAGATCGGGCCTGATGAGAGAGCCAAGTCCACCACATGGACGGGAGAGGGCGGGGTGAGTGAGACTACGCTCTGGTGTCTGCGTCAGAACGGGGGGACTCAGACGACATTGAGAGATCCAATGGCCCCATTTGGGAAAGGTGAAGAACGTTCCTTTTGTGTGGTGATGCCATCAAAAGATGAATGTCGTGTCACGTGTCATGACGACAGACCGGGCAGCACCACGAAGCCCCTCGCACCGGGGGCGATGACGACCATGTCTGTGATCACGGACACAAGGTACAACCCTCCGGCGATGGCCGGCGCGTCGATGCTCGCCATCAGCAAAGCCGGGCTGGCGTCGGTGCAGCTCCAAGTTGGGACCGTGTCCCACATATTCACGAAGATGATGAAGGGGGGTTGAGCGGAACGACGAAGAGCCTCACACTCGGCGATGTTTCCGGCCGCGTCCCGGGCCGTGATGGTCACCACCAGCTGGGCGCCGGCCACGACGCTCAGGGGAGTGGTGAAACTGCAGTTGCCTGCGGCCGGCGGACCTATCAGGGAGGAAGAGGAAAAGGGGGCGAGCTCGTGACCCCGGATGTGGATGAGGGGCGTGGATGTGTGGAACGAACTAACGGGAAGAGGTCGAAGAGAGACAGAAGAAAGGTCGAAGAGAGGTATGGCACGATTGTCACTGTGAAAGTGTCTGTGCGTGTGTCGAGTGTGCTGCTGTGTTGTTGGAGGACGGACACAACGGACCGGTGAGGGTGAGCGCCACCGGGCTGCCCACCAGCTGGGCCCCGTCTTGCTCCAGAAGCATGGTCAGGTTATGCCGGCCCAGGAAAGCGTTCCCGAACCCCATCGCTACACCAGCCAGGAAGACGCCCGGCCTCGGGTCGTCGGAACACGACCAGTGCACGGTGTATGGGGGCGAGCCCCCGCCCCAGAGCAGCAGGAAGGGAATCGGGCTTAGCAGCGTGCTTGTACACGCAACCAGGTTGTCGTATGCATCGTGGGCCGTCAAAGTCAGGGTGTACTGAAAGATAGCGTAGAAAGGAGCCACCGGGGCCCCCTCGACGTACGAATGGGACGCGACGATGGGACCCGGCTCGACCGTCACGGCCACCGCGCCCGCCCGGCCCACGGCCGAGCCCCCGCTCACCAGGATGGGCAGCAGAGCGTAGAGGCCTGCACGGGTGGGGCTCAGGGTGCCCAGGAAGGTCCCCGTGCCATCCTCGGCGCAGCTCCACACGAGGCCCGGGGCCGCCTCGGCCAGTGACGACCCTCCGCCGGTCCACTGCAGGGCGAAGGTACTGCTGCGGGTGGCCGGCTGGCAGGCGACCGGGTTGCTGAAGGCGTCCCGGGCCGTGATGCGGACCCGCAGGTCCGTCCCGGCCGTGAGGGTCGTGCGGCACGTGAAGGCGCTCTGGGAGGCCGAGATTGGCCCTGACACAGATGCACACCAAAGACACACAGCGGGAAGGAGCAAAGAGGAGTGTGAGAACAAACGGGAGCCCGAGCGCCAGCAACACCCAGACGGGAGAGCGCAACACAAATTGCCAACATCGCACGTGGTGGAAGGTGGCAGGGACAGGGACAGTGGCGATGATGGGGGACGGACCGGCCACCACCAGCACCACTGCCTGTGAGGTGTCCCCGCCGCTACCCACGGGAACCCCGCCCAGCCGTGGCGCCACGAGGTGCCCGCCGGCCGCGGTGGGGACGAAGGACCCCACGAACCGGGCCCCGGCGCAGGCCCAGGCGGGGCTGGCGGGCATCCCGTCCCACACCAGCTCGAAGGTGGTGCCCGCCGTGGGGCCCGTGCAGCCCACCAGGTTCCCGCAGGCATCGCGGGCCGTCAGGGTCACGGCCAGCGGCTCGCCCGCCACAGCAACCGCGGGGGCCGAGAATGTCACCGTCGTTGCCGCAATCCCGCCTGTGGGGGGCGAGTATGAGGATGATGATGATGATGATGATGATGATGATGATTGGATGATTGGATGCTGCTTGCTGCTGCTGCTGCTGCTGCTGCTGCTGCTGCTGCTGCTGCTGCTGCTGCTGCTGCTGCTGCTGCTGCTGCTGCTGCTGCTGCTGCTGCTGTGCTGCTGCTGCTGCTGATGACGATTGGATGATGATGATGACGATTGGATGATGATGATGCTGACTGGATGCTGACTGGATGATGACTGGATGATGATGAGGATGATGAGGATGATGATTGGATGACCACGCTGTAAAATCATGGTTGGGCATCGCCCCCGTTTCACCTCTGCCCCATGGGCCAGCTGTCCTCCTCCCCCGCCGACGGACCCGCCAGGACGGTCACGCTGGCAGCGGCCCCATCCCCGCCCACCGGTGCGCCGCCGTAGGTCGGGACCAGGCTGTGCCCGCCGGCCAGTGGGGGGGCCATGCTGGCCGCGAAGAGGGTCCCCACGCACGACCAGGCCACCCCGCCCACCAGGGCGGCCCCGTCCCACTGCAGCCCAAAGGTGCTGCCCGCCCCGGCGGCCGTGCACGGTACCGGGGCCCCTGCCGCATCGCGGGCGGTAACCAGGACGATGTAGGAGAGCGCGCAGGCCGTGGCCGTGGCGGGGGCCGTGAAACTGCTCCGGCCGGCCGAAACCAGGGCTGCTCGCACACCCCGCCCCACAGCAACAGCGTGCGTGAAGGAACGCCGGACGGGGAGTGAGGAAGCAGGCAAGGTCGGGACGGGGTTGTGGGGGCATGGTCGAGGGGAGGAGGATGGATTGTGGTCCTCCCCCCCCCCCCTCCCCCCACACACACACACAAACACACACCAGCCCAGCCACGGACCGGCCGTGACTGTGACGGTCTGGCTGCCCTGCCCCAGCGCGGCCCCGCCCACCAGCGCGACGTCCAGCGTGTAGACCCCGGCCAGGACGGGCACGAAGCGGGCCAGGAAGGCACCCGTCTCGGGGTCACAGCCCCAGCTCAGCCCGGCCGGGACGCCGCCGCTGGCCCACAGCAGGGCGAAGGTGGTCGCGGCCTGGGCGGCCGTGCAGCCGACCGCGTTGCCCAGGGCGTCCCGGGCCGTGACCGCCACCACCAGCTGGCCGCCCGCGGGCAGGTCGGTCGGGGCCTCGAACTGGCTCTGCCCGGGGCTGACAGGGCCTGCGGTGGTGGAGGTGCGGGGTGGATGGGATGGTGGCCCGCCCCCCGGGGAAGTGAGAACAGGGTCGAAGGCAGGCAAGCAAGCAAGCAGACAGACAGACAGACAGACAGACAGACAGACAGACAGACAGACAGACAGACAGACAGACAGACAGACAGACAGACAGACAGACAGACAGACAGACAGACAGACAGACAGACAGACAGACAGGCAGGCAGACAGGCAGACAGACAGGCAGGCAGACAGACAGGCAGGCAGACAGACAGGCAGGCAGACAGGCAGACAGGCAGGCAGGCAGGCAGGCAGGCATGGCACTCAACACCGACCACGACCACCCGCTCACCGATCGTGCGGACCAGGGATGACGGTCACGGTCAGGCTGCCCACCGCCACCAGAGCACCGTCACCGTCACCACCACCTGCCGGCGCCGCCGCCTCCCTGACCAGCACCGCCAGCGCATGCAGGCCCGCCACGGTCGGCCGGAAGGTCACCACCGCCGGGCCTGCGGGGCCCTCGGGGCAGGTCCACTGCAGCACCGCTGCCGACGGAGGGGTCGCCCCGTCCCACCGCACCTGGAGCAGCGAGTCCCCATCAGCCGCGGCGGCCACACAGGGGGCCGAGTTGCCGTACGGGTCCCGGGCCGTGACGGCCACCGTGTAGGCGGCCCCGGCCACCGTCCGGTTGGCGGCCTGGAAGCGGGTCGCCCCGGCCCTGACGGAACCCGCCGGGACGGTGCACACCACGGCCTCGCTGCCCCCCACGGGGACCCCGCCGCTGCTGTTGCCGGCCAGGGTCAGGGTCAGGTTGTGCGGCCCGGCGGCCGTGAAGGTGAACGTGACCACGAACCGGGCCGGGTCCTCAGCCGTGCAGGACCAGGTCACGTTCGCTGCGGCCGGGTCACCGCCCAGGACGAAGGTCCCGTTGGCGGTGGGCGGTGGGGTGCAGGGGATGCTGTTGTTGAAGGCGTCCCGGGCCGCGACCGTGAGCGAGCTGGGGCCGCCTGCCGCCGAGGGCGCCACCACCACCGGGCCGCTCAGATCGGCCGAGACCGGGCCTGCCACCACAACACCAACAGCACCACAGCACACCACCGCGGATCGCCACACGGAGGAGCAGAAGGTGAATTGCTGTTCGGTTGTTCGGTCTCTGTGTGTCGTTCATTGCTGTGGCGTGGGTTTCATTGGGTATGCGTGTGTGTGTGGAGTAAAGGTGTGTCAGTGGGCATGTGTGTGTGTGTCAGAGGGGGCGGCAGGTGTGGACCTGGTGTGACCTCGACCAGGGCGGGCGACCCGGCCAGGGGGCTTCCGGCCAGCAGCACCTCCAGGGCCCAGCGGCCGGCCCGCAGGGGGCGGAACCACCCGACCAGCTCGCCCGGCCAGCTCCCGTTGGCCCACTGCAGGTCGGCGGGCAGGCTGCCGTTCCAGCGCAGGGTCGCGTTGCTGGCGGCCGCCAGCAGGACTGCCGACCCGTTGGCGGCGGGGACGGGGACGAGCGCCCCGTAGGTGTTGACCAGCAGCAGACGCACAGACAGCGGTGTGCCTGCCGCCAGGATCGAGGGCGCGATGAACTGGCTCCGGGCGGCCGTGGGGCTCCCTGGGTTGGCGAGCCGGGGAGTGCACGCGAGGGTCGGGGGGGTGGAGGGAGGGGTAGTGGAGGGAGAGACAGCATCAGAGAGATGCAATCGTTCACACGAGGCAGGGGGGAGTTGAGACGAGTGTCCTGGCGGCGGAAGTGACAAGCCGCAAGGGGAGGCATCCCCGTCGGCCACCCGAACAAACCTGCTTCCACTCTGAACCCGCCCGCGGCCGCCCCGCCGGTCACCACGCCGCCCTGGGCGACTGCCACCACGGTCAGATTGTGTGTCCCGGGGGCGGCGGCCACCCACTGGGCCACAAACAGGGGCGGGCTGTCGGACGCCGAGCAGCCCCAGCTCAGCCCGGCCGGGGCAGCCCCGCCGTCCCACAGCAGGGCGAAGGTAGCGTTGGCCGTGGCGGCCGTGCAGCCGATCGGGTTGCCGTTCGCGTCGCGGGCCGTCAGGGTGGCCGTCAGGGGCTGGCCGGCCGTGGCGGAACCCGAGGGCGGCTGCACCGCGTACGAGCACTTCGACCCCGCCACCGGGCCTGCAACCCAGCCATCCATCCATCCCAACCATCCCCATCCATCCCATCCCACCGCGAGCCAGCGAAGGGGAACGCGCAGCGAGCGCCCAGTCATGGATTGTGTGGTGGGGATAGGGCCTGCTCGCAACAGCGTACGGACCGGGGATGACCACCACTGGGAAGTCGCCCGCCCCGCCACCGCCACCGCCCTCGTGGCCAACCAGGGCCGTCCCGTGGGTCACCCGAAGGGCGTGCGGCCCGGCCACGAGCGGCAGGAACATGGCCAGCCAGTATCGCTCGTCGGTGCAGGTGGTCATCCAGGCGGAGGTGGCCCCGTCCCAGCGCACGTCAAATGCATTGCGGTTGGCCGTGGAGCAGCCCAGCGGGTAGCCCGAGGGGGACCGGGCATGGATGAGCACCGTGTAGGGCATCCCGGCCTCGGTCTGGTTGGCCGCCGCGAAGTCGCTCCGACCGGGGTCGATCGTCCCTGGGGGGTGATGATGATGATGATGATGATGACTGGATGATGATGATGACTGGATGATGATGATGACTGGATGATGATGATGACTGGATGATGATGATGACTGGATGATGATGATGACTGGATGATGATGATGACTGGATGATGATGATGACTGGATGATGATGATGACTGGATGATGATGATGACTGGATGATGATGATGACTGGATGATGATGATGACTGGATGATGATGACTGGATGATGATGATGACTGGATGATGATGATGACTGGATGATGATGATGACTGGATGATGATGATGACTGGATGATGATGATGACTGGATGATGGATGATGATGGGGCGGTGCGGCCGACCTGCCGTGACCTCGACGGTGGCGTTGGCGCCCGCCAGAGTCCCCTGGTCCATGGCCGGGGTCACCTGGGGGCTCAGCTCCCACGACCCGGGCAGCAGCGGAGCGAAGGTCCCCACGAATTCGGCCCCCGGGCCCCCGCCGGCCGGGTCGCAGGCCCAGCGGAGCCCACCCGGGGCGGCCCTGCCCCAGAGCAGCGTGAACAGGGCGCCCGCGGTGGGGCCCGTGCAGCCGATCCGGTTGGAGAGCCGATCCCGGCCCACGATCCGCACCGCTAACGGCTCGCCCGCCGGGCCGGTGGCCGGGACGACGGTGTAGCTGCTGGCCCCAGCCCAGGGCGGCCCTACCAACCAGAGCGCGCAAGGGGGATGGCGAATGTTGGGCAACGAACAGCGAAGGATTGGACAGAAGCATAAAAAACAGCCGACCCAGCAGGGAGTCATTTGGCGCCAGAAACGTGCCGGCTTTCGCTCGGCAGGCCCTAACGCTTGGTGGCCCCCCGCCAGATCGGCAAAGGGCACCCACCACCGGTCGCCCTTATAGACATGCTCAACGGGCCCCGCCCAACAAATTATGGGAAGAGGGAAAAAAAAAACTCGAATCGATTCAGTCCAAAAGAGGGCAGACCAGGGGTCACATCCACGGATCCGGCGGCTCCCACCGCGTCTCCGCCCCCGGCCAGGGCAGCCCGCAGGCTCTGGGTGCCGGCCTGGGCCAGGGTCACGTTGGCCACGAAGCGAGTGCGCCCCTCGGCACAGGCCCACGTGGTGGGGCCGGCCAGCGGGCAGCTGGCGACGAGGGCGAAGGTGGCGCCGGCCGTGGCGGGGATGCACCCGATCAGGTTGTCGTACTGGTCGCGGGCCGTCATGGTGACGGGGGCCGGCTGGCCGGCTTGGGCCTGGGCGGGCAGGACGGCCGAGCTGTGCCCCGCATCGATCGTGTCTGGATGTGGGCCGTGAGGGAAGAAACGGTGAGCGAGAAGGTGGGTGCCAAGGGAGATGGTGAAACGTGATGATGATGACTGAACGATGACGGTCCCTCCCTTCTTCTTCTTCTTCGTCATCCAATCATCCAATCATCCAATCATCATCATCATCAACATCATCAACATCCAATCATCATTCCAATCATCATTCCAATCATCATCATCCTCATCATCATCCACTCATCACCATCATCATCATCATCATCATCATCATCATCATCATCATCATCATCATCATCATCATCATCATCATCATCATCATCATCATCATCATCACCATCATCAGCCAGCAGCAGTACCATCAAATCATCTTCTTTCCGTCCACTCGTCTCAGCCATCAACCAGCGAAGCAGCGGCACGGACCGGGGTCCACCTGGATTGTGTGGTTGGACGCAATCACGAGAGCCGCGGTGTGGCCGCCAGGGCCGGGCAGCAGCAGCAGGGCCACCTCGTGCGGGCCGGCCACGAGGGGGCTGAAAGTGCCCACAAACTCCTGCTGGCTCTCGTTGCAGGTCCACACGAGGGGGCTGGGCGCCAGGCTCGCCGAGCCGTCCCACAGCAGCCCGAAGACGGCGGCAGGGTTGGGCACACCGCCGCAGGGCACCGGGTTGGCGAACGCGTCCCGGGCGGTGACGAAGACGTGACACTGAGCACCCGCCCGCAAGGAGGCGCCCCCGCTGGGCTGCAGGCTGGTGTCGCATTGGGTCGCCGAGATCAGGCCTGCCACCCCCCAAACATCCGTTCAACGCACCCCCAACACCGCCGAAAAGTGAGCGGGGATGGTCGAAGAATCAGAGTTTTCGATGCGTGGCTGGAGGAGTGGAGGAGAGGATGATGATGATACGATTGGCGGGGGGAGGTCGCATTCGGCGGTGAAGTTTTGATGAAAGCACGTCAGGCGAGGAGGGTGGAAATCCCGACCTGGGAGCAGCGTCAGGGGCAGCTCTCCGGCAGCCAGCACGGCCCCGTCCACAGCCACCGTCACGTTGTGGGCGCCGCTCTGGGTGGGCTGCAGCTGGGCCGCATACAGGCTGCTAGTGTCACTGCTGGGGTCGCCACCACCGCTGACACCCCCGCTGCCGCCGTTGCTGTCCGCAAAGAATGCTGCAGGTGGCGGGGCGCTGTTGGCGGCGGAGGCGGGGACGCAGGACCACTGGACGGGCCAGGGGACGGGGGCCCCGTCCCACAGGAGGGTCAGATTGCCGGCACCGGTGGGGGCTGCGCCCGCCCCGCCCGGCATGAGGCACGCGATCGGGTTGCCGTACGCGTCCCGGGCCGCCACGAACACCGTCAGCAGCTGGCCGGCCATTAGGGCGGCGCTGCCGTTGGCCGCCAGGGCGGCCGTGGTGGTGCTCGCAGACATGCGCCCTGTGTGTCCAATGGGGGGGGGAGGGGGGGGAGGGAGGAGGGAGGGAGGAAGAGAGGCGGGAGAGGCCGGCAAAATGTTGAGGACAATGGCGCGGGCAGAGGGAAGGGCGATCAAGGGAAGTGAGGGAAGGGCGGGTGCTGTGGGCAGCGCAGACCCGGGGTGACGGTGATCGTGCGATTGGCCCCGGCCAGGGGCCCGCCCAGGTCGGGGCGGCCAGGCACCCGCAGCACCACCAGCCCAACCTCGACCGGGCCGCTCGTGGTGGGCGCCAGGAGGCCCGCGTAGGCGGGGTCATGCTCCTCCACGATGCACGACCAGGCCACGGGGTCCCTCGGGGTGGCCCCGTTCCACAGCAGCCCGAAGGTGAGGTTGGCGGCCTCGGGGGTGCACGGGATGCGGTTGGCGAACTCGTCCCAGGCCGTGACCACAACACGGAGCGGCTCCCCGGCCACCACCCCGCTCGCGCTCAGCTGCCAAGTGGCAGCCGAAAGAGGGCCTACAAACAGGGTGAGTCGGCGAAGCCGGACGGACGGGCGGAGATCAACAAAGAACAAGACTACATCCCCCGAAGGCATATTCCCCCCGAGGGTGATGCCGGAATTCCATGGATATCCACCTTCGCGGGAGTGTCCAGTGGGCCGCAGTTGCTGTCAATGTGAACAAGCACAACACCATCCAGTCTGCTCACAAAGTGGACGCCCGCGAACTGCCAATCTCCAAGAGGCGAGGGGTGAGGATGGAGCGGCGCGGACCGGGGGTCACAGTGACGGCCACCTCGCCGGCCGAGACACCAGCCACCTTCACCCGGAGTGGATAGATCCCCGGCACGGTGGGTGCGTGGAATGTGGCCATGAACAGGGCCGCCACGTTCGCGCAAGTGTACAAGGGGGAGGAAGTCGTCGGGGCCACCATGGGGTCGATCATGCCCGTCGGCCCGAACCACAGGAATTCCTGGGGTCCGACCAGGGACAGGCCGGGCATGGAGCACTCGAACCAAGTGACTTGCTCGCCCGTGCCCGGGGCAAGGTACCCGACAGCCCCCCAGGCGGCCCGCCCTTTGGACAGGTAGAGGACCATGGCGTGCAAGGCCTGGCCGGCCAGGCCCACCACCACGTCCACGGGCACCTCGAGCCGAGCCCAACGGCCCGGGGGCGGCAGCGGACCCATCGGAATCCACGTGCTGCCCGCCGGCAGGGGACCCCAGGCCGGCAGGTGGGAGTTCGAGGGCCAGTAGAGGCCCACCAGGGGGGGCGGATGGGCGGGATCCAGATAGACCCAGGCAAACAGGGTGCTGTTCGCTGGCGGTGTCATGGCCACGGCCGATCCCGAGAAGGCGGTGACGTGGGGCATGGAGCCGACACCCGTCCGGTGGCCGCCCCTGGCGCAGAGCCAGGTAAGGTCGGCCGGGGTGGTGCCCGCCCAGCCCAGGGTCAGGTCGACACTCGCTGGGTCTGGCGGGGCACCCACGCAAGCCAGGGGCGCCCCGTACATGTTCTGCGGGCCCACCAGCACGGAGTAGAGAGCGCCCGCTGCCACCGTTGAGGGGGCCGTCACGGTGGTCCGCTCTGGGGCCGCGGGTCCTTTGGCGAGAGAAAGGGCGGGCGGGTGTGGAGGTGGCACGAGGTGAGATGGGGCGAATGGCAAGGCGGGGGCAAAGAAGGAAGAGTGGAAGGTGGTGGAGCCCTGCGGACCTGTGATGACGGCGACACTGGCGTTGCCGGTGGTGACCAGGTCCTGGCCCAAGAAGGCCGCCACCTCAACCGTGTCCACCAGCACCCGGCTGGGCACGGTCAGGCTGATGATCCACTCGTCCGTCCCCTCGATGTCGCAGGCCCAGGTCCACGTCAGGTTGGCCAGGGGGACCCCGTCCCAGAGCAGCCCAAAGGGCATCGGCAGGTCGACCGCGCAGGGGACCTGGTTCAGGTAGGCGTCCCGGCCCGTGATGCGAACCGTGGCCGTGGCGCCCATCGTGGCCGTGTCGGGGGTCCCCGAGATCAGGCTGTGGTCCTTCGAGAGAGGGCCTGCCCATGCGTGCAAGGGGTGAGTGGGTGATGGAGATCAGGCTGTGGTCCTTCGAGATCGGGGCCTGCCCGTGGGAAGCCATTCGAAGTGAGGCGAGTGGGAGTGGAGATCAGGGCATGATGGTGACGGGCGGGCGGCGAACGAGCGGGGTGGTCACTGGTACGGACCGCACGTAACCATCAGCTGGATTTCGCCGCCGCCCAGCGGGCTTGTCGGCTGTCCGGCTGGGGTCACGGCCACGGGGTAGGACCCGACCGCGGTGGGCCGCCAGACCCCCACAAAGACGGGCGTCACCCCGCAGGCCCGCCCGACCAGGGTCGGGGCGAACGGGTCCAGCATATCATCCGACCCGAACCACTCGAACCCGTCGCCCCCCGTGGCCGCGATGGTGGCCCCCGGGTCGGGCGGCCCGCAGGCGAACCAGACCACCTCGTCGGCGTCCCCGGCCCCGGGCGGCAGGTAACCCACGGACCCGAAAGCGGCCCGGCCCCCGGGCACCAGCCGGGCGAAGCCCTCCAGGGGCCGCCCGCCCAGCCCCAGCCCGTCGGCGGGCACCTCCAGTCGCACCCAGCGGCCCAGCGGTGGCCGGGCCATCCGGGGCAGCGGTGATGTCGCCCCGCTCCCACCCACCTCGCCCCACAGGGCCGGCCCGTGGGCGACGCCCCCTGAGGTCCACGTGATGGCCAGTCCGGGCGGCTGGTGGTCGGGGTCCGGGTCCAGGTAGGCCCACACGAAGAGCCGGCTGCCCGCGGGCGGGGTCACGGCCCCACCGGGTGCCGACATGCTGGCCCCGTGCTGCCCCGCGTCCAGGTTGGTCCGGTGACCCCCGGCCCCCGCCAGCCAGCGCACCTCCGACGGGAAGGCCGGCACGGCCATGGTCGTGGCCGCGGTGGCGGCCGTCCAGGGGATCAGGTTGTTGTACTGGTCGCGAGGCGAGGCCACCACTGCATACAGCTCGCCGGCCGTCGTCGTCGCCTCGGGGGCCACAAACCGGCTGGTCGAGAGGGACAGTGGCCCTGCCCCCAGGAAAAGAGCGAATTCCCACCAACAAAACCAAAAAACCAAAAGTGGTCTCGATGAGTGGCGGCGCAGTCGAGGTCATCGTCCCCCCCAGCAGAAGGCAGACAGAAATATGTGTATGTGGCGGACCTGGGGTGATGGTGACCGGCTTGGAAATCGTCCCCACGGGAAAATTCAGGGTCACTGTATAGGAACCCGCCGTCTGCTGGGCGGTGGTCATCAGGACGGTGGTACCCACCCCTTGGCTGGGCAGATGGGCGCTGGTGGCCGCGTACGGGGTGAGCCAGTCCAGGGGCCCGATGAGCCCGGTAGGGTTGGGGTCGGCCGTCCAGGGAACCTCCGTTCCTTCGGCGTGCAGCAGCCCCGTCTGGCCGCAGGCCCCCCGGCCGCCCGCCAGCCCGAAGGCGAAGTCCGTGGCCGGGTCGGCGGCCGTGATCTCGGGCAGCAAGGACGCCGTCACGGCCAGCCGGACCCACCGGCCCAGGGCGGGCAAGGGGCCCATGTCAAGGAAGCTGCCCAAGAAAAGCGAGTGATCCCCCCAGATGGCCGGGCTGGTCCACGAACCCCCTCTCTTCCACTGCATCACCAGCGTCTGGGGGGCCATCGTCGGGTCCAGGTGGACCCATGCATAGAAGGCGTCCCCCGGCTGGGACGGGGACATGGTGACCGTGGTCGAGGAGAGTACGAGCCGGCCGGCCGTCACCCGGTGGGCCTGGGTGGCGCAGATGAAGGTGGGGCTGTCGGCTCCGGGCCATACGAGGGTGTAGTCCTGCCTGGCCTGGGCCGGGTCGCAGGGGACCTCGTTCGACTGGGCGTCCCGGGCCCAGATGAGGATGTCAAACGGGGCCCCGGCAACTTGCTGGAGTGCGGCCGCCCAGATGGAGCTCTGTGGTAGGGCCGCAGGGCCTGGGTAAGGAAAAATGATGAGTTAGGTCCCACACAACCACCCAAATCCGTCCCCACACACACACACACACACACACACCCATCCACCACGCACGCAGAAGGTCCGAACAGACCAGCTTCAACCCGGATGGTGGCGGTGCCCAGCTGGAGGGAGCCCGACGTCCTGGCGACGACCACCGGGAGGAACCCGGCCACTGTCGGGATCCACGAGGCACGGAACAGGGCCGGGCCCTGGATGGGCGCCTCCAGGGCGCTGTCCGCAAACGGATCCAGCAGCCCCAACGGACCCACAAAGGTCCAGCTCTCCGTCATCGTGGCTGTTGCCTCCACGGCGCCCGTGGGGAAGTGGTCCGTGACGTAATCAGTCTCCACGCCTGCCGCTGTTCGGATGCCTGTCGGGCCGTAGGCGGCCCGGCCGCCGAGCGCCCCGAAGGACAGCTGAATGACGGTGGGCGACTCCATGCCAAGGCTCGAGGCTGCAACTTCCAAGCGGACCCAGCGGGCCGGCCGGGGCGGGTCCCCGATGCGCACCCGGTGGGCGATGCCCCCCAAACAATCCACACCCCAGTACGCCACGTGCCACACGGGTGTGTCGGTGTAGAACTGCATGGCCAGGCTCCGGACGGGGTTCTGGGGGTCAATCCATACCCAGGAGTACAGTGTGTCCGTGGCCGTCAGCACCAAGGGATTTGTCGTCGACCGGAGCATGTGGTGGCGATACACGGAGGTTGTCGAGTCCCTTCGGTGGCCACCCGCCATGCAGCTCCAGGTCAACCCGGCCGGGGTGCTGCCAGCGAATCTGAAGGTGAGCGTGCTGGAGACGGCGGCGTTTGTGCATGGGATCTGGTTGCCGTAGGCGTCATGGGATGCGATGAGGACCGAGGTCAGGGTGCCCGCCCGGGTGTCCGTTGCCAGAAACCTGGTGGTCGCGGCCACGATGGGACCTGACCAATTCACGTTGATGGAGAGTATGAGAAAAGGCCAGAGCGAGAAGAACAGGCCCACACCATCCGAGGGCCGAGGTGACAGACCAATGGTGACGACGAGGGTCTGGGGGGTGCCAATCAGGGCACAGCCGGAGATTTTCGGGGACACGCTCATGGTGTACGTGCCTGTGCAACAGCAATGACAGGTGGAGTGTGGAGGGAGGCCGGGAAATGATGATTGGATGATGATTGGATATGATTGATGGGGTGGGGGTGGAAGGTGGAAGGGTGGAAGGGGGTGGGGGGAGGTGGAAGAGGTGGAAGGGGGGTGGAAGGGGGGTGGAGGGAAGGGGGTGGAAGGGGGTGGAGGTTGCGGATGGGGGCAGAGGGACAGAGGGGGACAGAGGGGTGGCAGAGGGGGCGGAGGGGGCGGAGGGGGGCGGAGGGGGCGGAGGGGGCGGAGGGGGGCGGAGGGGCGGAGGAGGGCGGAGGGGCGGAGGAGGGGCGGAGGAGGGGCGGAGGAGGAGGAGGAGGAGGGGGCTACAGACCAGCGCGGGTCAGCGTCATGCTGGCCAGATAGGTGCCGGCCGTGGTGCAAGACCACGTCACAGTCTGCACCCCGGCGGCACTGGAGACAACATCAAATAGGCCACTGGCCGGCGCACTGCAACCCAGGGGCCCCGTGGTGCTGCCCGTGAAAACAGCCAGCTGGAAGGTCGAGCCAACTGGGAGGGTCAGGCTGGTAGGCAGGGTCGCCGGGTCTGAAGAGAAGAGAGAAACCGGAAGGACAATGTGAGTGTGTGCAAGCGTGTGGGTATGTGTGGCGGGCGGCGGAAAATGGCGGACCGGCCGGCAGGCCAAACCGAATCCTGGTTGCCTCGAACCAGGCCCCGATCCAGGTTCCACTCTGGGCCCCGCTGATCAAGGCCACCTCGTAGTAGGACCCTGCAGCTGCCAGCTCCCAACTTGTGGCAGTCCTCACGCTTTGGGCGGGATAGATAAGTAGCAGTGACGCAAACCGATTGCCCGTTGATGTAAATCCGAACTGACGCCTGAGCGACTCGGGCGATGGTGAGCAGAAAGGGTTGGTTCAGGGTCACCTTACCAGCGTAGGAGCCGCACGCTTGCCCATCGACCACCACGTTTCCGTCGCTGCCCAGGGTGACCCCAGCAAAGATCGGCACCCCAAAGGAGAAGATGGGGTGGAGGGTGGCGGGGATGCTGGACAGCGAGAGCCACGTGTGCAGCGTCAAAGATTCTGAGGGGATGCTGTTGAGCACGGTCGTGTCCAGGAGGATTCGGCTGTCGGTCGCGGTGATGAGGTAACCGCCCCCGTACCCAGCCGTGGCCTTCCAGGGGTTGCCGTTGTCGTTGATATACGGGGACAGGTGTGAGGCGGCCCCGGTCGTCTCGTCCACCTGCAGCCAGTTGGCGCCCGTCATTCGATTGAGGTACATGAGGGTCACGGGAGGCGCGATTGGGTGCTGGTAGGCCACGGTTGAGGTGGGATCCGCTGGAGAATGGGGGGTGCAGGGGGGGACAGGTGAAGGACTCCGGGGGAGAAACCCACACACAGACCTAACATCAAACTGAGCGCTAGAGGAAATGAGCCCAATGGGTTTCCCGCGTATGTTGCCTCGACGAGATCCGCGGTCATCACCCTGAACTGCGCCAGGAATGCCCCGTCGGCAGAGCAACTCCAGGCGAGGTCCCCCGGGACGATGCCTCCGTAAGTTATCCCAAATGTGCTACTCGTTATGGGCGTGCAAAGGGTTGTGGCACCAGAGGCATCGCGAGCGGTGAATGTCACTGTCGCCAGGTCTCCCAGTATGGCATATGTCGGCATCATCCAAGATGAATACTCTAATGCAGCTGCGGAAGGTCATTAATAACCGTGTTTTGGGCACCATTTCGGACCGTTCGGCGTGGGCGGAGCAACGCTGAGCAGAGAATCATTGCGGAAGTCAAGAGCATCGCCACTGCCATTTTCTGCCGACTGGATCGTCGAAGAAAGGACCACAGAAAAAATGGCCGCCCAAACGATTGGAGACAGTGCTGCTTGGGCGGTTGCCGCCGCTGTTTGAATAATGCGTGAACAGGGAACGAAGGGAACCAACAATGGGCGCTCTGACCCAGGCAAACCGTCCCCACCCATCTTTGTGCACTCGGCGGCCCGGCTTGGGGTCTGCATGATGCTGAATGGCATCGCGACGGCGGTCGCGTCTCCGGATTCACGCGCACAGATTTATCACACATCGTGATGGGCTGGAATTGCGACCCCATCACACCTCGTCAACACCTCGCGACCTGACCGCACAGCACCTGCGTTCTCTTCTTTTCGAGTGTTTTTAGACTCCATCAAGCAAAAATCACCTCATTCTGGCACCTTTTTTTCCGCCTCGTCATGGTTGGCATCAGGCAATACTTCTGCCCGCACCAAACACCTTAATGTGCCTAAGGTTGAATAAAAAACACATTTAACGCACTTCTGGTCGCCCGTTCAACGGAGATCGGCATCATTCGAGGAGATGGGCCAGGAGGTGGGTGGAGGCGCAGGATCTGAGGTCGTTCGGACTCGATTCATCTGACGCCTTGTGGAGGCGTCCCATTTCTGCAACTGGGCGCCAGAAGGGAGTCCTATTGAGGAGTGCTCAGATGGGAGCGGCAGCGGTACCATTCAATTTCCCAAACACCTTTGGCACACCCAGGGGAACAGGGGAGGCTCGGAACGAGCGTGTCTCGTTTCCTTCCAGTGAGCCTCCCCCCTTGCACGTACGCACGCACGCACACGAAAACCGGTTCGTGGTTGACCAGGGGGGTAGTCGCATTTGTTCGTTCCCTTCGTTCCCTGTTCACGCTTTCCAAAAACAGCGACGGACGCTCGAGAAAAGGGTTGGACTCGTCGCGCCGGAAAAAATTGGTTCCCTGAAAAATCCCCGGAACTGAACGGTGAGGAGTTCGATGGATGAAGGCATTATTCGAATAAAATGGGGAGTAGATAGATTGCCGTTTCGTGAGAGAAGACGCAAAAACGCGAACAATATCAAAAGAAGCAACAAAGCGTGGGGGAAAAAAGAAGAAGACAAAACGCACGTGAAGATGCCGCCTCGCGAGATCCATAGAAACATCCCGGGGGCTCTCAAATGGTGCCATCGCGAATTTACTTGTCCTCGGCCGCGATCAGGGGCTCGCTCCTGGGGAGAAAACAACACACGGTGAGTATGGTGCCGTGGTGATGTGTCGGGGGTGAAACAGACATGGTCACCGCTGCCGATGGGGCCCCATCTGCGGTAGACACCGGGGTCAGGACGACCGCAGCCAGATGGCTCTGGTGGGACTTCCGCCGAGCACGGCAGAGGAAGATCCCGAAGACGACAGAGAGCAGCACACAGCCGCCCACGACCGACAGGCAGATGATCACGGGCAGCGTGAAGGAGAAGCCCTCGGGTGGCACTGGGGGGTAGAGGAGGGGGTGGGAGAGAGGAAGGAGAATGACGTGAGCGCGAGTGCAGTCGGAAGAACCCGAGGTAACGGGGGGTGGTTGGGATGGCGCACCCACCCGCACCCCGGTTGTTGGTGTTGCATGGGGCAGGGTGGTGGTTGCGTCCATCATGATGATGTATGATGCTGATGCGGATCTGACCCATGTCCCATGTCCGTATGCGATATCACCCCATGATGCGGATCTGACCCATGTCCTTATGGATGCATGCGGATCTAACCCTCCCGTTCCCGGGATGCGGACCCGACCCCATGTCCATATGATGCGGTATGACCCCCTGTCACAATGATGCGGATATGGCCCCAGGTCCCAGATGATGCGGCCCGGATGATGCGGATATCACCCCGTGTCCCATCTGATGCGGATATCACCTCATGTCCCATCTTGATGCGGATATCACCCCGTGTCCCATCTTGATGCGGATATCACCCCGTGTCCCATCTGATGCGGATATCACCCCGTGTCCCATCTTGATGCGGATATCACCCCGTGTCCCATCTTGATGCGGATATCACCCCGGATGCGGATATCACCCCGTGTCCCATCTGATGCGGATATCACCCCGTGTCCCATCTGATGATGTGGATATCACCCGGTTCCGGCCTGCTGAACGGACCCACGGCGACGGTGGCCGACCAGGGCGAGGGGTACGTGGCCCGGCCCAGCCCATTGACGGCCCACACCCGATAGCGGTAGTTCCCGTCGGCCATACCGACATCCAGGTAGCGGGTGGCCGCACCCGACAGGGTGATGGTGGCGCCCCCGGGGAAGGGCGGGCTGCGCTCGAGCACGTAGCCGGACAGGGAGGCCTGGCCGGGGTAGAGCGGGGCTGTCCAGGTCATGTTGGCCGTGCGGTTGTTGGCGTAGGAGAAGTGGGCCAGGGTCGGGGCCAGCACGATGGTGCTCGGGGTTGGATCTGGGGATTGGGGGGGAGGGATGGAGGGGATGGGGGGGGGGGGGGGGGGGGGGGTGAGTTACGATGGGATGGGATGGGATGGGATGGGATGGGATGGATGGATGGATGGGTGGATGGATGGGTGGATGGATGGGTGGATGGATGGGTGGATGGATGGTGAGATGGATGGATGGTGAGGATATGGATGGATGGATGGATGGATGGATGGATGGATGGATGGATGGATGGATGGATGGATGGATGGTGAGGTGGATGAATGGATGGTGAGATGGATGGATGGATGGATGGATGGATGGATGGATGGGTGGGTGGGTGGATGGGTGGGTGGATTGAATGGGTGGATTGAATGGATGGATTGAATGGATGGATTGAATGGGGGATGAGTTGGAGGTGGTGAACAGAGGACGAGAGGGAAGGCGTGGTTTGGGGAGTGAGATGTAGGTGGGGGACAACGGCATGACCAACAAGCGGGCAGCCAGGGATTGGAGCTGGGGGTGGATGGGGATGGCAGGGGCATGCGGACTGGTCTGCCAGGCGGCGTAGTACCGATCGACCACACAGCGCATGCGGCCCCACTGCTGGGGGTGAAGTGGTCCAGGCACTGCGCCCGGGGAGCAAGGTGTGTGTGGGGGGGGGGGGGGGGGGGTAGCACGATGGGGGTCAGGTGAGGGTAAGACGGGAAATGGAGACGGGAGTAATGGAGACGGTGGTCATGGAGACGGTGGTCATGGAGACGGTGGTCATGGAGACGGGGTCATGGAGACGGGGGTCATGGAGACGGGGTCATGGAGACGGGGGTCATGGGGGTCATGGAGACGGGGTCATGGAGACGGGGGAGACGAGGTCATGGAGACGAGGGTGGGTCATGGAGACGAGGGTCATGGAGACGAGGGTCATGGAGACGAGGGTCATGGAGACGAGGGTAATGGAGACAGTGGGGGGGGGGGGACGAGCTTGCGGACCATGTCATCGCCGTATGCCATGAAGTTGCGGTAGTCGGTGCCGGACCAGGACTTCCGGCGCAGTCCGAGCACCTGCACAGCCCCGAGGGGGGGGGGGGGGGTGGGGCACGAGCGGCATTCGACGTGGGGACGAGCCATGTGCAGACAAGAAGTGCGATTACAGCACAGCACACAGCACACAGCACACAGCACACAGCACAGGGGCACAGGGGCACAGGGGCACAGGGGCACAGGGGCACAGGGGCACAGGGGCACAGGGGCACAGGGGCACAGGGGCACAGGGGCACAGGGGCACAGGGGCACAGGGCACAGGGCAACCAGCCAGACGGACCATCCGTTGTGGCTCTGGCTGCACGGGGCAGGGTCGGTGCAGAGGAAGTTGATGGGGGTGGGCGGTGTGTCCTGGATCATGTCCCCCGTGCCCCAGCTGGGGCTGTGCTCGAAGCAGGGCGCCGCGCAGATGGCTGCCTTGGTGTTGCCCGAGACCTCGTCTGAGTCCCACTCGGAGACGTGGTGGAAGGGGTGCTGGCGGAGGTAGGAGGGGGGGGGATCGTGAGGGTGAGCGGTGGTGAGGTGAGGTGAGGTGATGAGGGGTGGATGAGGGGTGGCGACGGCGAGCCGATGCACAAGGGCAGTGGCGGCAGAGCGGTGGGGAATGGTAGAGTGGGAAAAGGAGGGTGTGAGGGATGACGGGGTGGGTGGCTGGTGGGTGGTTGGTGGATGGTGGTGGGTGGCAGACAGACCCAGAGGCCGAGGGCATGGCCCAGCTCGTGCTGTCGGGACGAAGAGGGGGCAGGGCGGCAAGGGGCCGCAAGAGGGGGCGGGGAGGGGAGGGAGGGGAGGGGGGAGATGAGTTGCGGGCAATCGAGGCGAGAGAGAAAAAGGAGGGGCGGGGAACGTGGTTGGGAACGGGCGATGTGTGATGTGATGTGTGATGTGCGATGATGCGCGATGGAGGGGGCGATGGAGGGGGCGATGGAGGGGCGATGGAGGCGATGGAGGGGCGATGGAGGGGGCGATGGAGGGGGCGATGGAGGGGGCGATGGAGGGGGCGATGGAGGGGGCGATGGACGGGGCGATGGACGGGGCGATGGACGGGGCGATGGAGGGGGGGAGGCAGACCAAGGCCGTGATGCCGATCATCTCCGACTGGTTGAAGATGCCCCACGCGTCTGCATGAAGCACGGACAAGGAGAGGGGAGGGCAGGTTGAGACTAAAATGTCATCCTCACCCACCCCACCCCCACCCACCGGATGTGGCTCCCACTCCCACCCCTCCCGGATGTCTCCTCACCCGATGGCCACCGGATGTGGCTCCCACCCCATTCCACTCACCGGATGTGGCTCCCACCCCCACCCACTCACCGGATGTGGCTCCCACCCCTCACGGATGTCTCCTCACCCGGTGGCCACCGGATGTGGCTCCCACCCCATCCCACTCACCGGATGTGGCTCCCACCCTCATCCCACGCACCGGATGTGGCCCCCACCCCATCCCCACTCACCGGATGTGGCTCCCACCCCATCCCACGCACCGGATGTGGCTCCCACCCCTCCGGATGTCTCCTCACCCAGTGGCCACCGGATGTGGCTCCCACCCCCCCCACCTCCCCCCACCCAACCTCCCCCCCTCACGGACGGTTGCGCAGGTTGAAGACGAGCCCGCCACCGGTGCCGGCCGTGGCCTGCTCGTCCCAGGGGAATGTTGCATAGCCGAGCAGAGACGAGGAGGCCGGCATCCGGCCCAGGTAGACGTTGAAGTGGTCCGTGGGGGTGTCGGCCACCTCGGCCTTGATGTCGTCCGTCGAGTACCAGTTCCGGTAGGGGCTCAACGGGTCGCGGCACTGTGCGTGGGGTGTGTGTGTGTGTGGGGGTACCGGTCTGTGGGTGTGGACACTGGACGCGATGTGGGTGTCTGTGTGTCTGTGTCTGTGACTGTGACTGTGACTGTGACTGTGACTGTGACTGCGACTGTGTATCTGTGTCTGCGTGCGTGTGTGTCCGATGGGCGGACCTTGGTGGCGCCCTCGAAGCAGCAGGACCCGTTGCTCCACTGGGTCTGGGCCCAGTTGCATTCGTCGTGGCACTGCCCATCGGCCAGCATAGCGGATGTGCACAGGGTAAGGTCGGCGCAGAAGCATTCGCATTCTTCCGTCGCCAGGGCTCGGATGGTGCACACGGCGGGGTCGCTGGGGTTGCAGGGAGTCTGAAAAACCCCGGGGTGAGAATGACGATGCACTGTGAAAAGGTGCAGACCTGGCACATAAAATCGCCGCCGTCGTAACCCGTTTGAACCGAGAGACAGTCAACGTCGGCTTCGCCGTCGCCGACCTGCGTGCGCGAGTGTGCGGTGTGACTCAAGATGGACCGAGACGATCATCGAAACAAACCTGGCTCGGATCGCACATCAGCATATCGCTTCCAAAGAACCGCGGTTTGGCGATCGGGTGGGCAACAGCAGAGAAAGAGAGCTACACGACCGGATAACATTAAATGAAAGGGCAATATGTATGATTCGGACTTTGAGAGGAGAGTAGCCCTTATTGAACACGCCAAGCTGGTCACTGTTCATCTCGTCGGTGACGGGACAGTTTTTCCCCTCAGCATCGCAAAAATAGTGAACACGATACTTGAGAGTCACGGCGTCCAATTGGTCATTCTTCAGGGAGTCAAGGTAGCTCTGGACCAGAACTGGATCATCGCAAACAGTGTTTGAGCAGCCGTTGGCCATCGATGACGATTTGGTCCCGCACCAGCCATCAGCGCGGGGATGATGCTCGATCTCATTTGTCACCCAACCATATTGCTTGACTTCCACATTCGTGGTAGGTATAATCGGAGTAAACTCGCTGCAAAGGGCTAGCGGTATCAAAAGGAGCAAGAGGCGCATCCTCACAAAAAAAAAGATAGCGAGTCCACCCGCGTCGTCCCTCGCAATATGGTTGTTTCTCGCCCCTCTTATAGCCTGGCTCATCTCACCTTCTGACAGATTCGCCGAAATGCCCGTCTGAGGCGAGAGTATCTCCAGCGAAAAACCACGGAGGCCAAGGATCGGCTGATCCAGGATCGAAAACGCCGCATCCGGGAGGCCCAGGAAGGTCCGTGTCCTTTCCACCGATCGGCACCGAACCTCCCCTGCAAACAGAGGGCAGACCTATTCCCACTGAGCTCCGTCATGAAGAGTCCGAGCTCCGGCGGCAGAACGAACTCGATGACATTATCACACGAGGTTTGTTGGATTTTCGATCGTCCCGCCGGGATAACTCGACGCCGTTGGTGTCCCGCGTGATCTCGTCTTTCCCAGATGCTGCTGCCCAGGTCGATGATGAGTACACCAGCGCCGGCATCACCGATCCCAAGATTCTCCTCACCACTTCCCGCGATCCCAGCAGCCGTTTGCTGCAATTTGTGAAGGAGCTGAATCTCATGTTCCCCAACGCTCAACGTCTCAACCGTGGTGGGACTGTGGTTGATGAGTTGGTGGAGGCGGCCCGGGCGGCGGGTGTCACAGACCTCATCATCGCCCACGAGCATCGTGGTGAGCCCGGTCTGTGGCGGTATCCCTCCGAGGGGATGACGACCGATGACATTTTCTTGCAGATGGCCTGGTCATTACACACTTCCCCTATGGGCCCACGGCCTACTTTGGGCTGATGAACACGGTGTTGCGGCACGACCTCGAGAATCGGGCCACCGTCAGCGAGGCCTACCCACACCTGATCTTCCACAACTTCAAAACCCCACTTGGCGAGAGGGTCCGTGTCAATGATCCCCTTCGGTGGTTCGGTGCTCTCCCTCGGGGGATGAAAGATGCTCATTTCGTTCTCGTTCGGTGGTGGTGGTGGCGCAGTGCCGAAACATTCTCAAGTTCCTCTTCCCAGTGCCCAAGCCCGACAGCCGACGTGTGATGACCTTCTTCAACCAAAACGACTTTATTTCTTTCCGGTCTGCCTGCTGGCCCTCTCCACTCTCGGGAACACAATCTCCCCGCAGGCACCACGTTTACGAGCAACGCGGCAGCGAGATCGTTTTGCAGGAGGTGGGTCCTCGCTTTGAGATGCGCCTCTACCAAATCAAGATGGGCACGGCAGAGCAGAAGGATGCCGATGTCGAGTGGACCCTGCGTCCATACGTGCGTTCGGCGAAAAAGAAAGATTCTCTTTGAACCTGTCGAGAAGTGGTCGCAAAAAAGATTCTGAGTGTTTTTTTCATTCGATGTCCACGAATAATCCCATGCTGGTTGAGAGGCGGAACGTCCCTTCTCTGCCCGCCCCACTTCCGTCGCTGTTTTTGGAAAGCGTGAACAGGGAACGAAGGGAACGAACAAATGCGACTACCCCCCTGGTCAACCACGAACCGGTTTTCGTGTGCGTGCGTGCGTACGTGCAAGGGGGGAGGCTCACTGGAAGGAAACGAGACACGCTCGTTCCGAGCCTCCCCTGTTCCCCTGGGTGTGCCAAAGGTGTTTGGGAAATTGAATGGTACCGCTGCCGCTCCCATCTGAGCACTCCTCAATAGGACTCCCTTCTGGCGCCCAGTTGCAGAAATGGGACGCCTCCACAAGGCGTCAGATGAATCGAGTCCGAACGACCTCAGATCCTGCGCCTCCACCCACCTCCTGGCCCATCTCCTCGAATGATGCCGATCTCCGTTGAACGGGCGACCAGAAGTGCGTTAAATGTGTTTTTTATTCAACCTTAGGCACATTAAGGTGTTTGGTGCGGGCAGAAGTATTGCCTGATGCCAACCATGACGAGGCGGAAAAAAAGGTGCCAGAATGAGGTGATTTTTGCTTGATGGAGTCTAAAAACACTCGAAAAGAAGAGAACGCAGGTGCTGTGCGGTCAGGTCGCGAGGTGTTGACGAGGTGTGATGGGGTCGCAATTCCAGCCCATCACGATGTGTGATAAATCTGTGCGCGTGAATCCGGAGACGCGACCGCCGTCGCGATGCCATTCAGCATCATGCAGACCCCAAGCCGGGCCGCCGAGTGCACAAAGATGGGTGGGGACGGTTTGCCTGGGTCAGAGCGCCCATTGTTGGTTCCCTTCGTTCCCTGTTCACGCATTATTCAAACAGCGGCGGCTGAAATCGTCAATTCCCCCGTTCTTTCGACTGTAGCCTTCAGTTTTCTGTTTGCTCCCCGCGACAGGGGACCGTTCTTCTGGCGTATTCCTTTCACACAGCCCTCACTTCGTATGATGGTATCGCATCGCCCTCCCCAATCGACCCCAAGACCACAGAACGAGCGGCTGATCTTCTTGGCAAAGATGTCAAGATTTTCTGCAACCCGGATGCGTTCCAAGATGGAATCCTCATCTACACGGACGCCTCTAAGACCCAAGGCAACGTGATTTTTTCGACGGGTCAACTGGACATCGGACGCACCTTTTTTACCGAGAACGGGAACAAGCTCGTCCGGATCAGCGCCCACCAGGTTGTTCTGGGTGACTCGCAGATTCCACTGCCGATGGATTCCCTTATGGGAGGAGGGCACGTCTGTTGAGCACACCACCGAGTTTGACTCGACACTGCTATTTCCTAGGACCCCAATGCTCCCCTTGTCCTGTACACTGCCCGAAGCTTATTGGCTCAGCTTCTGCCACAATACAACATCGACAAAGACGGTATCCCCTTGACGCCGCAAGGTTCAAAAGGACCGCCCAAGGTCTGTGCATCCCCGCAATCATCGTCCAACGAACCCCCGTTCCATCTGCAGCTTGTGCGAATCCTTCCTGACCTGTCGATCAATGTTACATATGTGAGCGCATCCCGAAATGTCACTGTGCGCCGGATTTCCGACCACTTGGTCACCGTCAACGGTCCGTCATCTCTCCCTGCATTCCCGGGGCAGAGCTGACCCTCCCCCTTTCCGGACGTAGGGTTGACCTTCCCCTGGGATGACACCACCACCCTTCTCTCCGCCAACCCCAAGCTCGCCCAATCGATTGCGGCTTCTCCTGCTTCCCCGACCGCCACCACCACCGCCACCGCCCCGGCCACGGAGCTGCCCCAGTCTCCACCCCCTGCCTCCGCCACCCCGGCATTGACCCCCCTGGAGGCCCACCAACGGGCCCTTGCGGTCATTGCCCAGGACGTCGTGGCAGCCGAGGAGCAGATGGCCCACCACCCGGCCGGTCCTGGGGCTCCGCTCGCCCTGCCTCCCGCAGCCCGGGAGGTCCCACCCACCCCGTCGTTGGCATCACCCCCCGAAGTCACCCAGCAGCAGCCCACCGTCCCTCCCCCGGCCCCGGCCGCCCCAGCGGTGGACATCTTCAGCGTCCTGCAGACACCCACCTCGTCCATTGAGTGGGGTATGGACAGCGCCACGGCCCCCTCGGCCGCGGTGGTGCATACCGACCTGCCCGGTGATCTGGGTTCGACCAGCCTCTTCGACGTCGCCATCCCCGCCCCCGGCGCCACGTCGGCCACCACCCCCGCCAAGAGCCACCACCATCACCACCACCACAGCAGCAGCAGCGGCAGTTCCAAGGCCCATCTGCCACCCCCGGTCGCCGACCCGACCCCACTGGTCTTCGCCGATGTTGCGGTCAGCTTCGGGCCCGACGAGGGCGGCGGGGCGACCACGCCCACCTCCGGCCCGGTACCTGCCGAGGCCGGGACCCCGCCCGGGAACGACTTTTTGCCGGCTTCCACGGCCTCCACCCTGACGGCCTCCCTGCTCACGGCCGCCTACCACACCTCCTTCGACGTGGCCTCAGAGGCGGTCCACGGCCGACGGACGGGCGACCTCGGGGTGATCACCCCGCCCGCCTCGGCCGGAGCCTCCGGGGCCGAACCCGCCGCACCGACCATCCGTTGGGCCGACTCGGGGGCCGCACCCGCCCTGCCCTCGTTTGACATGGCAGCCGCCGCGGCCGCCCCTGAAGAGCCCGCCGAGGCCTTCACCACCCCCCGATCGGCGCTGAGCCGCACCCCCCCGGAGACAGCCGCTGACCCGGCCGAGAAGGACAGCGCTGTCCTGGGCCAGCCCAACACCACCACCACCACCACCACCACGAGCCTCTTCCTGCACATGACACCCACGCCACCCCCTCAGGCGGGCCAGGCGCCCGGGGCCGGTGGTGAGGCACCGGCCGATGTTCCCCCGGTGGAGGTTGCGCGCCAGTCTTGTGAGGGGGGGGAGGCTGTCGCCCCGGTTGCTCCCGCCCAGCAGGAAGTCGAGGACGTCACCCCTGTCCCTGTGGATATCGCCCCTGTGGATATCACCCCTGTGGATATCACCCCTGTGGCTACCGCCCCCGCCCCTGTGGAGGCCGCCCTCGCCCCCGTGGAGGCCGCCCCGCCGTGGAGGCCGCCCCGCCCCCGTGGAGGCCGCCCCCGCCCCTATGGAGGCCGCTCCCGCCACCGTGGAGGCCGCCCCCGCCCCCGTGGAGGCAGCCCCCGCCCCCGTGGAGGCAGCCCCCGCCCCCGTGGAGGCCGCCCCCGCCCCCGTGGAGGCCGCCCCCGCCCCTGTGGAGGCAGCCCCTGTGGAGGCAGCCCCGCCCCGTGGAGGCCGCCCCACCCTGTAGAGGCCGCCCCGCCCTGTAGAGGCCGCCCCGCCCCTGTGGAGGCCGCCCCCGCCCCTGTCGAGGCCGCCCCCGCCCCCGTGGAGGCCGCCCCCACTCCTACGGACGCCCCTGCCCCCGTGGATATCGCCCCTGCAGATATCGCTGCCCCTGCTGCGGATATTCCCCTGCGGATGCCACCCCGCCCCTGTGGAGACCGCTGCTGCCCCCGCTGAGGCCGCTGCCCCGCAGAGGCCGCTGCCCCGCCGAGGCCGCTGCCCCCGCGGGCCGTCGTGGCCGCCGTCAGCGCTCCGGCCGAAGCTGAGGCCCCAGTCCCAATGATGCCCCCCGGCCGACACAGCAGGAGGCGACTGCCATGGGCACGCCTGGAAGCGGTCGGGCCCGATCAGCATCGACGCCTGCGAGCATGCTTTCGCTTTCGTCTTCGCCCGTTGCCCTTTGCCTTTTGTTTTTTGTTTTTTTCTTTCTTTTCGGATCCTCGCCCTGGGCTCGTCTTTTGCGCGTGCGAGGAAGGAGAGTTTTGGTTTTGATTTTGATTTTTTTGCAGTGCTTTTTTTGCGACTTGGCTGACCAATTGACAATCACCCAGCATACCTCCCGACCCTCGGCCCGGTGATCCCCCGGGTGGTGTTGTCGGGCCATCATCTTGGGGTTGTGTCGACCGGCCGTGATCCTGGTTATATCGACAGGGTTATGTCGACTGGCCAACAGCCTGCGTTCCCTGGGGTTGTGTCGACCGCCGTCGGGCTTTTTGATCGCTCTCGGGACAGGGAACACGAATCGCGTGGCCTTCCCCGCAGGCAACAGAGGGTGTGTGGACGTTTCGTGTTTGTGTGCCGGGTTGGCCTTTCCGCCCCTCGGGGCCGAATGGAATTTCCCCTGAGTTGGGAAGTGTGGCCAAGAGGAGGAAAGAAGGATTCTGGGGGGGGGACATGCGGATTCTCTCCCGGGGTTGATGACCCGTGCGCGGATACGACCCCGCCTTGCATCAAATGATACATTTCCCATTTGCGAATGGCGCAAATGGGACAGCGACGACTGGGTTTATTCGCCGAGTCCGCCCAGCAGGGCTGCCAGGCCGCGTCGCTTTGGGGGCGGAGGAGGCGGGGGCGGAGCCGCCTGTGCTGCCAGCCGCTGGAGGCCAACGGAAAGCAGATCAGAGGCGAACGTCAGCCCGCCAAAGGTTGCCCCGGCCTTGAGGGCATCTTTCTGGCCATCTGGTAAGGGGCGTTGGTGGGGTTGGGGTGATGGGGGTCTGACGACAGACGCCTGATGTTGAGCGTGTACCCGGTAATCGATCCTGCAATCAATCCTGAGTATATGTCCCGTTTTCCTCGGATGTTAGACACGAGACAGTCGACTGCCGAGAAGACTCCTGCAGGACCGACCAAAATGGGATGAACAAGTCACGAAAAAGCCAGCCGTCAGACCTCCCGTGGATCCAAAACGCAAGGCAGTCGCTCCCGCGTTCGTTAAATGTTTCCTGAAGCCGTTCATCGAAAGATCTTTCGATTCCAGCATCGAACCAACCAGGCCGAATGGAGCACCCATCATGGCTCCAGCCACGGCTGCATTGGCGCCTGTGATCAGGCAGGCAAGCCCGACCTGAGAGGCGCGCTTGATCAGGCCCTGACACTCTGCCTTCTGAGGTTCGCCCATCGCAAAAACAGTGCCCTTGACCCGGGGTTGATTGAGGTCTGGCAGTTTGTTTCGCTGGCGATCGGGTTTCATTTCCCCTCGACCCTGACAGACAGAGTTCTGCCATTTCAGTGAAAATGAACTTTCGTGCACTGTTGATTCTGTCCTTGTTGGTTTTGAATGTCTCGGCCTTCCGCGGCTCTCGCCCCTCTGCACAGGAGCACGCCGTTCGGCACTTGAAGAGCACTCTGACCCACCCAATTTGGAGCTCCTCGCCCAACCAGTACCTCCAGCGCGAGACCAGCGAAACCATTATGGCTGCCACCATCGCTGCTGCTGCTGCTCCAGTTCGTCTTCCAATTTGCCTCTATCAGGGGATGAAGGAGGAGGGATGGTATTGGCTTGGTTCGAACCTGCTGTCTGTACCATCCGCTCGTTCTCCCGGTTGCGACCTTATTTGCGTGTTCCCTCGTTGCAAAACTTCCAGGATTTCCCACGAGAAGTGCGGCGGGCTTCGTCCCCTTTGCCTCGATGGCTCCCGCTTCGTCGCTGTTAACCCGAAGACGGGCGATCGCACCACTATTTCCGAATCTCCCTGTGACACGAGTGTCAACCAGCTGTAAGCCTTCGAACTGTTCCCTCTTGCTCCGTCTTTTCTCTCTGATTTCATCTTTCATTCGTTCTTATTTCTCCGGATTCCCACCATAATAATATGGGTTATTTTATTTCTCCAAAAAACTCGACCACCGTTTTTTTTCTTCTTCAAGGTGCATCATGGGCTGCCTTCTCAGTGGAGACCTCCCACGCTTCGCCTCCAGACCTCTTCAGGCTCGATTGCCCTCCTCTTAACGTCTATTCCCCGTGTGATGATGACTGCGTGTCCGGATTTTGGTATCGTACAGCGACGACTGAACCCGAAGCAATTTTTCTCCGTGAAAGCGCCGCCGCCAAATGACTGACGTTGAAGAAACCTTCTCACCCATGTTGTCCGTGTGCCTTTGTTTTCATTGCCCTCACACGCACACCCCACACCGACCTTTGGGCCGTAGCTGCTTCCAATGTGAGCAGACCATGGGCGGTGTTGCCTGTACACAAAGTGGACGATGCGGGAAAAGCCCGCGAATTGCCTATCTCCAAGACGAGATCATCTGCGGGATGAAAGTCTGAGGGCAAATGACCCCTCGCTCGATCACTCCCCCATCCTGTTTCCAGAGTATGGCTGTCTGGCTGCGCGCATTGCAACAAAGCGGGCAGGCAGTCCCCCCCGAGTATGCCGAGTTGCTCTGTTATTCGGCCTTTGTCACGTTCCGTGAGCAGCATTCTGCGCGCCATCTCACCTGCTCCTCCCCGCAGCCTGACCAACGTGAACTTCGACGACACCTCGCACCGTACCTGTCTCTCACGGCTCGCCGAGAAGCGGGACGAGGTTCGGCATCTGGTCGAGGAGGAGTACAGACGGAAAGCGGCCGCGATGCCTGCCCTGACCTCCGCGTTCGCCGAGTGGACGCCGGAGTGGCCACAGACAAAGACCCGGATCGATGTGGATATTCGGCGCCGTGGCCGGACAATCGCCAGTCTGCAGCAATGGTCTGGCACTTTCATTTTGGCTTTCGAAAAATGCCGTCGTAGGATAATTTACGGGTTGAAGGGAATGGCTTCCTACAGTTACCATATCCAACGCCTCGGCAGGCGTTGCGAGGGGGCCCTTAACCACATCGTGGAAGCACTTGCTTTCCTGGTTTGTTTGCCACCTGTCCCCACGCCCATTTCACGCACGCCATTCGGGATGATGGGCGGGCTCCATCAGGCGGACGATCCGTCCGATCAAGAGGCTCTATTCAACATGGTGCTCAAGACCGGCGAGGTCAATTTGGAGACGATGCGGGTCCTCGACCAGTGCCACTGCGAGACCTTCGGCAACCCAGAGCCCACCCCCGTCCGCCGCACCCACGTTCGCGGTCACTGTATCGCGGTCTCGGGGCACGATCTGCTCGACCTCCGCGATGTCCTCGAGGCCACCAAGGACATCCCCGACCTGAAGGTGTACACGCACGGGGAGATGCTCCCCCTGTCCGGTTACCCCGGGCTGAAGAAGTACCCCCACTTCGTCGGCCATTACGGCACGGCGTGGCAGAACCAGACCAAGGATTTCTCGAATTTCCCGGGTGCCATTTTGATGGTCTGCAGGCACATTTCGATTATTGCTCCTCGCTCACGCGCTCCTGGTGTCAGAACACCAACTGCCTGATGCCCGTCAATGAGCTCTACCGCGATCGCATCTTTACATGTGGCCCGGTGGGTTTCCCTGGCGTCCGTCACCTGGGTGATGGCAACTTGCGTCCCCTGATCGACCGGGCCCTGGAGCTTCCCGGCTTCCCGGACGACGAAACGCCCGAACGGTTCTATACGGTCGGCTTTGGTCACCATGCCATCGAGGCGGTCGCCGGCAAGGTCGTGGAGGCAGTGAAGGCCGGCAAGATTCGACGGTTCTTCCTGGTGGGCGGATGCGACGGCTTTGAGCCCAGCCGCAACTACTACACCGAGTTTGCCGAACGGATCCCCAAGGATTGTGTTGTGTTGACGCTGGCCTGTGGGAAGTATCGGCTGAATCACCTCGATTTTGGTGACATCGACGGGATTCCTCGCCTGCTGGACTGTGGCCAGTGCAACGATGTCTGTTTCGAACCCGTGTTTCTGGGGGCTCATCATTGGTGCTTCGTCTCCGTAGGCGTACAGCGCCATCGTCGTTGCCGTCCTCCTGTCCAAGGCCTTCGGCTGTGGGGTGAACGATCTGCCCCTCTCCATCATTCTGTCGTGGTTCGAGCAGAAGGCCGTGGTGATTCTGATGACCCTGCTGAGCCTCGGGATTCGCAACATGCGGATCGGGCCCTCCCTTCCCGGCTTCTTCACTCCCGAGATCCTCAAGATGCTCAAGGACCGGTTCAACCTGATGCCCATCCGGACCCCCGAAGGCGACCTGGCCGAGTGTCTTGGTGGTGGTCAGCCGGCGGCCACCTCAACTGAGACCGCCACTACTGCCCCTCCGACCACCCCTGCTCCTGCCTAGAGGGATGACACCTTCGCTCGGCGGAATTGTGGTGTGTTTGCCAAGACAAGTTCCAATGCGCAACTTGGTAAATGACCCACAGGCAGGCGGCAGACCGGAAAAAAGCCCACTCCTGGTGTACCGCCTGCCGGCACATCCGTGGGACAGCCCGTTCGCCCCTGAGTTCCAATCGCTATGACCGATTTTGCACTTGAATCCGAGGGTGCCTCCATCCTCACTGCCTCCTCGTATGACGATAAGCACCCTCCTGAGCAGATGCTCGATGGGTTCGTCGGCACAACTTTGTTGGCATTCCATCCTTACATATTAAATCAATAGTGATGAAAAGACCTTTTGGATGTCAACAGGCCTTTATCCGCAGCAATTCATCATCGCTTTTCGGGCTCCTGTTGCCATATCACGGATCCAGACCACAACGACCAACGGTCTGCTCAAACACAGCCCACGTGCCGCAACTTCATCACTTTTGTTTTTTTGGCCAGTGTGCGGGATGGTGATTGAAAAAGCAGCCACCCCCGACTTCACGGGACCTGCGCAGGTGATCTTTGAAGGAGGTCAGATCTGTGGCTCGACATCGTTTGCATCTCCCCTCCTCCCACGCCTTCGCAGAGCTGGCCGACCGTCAGGGAGCCCTCCAAACAGAATCCCAACAGGTCTGTGGGACTTGGTTCCCACCCACCGCCCACCGCTCCGGTCCTCGTGCAGATTCCCAGCGGCGGGCCGGACGCGCGCAGTATCCGGGTGACCATCCATTCGGGACATGGCGATTTCTGCTCCGTCCACAAAGTGTCGGTCTTCGCGTGATTGCCCCCCCCCCCACCCCCCCTCCCTTTCTTCTTTTTTCTCTGTATATTCGACCGGGGAAACGCGGTCCCGCGATCGGCGCGCCAGTCAAGCCGGTTCCGGCCAAATGGAAAAGGAACGGGGGAGAAGGAGGTAGGAGAAAAAAGCCAACAGAGACAATGGGAAGGGCGGAAGCCCAATGCAGGGGCGAAAATGAAAACCGAGCTCAGAAGCACCGCATGAAACTGGGTAGAGAGAGGGGGAGAGGAGCCAGGAGAAGCTCCTTCAGAAACGAGCGAACAGAACAGTAAAGGTGATCGGACAAAGACATGCGCCAAAGTGGAAAGAGATACGGGGGGGGGGGGGGGGGGGGGGGGGGGGTTGGCATGCCACTCGAGCAGGCCACGCCATGGCACCAGAACACGGCACGGCAAGCAAGAGGCAATAACGAAAAGAATAAAGAGAAAACAAACCCCCAAAACTGTTATTCGGGGAGCCCAGAGCCGTGCTCAGGGCGTTGAGTTGGCGGCAGGCAAAGTTGCCGCGGCGGAAGGGACGGCCACCGCGACGGGCGGTTCGAGCGACGTGGGTGGGGACGAAGTCGAGGCGCCCGTTGTTGCCGGTTGTGCCGAGACTGCGTGACGCGAGAAGTAGGACGATGTGGTGGACTGGGCCGCCGTACTCGGTGAGACCCCGAGCAGGGGCGGAGGCGGCAGAAGTGAAACGAGCGGAGGGACGGGGCCAGGGGTCGAGAAGGGCAGGGATGAGGGGGAGTGGCGTGACACCGAGGTGGGTGTGCCGCCGGATCCGGCGGATCCAGGGGTGCCCGGTTTGGAGGCGGCGGCCGGGTTGAAGGGCGGCAGGATTCGGAGGGTCTTCGGAGCGGCGGCGGCGACATCGGGGACCACTTTCAGGATGGGCAGCTGCTTTCGCTGGCTGCGAGGCGTCAAGCAATCCCTGATGAAATCGTTGGTCGACATGGCGGCCAGCTCCTGGGCGCTGGAGGTGCCCTCTTGGCAGCGCCGCCAGAGGCGGAGGTTCTGGTGCATGACGGTCGAGGCCCGGCGAAACTCGGGGATCACCTGGCTGATCAGGGAGAACAGGGGCTCCGTGACGAAGACGATGAAGTTGATCTGCGATTGAGGCAGCGTGGTGAGCTCCATCGACTTGGGGAGTCCCTCGGCCTCTTCTCGTTGAACCTGAGGGCGAAAATGAGGTTCAACGAGCAACGAGAGGGGAGGGCGAAAATGAAGGCGGCGAGGATGGGGGGAGGGAACGGTGGAGGGCCGGAGTCGTCGGGCGGGTGAGAAAGTGGCAAACCTGCGCCTTGAATTCGGCGTTGACCCGTTCTGCCCATTTGTAGGCGATGGGAAACGCGCGGATGGGGTTGCAAATGTCGGCGGCCTTCATGAGCGTCTCCAGCAGGAGCTGCAGGTCGGTCTGCGAGTGGATGTCCACGTCGATCTTGGTCTCCAGTCGGGCCTTCAGGCGCTGGACAAAGCCGAAGTGGTGGGTCATGTCCGTGGCCAGAATGCACGAGATGATCTTTTTGCGCATGTCCCGGTACTGGGGCTTCGTCAGGCCTAATGTGTTACGGCGGTTGGTGGAAAAGGAAGGGGAGAAACAAGCGACAGACCACGGAGAATATTGAGCTCTGTATCGCCTGTCATCAGGGCAAAGGCCTTCGCGCAGTGGTGGTTCTCCAGCGCGCTGTGGTCGTTGTAAAAATAGGCCAAGGGAGTCAGCGCATTGTTCTGGAAGTTATTGTTGGTGCCCGGATGTTCGAGATCGTGACAGATGCCCGAGAGAAGCAGGGCCAGCTTGTCCAAGGGCGAGAGGAGCGCGGCCAGCTGGGTGCACGAGATGAAGACCATGAGCATCTGGGTGACATCGAAGGCGTGGTAGAAGTTGTGGTAGGGGTTCTCGAAGTACAGTGAATCCACCTTCTGCAGGAACTTGCGCAGGGAGGGGACCGGGATTTTGAACTCGTCAATGAGGCCCAGCTCGCAGAACATCTGGAAAAGGAAGGTCTGCAGCTCCTCATGGCTGTGCTCGAGAGAATCAAAATCCCAATCGAACAGAGTCTCCACCTCTTGGGGTGGGATAAACGAGGGGGGTGTCAGCGGCATCTCGCTCCCCAGGGAGGGAGCAGGCGAAAGAGTAGCGGCGGGTTGGTGAGTGGGGCCAGTGTCCTCAGTTGCGATGGAGCGCGAGGGGTAGGGGTTGGTGCTCTCCGCCTCGGTGGAGGCCTCCTCGCCATTACCCTCTCCTTCAGCGGCGGGGTCATCGAGAGGAGGCTCCACGGAAATGTCCGTCCCCGTGACTTGAATCGGTCCACTCCTGGGCGGCGAGACCTCGAGTGGGGCGGGTGGAAAAACGCGTTCTCGCAGGCGAATTCCCAGAAATTGTGACGAAACTGGTGCAGGGGTTGCAGCCGCTGGGGTGGGTCCCGCAAGAGAGGGAAGATTGGGTGGGACGGAGGGGACTGGAGAGGGGTGATGCGAGGAGGTAGGAAGTGCCATGACGGCATCCTCGCCAGCCGATTGGATGGCCTCGATTGATCGCTGGAGGGCTTCCCGATGGGCGTCGGTGGGTGCCAAGAAAACGCTGCGTTGCAAGAGGTCCACAAGGCCTGCGAGGTGGATGAGGATGTGGTCCTAGTGGCACCAGGGGTCAGCTCGACAGGAGAAAGAAAGCCAACGAACCTGCAAAGTTTCACCACTGGTGGACATGGAGGGTCTGGAGTGTCGTTTTGGGCGCTCCTTGATCTCCGTGCGGGATGACGTGAGGGTTTGTCGGGCATGGAAGATGCGTTTCACGTGCTTGAGCAGAACTTGAGAGGTCACAGGTTTAAGGATGTAATCTACAAAAAACACCGGTGAACAAAAAGGCACAGTCTTGGCAACAGAGACCATCTGCGCCGCTCTTGAGGCAATTCATCACCGTGTCCATCTCTTCACAAACAGAGACCACTGATCAAGATAGGTTCAAAAAAGGTTGAACATGGAGTAAACCGAGGACAGACTGATAACTGGGATGCCGCGGTATCGGGGGTCCTTCTTCATCTCTTGGAGGAATGTATAGCCGTCCAGTTCGGGCATGATCACATCGCAAAAGATGACATCGAACGCACCGCCACGCTCTTTCACCAAGTCAAGGGCAGTCTGTCCGTTCTCAGCCGAAAGAACTGGACGAGAGGGCGGGGGAGTTCAATGATGAGGATGGAGGGAGATGTGCTTGTCCGGACCATTCTTACATCCACCCTTCTTCAGGTATCTGACTGCAATGACATTTGCTACAGGATCGTCATCAACCTAGGAGGGAGATGTCAAAGATAGTGTGACAGTCACAAACCACAAGGATTCTTAATTCATTGGAGTGCCGAATCTTTCGGGGGAGGGAAGTCACAGAAACGTCGGCACTCTTTTCCGCTCCCTGAAGTGTTTCTGAAGTTGGCTGCTCCAAACGAACTTGATAAGACTCTGGGCAGTTGCCCCGGCTCTTCACGTTATGACGGAGACGGCGAAGCCCGTTCAGAGCGACGCCACGGCTCTGGCCGCTCGTCTCAGTCTCTCATTCTGGGATGTCCTGCAATGGCGGACCATAAGTCGGCGATCCGCTCTTTCGCTCTCTCAGTCCGATCAAGTCCTGCTCCCTTTCATTTTACGCGGCTTTCGCTCCGGAGCCCCTGAAATCAGCGACATCATCAAAGAGCATATTACTTCTTCAACCGAAATTGCTTCAAGTTCCCTTCGGCTGCTTTTGGCAGAGGCCTTCAACGATCCCCGGCTCTTTGATGCCCTTCCATCAGAATTCTTTTTGCCAACGCTCAGTCCCCTCTTCATTGACGCTTGCACTCTCTGTTCCGATTCGTCCCGATGCGAATGTACTCCTTCGGAGCGAATCACAGTTATTTACTTTTTCATCGGTCGATGGCTGGGCCAGCTGTGTCTCTCCCCCCCTCCGTGCGGCACTGTTGACCGTGACGACAGTCCCGATGTCGATGAAGAAGATGGGGACGACCCTCGAATTGTGCACCAATTGCCCTGGTTTATCAAAATGCCCATGCATGTCTACCGTGCCCTGGCCTTGGAGGCAACGACCCCGTCGCTGCGTGACCTCGAGGTTGATCGCCATTTTTGTTCCTCATCCTCATCCCTGCTTTCTCACCCAGGGAGTCGACCCCTCCTCGGTTGATCTTTTTCGCCGGTTGGCCTCCCTCGATGCCGCCTCCCTCGCCGCCATGGGTCTCGACCTCGACCAGGATTTCATGGCCTTCCGGCGTCCGACTGTGCCTCATCAACCACCACCACCACCACCACCACCACCACCACCGCCGCCGCCGCCGCCGCCACCACCACCACCACCGACCAAAAAACCCGCGCGAGTTGTCATCGACGACTACGGGTGCGAACCCACTGGGCCGGACACCTTTGTCGAATGCACTGGGTTGAGTCGGCTGGAAGACCCATCAGCCGACGATGATGATGATGATGACGACGACGACGAGAGCGACGATGCGGCGGGTGAGTGCGCCTGTCATCACCATCATCACCACCATCGCGCGGAGGGGATGATGATGCCCCATGATCACGGGGTCGCTCTTCCCCCTGGTGATGCCGACGATGGCGATGATGACGGGTGCGGATGCTGTGGGGGTTCATGCCACCCAACAGGCGCCCCCGCCCACCCCGTCCAGCTGGCCGAACTCCCCGTGTATCTGGAACGCCTCGAGCAGAAGCTCACCCGCTACCACCAACTCCGGTCCATGCGCGCCGGGATGATGACCGTCCTCCGGGCTGCGGCGATTGCCCGGGGCGTCCCGGCAACGGCCGCCTCCGTGGGGCGGCTGTTCCCCTGGGTGGCGACCGGGGCAGGGTTACGGGCACACCTGGAGAGCAGCCAGCCGACCAGCCGCCGGCTCCTTGCTGCGACACTGGCCACGGAAGGCTGGGAGCCCACCGAGGCCACGCCCGGACTCCTGCGGCGGCTGATCGTCGGGCCGGTGGAGTCTGTGGGTACACCCCGGGGTGATATCCACGACACCCACACAACAGTGGTTTGATTTGCCTTCATATGTTGGCTCATATTCTTTGATGATCTTTCCTCGACATGGGCCACCCTCAAGCGGGATCATGTTGGACGGGCTACCCGGAAAGACCTCACGTTTTTGTTTTTCCCCCCCCCCCATTGTCCCTTCCCTCATCACCTTTTTGCGCAGGGAACGTCTCGACGACTCCGGGCTCGCGGCCTTCCTGCAGGCCTGCTCGCCGCACCACCGGTCGCTGCTCTGCTCGCGCCAGGCCCTCTCGGTGCTCAAGGGACCCCGGGCCTGCCTCGGGACGGCAAAGCACCCCTTCCAGTGCATCCTGCCGGGTCTGGCCACACCAACTCATCATCCAGTCTCAGCATCGTCCAATCATCCCATCATCATCATCATCCAGTGATCATCATCATCCAGTGATCATCATCATCCAGTGATCATCATCATCCAGTGATCATCATCATCCAGTAGTGATCATCATCCAGTGATCATCATCCAGTGATCATCATCCAGTGATCATCATCCAGTGATCATCATCCAGTGACCATCCAATCATCCCATCCCCCCGTTCTCACCCCCCCGCAGAATGCACCGACCTGGCCCACCTCCGGGCCGTGATCAGCGACGCCCTGCGCGCAACCGCGTCCGTGTACGACCAGTACGGGTGGTGAAGCGGACGACCGACCCGCTCCAGAGGGCACCGTCTTCTTCGTTTGGTCCAACTGTCGCATTGCAGCAACAACAACCGCTCCCATTCCCCCGCTTCTTCGATTCTGGGCGGAGCGAGGGCGAGACCGACAGGAGGCATTCACAAGATATTCAAGGCGAAAATACACAGAGGAGGAGGAGGAGGCTCCAGGTTTTATTGCGACCGATCCGGTCACAAATCTCGACGGAGTTGCGGGGAGAAGGATGCTTAATGGCGGCGGGCCCCAAGCATGAAGGCCTCAACCTCGGCGGCCTCCTTGGGGACGTGGGTCAGCGACTCGTGGCCGGTCTCGGTCACAAGCACGTCATCCTCAATGCGAATACCTGCCGCCACACAGAGCGCAAGAGACCACCACGTGGAGGGGAAGGGGGAAACCAACGATGATGAGCGAGGGCTGTTTGTCAAACTTGGAGTGGCGAGGCGTTTGAAGGGTTCGGGTCTGTGACGGGGGGGTTTCTGCTTCCGTTCGTGCTCCCACCCCCCCCGAAAGCGCGCTTGGGGAGAACATGGGGTCCCACCCGTCAAATCATCAACAACAACAATGGAGAAACAACAACAACAACAACAACAACAACAACAACGACAGCACAAGACAACACGGACCGCCAAAGTTCCAGGACTCGCGAATCTTCTCCTCGTTGAGGAAGCGCTTGTACTTCTCGTCCCATCAACATCAACATCAACATCAGCAACAACAACGACGACGACTCACAAGACAACACGGACCGCCAAAGTTCCAGTACTCGCGAATCTTCTCCTCGTTGAGGAAGCGCTTGTACTTCTCGTCATGCAGGGCCGGCTCGAGCAGGGCGTCCTTGAAGTAGATGCCGGGCTCGACCGTGAGCACCATCCCGGGGGCCAGGATGCGACGGGTGCGGAGGGACCGGATGCCGGGCTCCTGGATGCGTTCCACGCCCTTGGGATAGCCGCCCACGTCGTGGACGTCGAGGCCCAGCTGGTGGCCCAGGCCGTGCATGTAGAACAGGGCCACGACGTGGTTGGCCAGGAGCTCGTCCACGGTACCCTTCAGGAAACCTGTGCGTGTGTGCGTGTGTGGGCAGAGGGACGATGTGAGGATGATGGTGGTGTGCCCTGTGATGGTGTGTTGCGATGGTTGTGATGCTGACGATGGTGCGTCTATTATGTCAAGGTGCACGTCACGTTCAAATGGCGGGGCGGACCGGCGGCAAGGAGGCCCTCGGCCGTGACGCGCATGGAGAGCCGGTGCATGTCGGTCCAGTCAACGCCAGGCCGCATGTGTTCGATGATGGTCTTGTGGACCCGCAGCACAATGTCGTAGATGACGCGCTGCTGGGGGGTGAAGTGACCGCTGGCGGGGAAGGACCGCGTAATGTCGGCCGCGTAGTTGCGGAACTCGTTGCCCGCATCGAGGAGGAAGAGCTCGCTGGTGTGTGTGTGTGTGGGGGGGGGGGGGGGGGGGGGGGGGGATGGGCGGGGAGGAAGCAGCAGTCCCGGGATGAGGAACAGCGCACGGCACGGAGTGTGGATGCTGGTGGTGGTGGTGGTGGTGGTGGTGGTGGTGGTGGTGGTGGTGGTGGTGGTGTGTGTGTGTGTGTGTGGGGGGGGGGGGGGGGGGGTGGAACAGACCCCTCGTTCAGCACCTTGTTGTTATCGACATAGTGCAGGGTGGCGGACATCTTGCCGGCGGCGCAGATGGGGTTGTAGGCTTGCAGCTACGGGATAGAGCAGACCAGAACCGACATTGACGGATTTTGGTGGCTGTGGACGGGGGGTGCTGCAGACCTTGGCATGGGGGCCGCCATGCTTGTAGGACTCGGCGAGCCAGAGGGCCTCGAGCTCGTACTCCTTCATGCCGGGGCGAAGCTGGCGCAGAACTTCCTTGAAGCCCTCGCTGGCAATCCGGGAGGCCTCACGCATGATGGTGATCTCAGCGGGGGTCTTGCACACACGAGATTCCTATTCAAAAAAAAAAAAAAAGGAAAATTGTCTCGTGCGCAAAATCAAAAAAGAGATCTCCACAGACGTGAAGGACTTCGCGGAGGATGGCATGGTCCACCGCCACGGTGGCAGGGAGGGCCAGTTCGGCCTCCTGCTCGTGAGTCATGTAGTTGAGGACGAAAACCTTCGAATCGGCAGTCATGCCACGAGCAAGCTCGCCAACAACAGTCTTAAGTTCCTCGGTGTAATGGATCACATCGGGATGGTAGCGGGCGTTCTTCTCCTCGAGGGACAGGACAGTCATCCACACTTTATAGTCCTCAGGGATGCGGGGCATGAAAAGGTGGTAGCACTTGTTGGTAAGGTCAAGAACGGCCCAGCAATCTATTGGAAGAGGAGCGTGGAAGCTCTAGATTTGATAGAAATTCAAAAAGAAACAAACCGGGCTCGTTGACACCAGTCAGGTAGAAAAAGTTGGAATCCTGACGGAAAAGCTCCTCACGATCGGAGTCAATGCGGCAATTCTCCGGAAGACCCTTGAGAATGGCAAGGCCCTTATGGTTCATCAGAGAAAAGAACCGGGCACGAGTCTCGACGGTGAAATCAAGAGTGGCGGGATTCATAACGTAAAGAAAACCCTGTGTGGAAGGAGGAAGAAGTCAGCGATCCCGAACAAAAAAGAAAGTCGCACCTGGGGTGTCGATAACCGAGCGGTGAGATCAGCAATGGTCCTGTCAAAGATCCCAACTCTCATTGTCCCCGTTTCCCCCCAACTCTCGGGTTCAGAACCAGTATCGGGAAAGTTTGTTGGAGCCGAGCAAAAAAATCAACAGGCAAAAAACAAAGAGAAATACAACATGGGATGAAATAAAAAGCGAGATCGGGCCGCCGATCTCTCGCCACCACGTACGCACAAGACGGACCAAACATCAGAACGAGAACCACCGGGAAAAGAGAATGGAGGGTGGGTGGGGTGGGGTGGGGTGGAGAGTGGGTGAGGGAAGCCAATTTATCAGCTGTGGAAGACGCCAAATCTCAGTTGCCCGCCGCCAATCCCGGGGGTGGATGCGCGCGGGGTGGCGGTTCGGAGGGGAGTCGCACCAGGGGTTATCGTCGCATAGGCGGGTTGCGGGAGGGCCGGGAACCCCAGCTTCTCCGCCTCCGTCGTGGCGGCGGGTCCCACCCCGGAGTAATCCGAGGGCAGGGGGGGGAGCGACAGTCCCTCGGGTTCCTCGGTTGCCGAAGGGGGTGGTGGTGGTGGTGGTGGTGGTGTAGCCTGGGGTGCAGGAGGGAGCACGATGGATGCGCCATGGCTGTTGGCATCGTAGGGGCGGGCGGGCGGCGGGGGTCAGGGAGGTGGAGCCGGCCGGGGAGGGGGATGGCCGCGGGTTGGAGTTGGGGAAGGGGTTTGGGCCGGCGGGTCTGGGGACTCGCGGTGGAGGGCGGGGTCGGCCCCGCGGCGGTGCCGCGAAGCCAGAGAGGATTCTGGACGGATAGATGGATGGATGGGTGAGGGCATTCATATTGAGGGTCATTTCCCTGAGGGCAGCGTTGCGGGTGTGTGTGTGTGTGTGGGGGCAGAGGGCGGACCAGGGCAGCATCGGTGGCCCTCGTGGCGCCACCTGCAGGCGTGTGCAAGAGGGCCGGGTCTGATGAGGCCGGGCCCCCGCCACCTAGCGTGACCACCTGCTGCGGCGCCGGCTCCTCAAACGCCTCGCCGCCCTCATCGGCCCGACCGAAAATGGGGTTGGCCACGAGGGACGGTGCGGCGCCCCCGGCGGGTGGCCTGGGGGTGGGAGCGGCGGCCGCCGGGGTACTGGAACCCGCCGTGCCGGTGGAGCGAACCGGGGGAGGCGGCTGGGGAGGGGGCGGGGAGGCGAACCCGCGGGTTGAGGAGGTCTCGCCGTCTGGGGTGGGCGGAAAATGGGGCGACGGGGAGGAGGATGAGGTAGTGGAGGTGGCTACGGTGGGTATGGACGGAGGTGGTTGGCAGTTTGCGCATGGATCCGTACAGGGCAACATGATGGACAACAGAAGCTCATTGTGTGTCTGACGATAGACACATTCGCCATCATAGGGCGTGGCGGCATGGATGGGGAAGGGAAAAGGAAGGATTTGGGGCGAAGGAGGGGACGGGCTTGGGGGGGATGCGGACCGGCATCGGAGGCGAACGGTGCGGGCAGGGGGACCGGCTTGGCCGGGTTCTCGGGAAGGGCCACGACGACGACGACGATGATGATGATGATGATGATGTGTGAAGCAAAGGACTGATCAATCGGACAAGCGGGGTCGATCAAATGATGCACGGCTGAATCGGGTGGGCGCACGATGATGGAGTTGGATGATGGAGTTGGGTGAAGATTTTGGGTCAGGCCAGGCCTCGTAATGAGTTTCGGCGCGGAGAGCACGGTCATTAGAAAGAGGACAGGGAGGGGCACACAACCCGAGCTCAGAGACAGCAAGCGTCCCCCCAGATGGAAAAGGCAAACAGGGCTCCCAGACGATGGTGACAGACCTAGGGATCCGATGGGTTGGAGGCGCGACCAAGCAGTAGCAGAGCACCCGGCCAGCGGAGGGGACCAGCCATCGTCAGAGCCGCCACATACAGAAGCACACAAACCAAAGGAGAGCCCCCGGTCTTTATCACCACCGTCTGAAGGTCCCGCAGCCTCCCCCATCCCAAAACGCTCGCCGACCCCGAACCCAAGTTATGGCAGGAGAGAGATTGATGCAGAGTCAGAGAGAAGGAAGAAAGAGACAGGACGAAAGAAAGAGGGTGCAGAAGAAGATAGAAGGGGGTAGCGTGTGGAGCTCCAATACGCGACATGGCGGCCAGGTGACGCGACACTTGCAGGCCATCGAGGATTAAAGGGGAGCAAAGAAAGCACGTCCGCGACATCGTTTGGGAGGACGCTGCGGGGCCTGCATGCATGATGATGATGATGATGATGATGATGATGATGATGATGATGATGATGATGATGATGATGATGATGATGATGATGATGATGATGATGATGATGATGATGATGATGATGATTGGGTGATGATGATGATTGGGTGATGATGATGATTGGGTGATGATGATGATTGGGTGATGATGATGATTGGGTGATGATGATGATTGGGTGATGATGATGATTGGGTGATGATTGGGCGATGATGATGATGATGATGATGAAGATGAAGATGATGACTGGATGATGATGATTGGATGATGATGATTGGATGATGATTGGATGATGATGATGATGATGATGATGGAGCCCCGCAGAACAAGGCGCAGCACGGAGATGACGAAGCCGGGGTGGGGCAGATCGGGGGCGGCGCCAGGACAGGACAGGTGGTGTGTGTCTGTGTCTGCGTGCGTGCGGCACCAGACCTGGGCCGGGACCAAAGGAAACTCCGGCTGGACCATCTTGCGTTCCTGGGCCCGCCGGCAGCAGATGAAGATGGCGACAATGGTCGCGACAATGACCAGCAGGAGCCCCGGGGCCCCGACGCCCACCAGCAGAATCTGGGTCAGGGTCAGGGGGCGCGGTGGACATTCCCCGGGGGTAGCCACACAGGTCTGGTTGAGGCAGCGAATGGGCAGCCAGGGCGGGCAGTAGGTGAGCTCTGGGCAGAGGGCCAGGTCGGCCACGCAGCGGGTCCCGTTGGGGCAGAGGAGGCTGTTGTAGGGGTCGGTGCAGAGCAGGGGCGACGGGCAGTCGGCCGCGTGGGCAGCGCAGGTTATGGAGGTCCCGGCGCAGCTGGAGGGGACCGGGATGGAGAAGGGGAGGAGAAGGGTTAAAAAGCAGAACAACAGGCCACAGACGGAGACAGAGACACACAGAGAGAGATACAGAGACACCCAGCCAGACACATAGATATGGAGACACAGGGAAACACACCCCAGCCAGACACATAGATATGGAGACACAGGGAAACACACCCCAGCCAGACACATAGATATGGAGACACAGGGAAACACACAGCCAGACACATAGATATGGAGACACAGGGAGACACACAGCCAGACACATAGATATGGAGACACAGGGAGACACACAGCCAGACACATAGATATGGAGACACAGGGAAACACACCCCAGCCAGACACATAGATATGAAGACACAGGGAAACACACCCCAGCCAGACACATAGATATGAAGACACAGGGAGACACACCCCAGCCAGACAGACGCCCACCACCTGATACCAGCCAGACGGCGGAGACACATCCCCGGGGGGGAGCAGACGGACCGTACGGGGGTCTCATCAGGGCATGCGATGGGCATCCCGGGGCACATGGTCGCCCGGTCGGCCACAAAGCTCCCGTCCGGGCAGCGCGCCTCGCCCTGGGCCCCCTCGGGCACCACCGGACAGGCCGCCACATGGGCGCGGCACGAGAGGTCCGGACACAGAACGGGCAGGCCCGGGGGACACGTGGGAGGGGACCCACACGGGTCCCCAGGGGCGCGGCACTCGCCCAGGGGGCAGCGAGACGTGCCGGAGGGGCAGGCGGCCAGCGGAAGGCAGAGCGAGGCGTTGGTGGCACAGCTGCCGTCGGGACAGAGGGCCCGGTCGCCGGGGCAGGTGATCTGGGAGGGACAGTCGGCGGCCAGGACGCGACATACCCCGAAACTGCACAGGATTTGGCCCGTGGGGCAGGGGCCCCCGGTCAGGTTGGTGTATGTGGGAGGGGGGCAGGCGGCCGGCTGGTCGACGCAGGCCCGCGAGTTGGCGCAGAAGTACGGGGCGGCCTCGGGGCACGTGGCGAAGGAGGGGCAGTCGGCCAGGTCGGCCACGCATGTCTGGTGGTCGGGACAGAGGATGCTGCTGTTGACGGGGCTGGCCTCGCCCGCGGTCGGGCAGCTGAGTGAGCCGAACCCGGCCAGGGGGCAGGCCGACAGGGCGGCCACGCACAGGATCCGGTTGGGGCAGAGCGCGTAGCCGGGCGGGCAAATGATGGGTGCGGGGCAGAGCGCGTCGGAGGCGCGACAGCTGCCGTCGCCACACTGGAGCAGGGGGGCCGGGCAGAGGCTGCTGGGGCGGCCCGAGGTCGGGGCGGGACAGTGTGGTCGGCTAGCGGCGCAGGTCCTGTTGGGGCGGGCGGGCGGGAGGGCGGGGATGAATGGATGATGAGGGTACGATGACTGGATGGCGCTGATGCTGATTCTGGATGCTGATGTTGATGATGACTGGATGATGATTGGATGATGACTGGATGATGATGACTGGATGATGATGACTGGATGATGATTGGATGATGACTGGATGATGATGACTGGATGATGATGACTGGATGATGATGACTGGATGATGATGACTGGATGATGATGACTGGATGATGATGCCTGGATGATGATGACTGGATGCTGATGACTGGATGATGATGACTGGATGATGATGACTGGATGATGATGACTGGATGATGATGATGATGATGATGATGATGATGATGATGATGATGATGATGATGATTGGATGATGATGATGATTGGATGATGGTGATTGGATGATGACTGGATGATGCTGATGCTGATGCCTGGGCTGTGATAGTGCTCGCTTGTGGTGATGTTGAAGTTGACCCACGTTCGGTTGGGGCGATGAAGACAGACCGGTCGTCGCAGCGGTAGGGCCGGTGGGGCGGGCAGGGGCACGAGAAGAAGGACGAGGCGCAGGAGCCGTCCCAGCACAGCTGCCCCAGGGTACCCCCAGTGGGCGCGGCTGCAATGGCGCAGAACAAACGAGGATGGGATGATGATGATGATGATGATGATGATGACGATTGGATGATGATGATGATGATGATGATGATGATGATGATGATGATGATGATGATGATGATGATGATGATGATGATGATGATGATTGGATGATGATTGGATGATGATGATGATGATGATTGAATGATGATGATGATGATGACTGGATGATTGGGTGATTGGGTGATGATGATGATGTCGTTGTTGTTGTTGTCGCTGCTTGTTGCTGCTGCATGGGATGGAGCGAGGGCAGGGGGGAGGGGAGGGGAGTCTGGCGGCTCTGACCTGGGCATGCCTGGCTGGTGGTGTTGCTGCACTGGTCCAAGGAGCGCACGCACGCCCCCGAGGTCAGGCATCGATACGGGGTCTCGGGCCGGCAGGGGCAGTACGAAGCATCGGGGGCACAGGTGCCGTCCCAGCACTGCACCGAGCGGGGGGTGGCGAGTGGAGGTGGGCGATGGCGAAAGAGGGATGATGCAGGAGGGTGGGAGGCAGAGAGGGGGGATGTCGACATGGGATGCCGACATGGGGGGATGTCGACATGGAGGGGATGCAGACATGGGGTGATGCGGACAACAGATATGGGATGCCGACATGGAGGAGATGTGGAGGGGATGCAGACATGGAGACATGGGGGGATGCCGACATGGAGGGACTGACGGCGGTACCCGGACATACACGTCAACACCATATACAGTCGGGGGGGGGGGGGATGAGGGTGAGGTCCAGACCCGCACGGGCGCGTTCCCCGCGCACACCGTCTCGTTGCCGGCGGTGGCTTCAACCCAGGTCGACTCACCGCCCCCACCATCCACCAGTTGCTGCCGACTTGCCCGCCATTGTTGGCCGACGGGATGAGGGCGGCATCCGGACAGCCGGTCATGTTGCGCGCGCAGGACCCCGAGGGGCACCGAAAGGGCAGGCTAGTCACACAGGGACACCGGGTCACATCCGGGGCACAGCTGGAGTCCCAGCACCGAATTGGGGCGCCCGAGGGGCAGCGCGCCGCGCAGTCGGCGGGAACTCGGGCGCAGCGCTGGCCGTCGGGGCAGCGGTAGCTGCGCTCGGGTGGGCAGGGGCACTGCGGGGAGGGAGAACGGGATGGGGGGGGGGGGGGGGTCAGGGGAGGAGGAGGCAGTGATGATGGAGGGCAATGGTGATGATGATGCCCGGGTGATGTTGATTGGGCGATGATGAAATGGATGATCCGATGATTGGGTGAGGAGGATGATGTGGACTGGATAAATCTCGTCTTGCCCAGTTCTCTCCCCAGAGTAAGTGGACTCCCGTTTGCCCGAACAAAGGCCGAATCTCGACTTTGGTGATGCTGATGGCGAGTGGAGTGGATGGGCACGAGGTACATGAAGCAACCTGTGTGACGGACCTGAGCCCAGGTCGGCCTGCATGTCGAGTCCCAGCAGCGCACCTTCCCCTGGGGGCACTCGGCCTCGCAGACGGCCCGGCTCTCCGCCACAAGCCCGTCCGCACAGCGGACCGGGGCCTGGGCCGGCGGGGGGCACTCCAGGGCCGTGGCCACACAACTGGAATTCCAACATCCATAGCGGTTCATCCCCAACTCGTCCGCCATGGGGCACTCGCCTTCCTTATCAAGGCCGACCGCGCAGGCGGTGGCGTTGCCGGCACAGCGGCCGTCGGGGCAGCGGAAGGGGTACATGGGCGGGCAGGGACACTCGGCGAAGGAGACCGCGCAGGTCGAGTCCCAGCACATGACGGGCCGGTCATGCCAACACTGCTCCAGCCGGCAGTCAGCCCGGTTCTCGGCGCAGCGGCCCGTGAGTGGGCACCGGAAGGGGGTTCCCGCCGGACAGACACAACCAGAGCGGGGCGAGATGCCCGGGATACCCGTCACGCAGTGACAAGAGCGGCTTGTGGTAGCTTCCAGGCAGGTCGCACCCCGATCGCCCGCCTGGGCACACTGGCTGTCCCGGGCGCACTCGCTCGTGACCGTCACGGCGACCGCGGGGCCCAGGGACAGCGCGCCGTTCCAGCGCAGGACGGCCTGGAAGGTCCCCGGGCTGGACACCACAAATCGGACAGCCCAGGACCCTGCGGGCGGGGTCGGCTCCGCACTGCCCAGTTCGCGTTCCGTCGCGGCCTGCTGGGCCTCGGGGGCCGTGGCGCACCCGACCCAATCCACGGCCGCCACCCCGCTGGTGGCGTTGGCCCCGGTGAGCACCACCTGCAGCAGGGCCGTAGTCAGCAGCCCCGCGCCCTCGGCGGGGCAATTATGCAAGTTGCCGTCCGCATCGCGGGGCATCAGCAGAAGACTCGAGTGGGCCCCGACCACCAGGTCGACGGTCGGCCAGATGACGGAGCTGGTGGTGCCCGAGAGGGCCCCCGGGTGCACCATGACCTGATACGGGGAGTCGTACAGTGCCCAGCGCATCAGGGAGGTGGCCTGGTACTGGATGGTGAGCAGTGCCTGGCCGGCGGCCAGGGCCCGGTGCGGAGTCAGGTTGGCTTGAAACAGGGGCCCGTTGCAGGTGATGCTCTGGGCGGCCAGGCCACCCGACCCGGTCGTCCCGGGCAGGAGCACCAGGGCCACAGTGAAATTGGCCCGCTCCCACTGCCGGGCCGCGCAGCTGATGGTGTTCAGGGCGGCGTCGCGTGCCCGAATCCAGAAGCTGAAGGGAACCCCGGCCGTCAGCTCCAGCAGGGAGGAGCCGCCCAGGCTGGCAGCCCCGAAGGTCCCCCGGGCATCCGCCCCCAGTTCCGTCAAGATGTTTGTCACCGAGACAGGCCCAGGCTCCAGGGTCATGGCGCTGCGCGACCCCACAATTTCGGCCGCGGGGCCGCTGGCCGGGGCCACTTGGATGGACAGATACCAGACCCCCGACGCGGAGGGGGTCCTGAAGGTCACCAGGAACGCGGATCCCGCGCAGGTGACGGCAAAGTCAGGTTCGGCCAACTCGGAGGCGCTGACCGAGACCAAGAACCGCATGATGTCTTGCGGCCGCTGGATACATGAGACCACGTTGCTGTCGCTGTCCCGGGCCACCACACGCACGCGCACCAGCTGCTGAACATACAGCGGCGGGTCGGGCCAGTGTGCCGTGGTCGTCGTCGGATCAATAGGCCCCGGCAATACCGTCATCACAAACGGGCTGCCCACGATCGGGCTGGCCCCGACGGCAATGGACAGGGACTCTGCCGATCCGGCCCGGTGGGGCACCAGCGTCACCACAAAGTGGGGACCCAGGCAGGTCACCCCGAGGTCCGTGGCCCCGGTCAGGGTCACCGTCAGGGTGGCCGCCAGGGCCGGCCGGTCGGCACACGAGAGCGGGTTGCCGTCGGAATCCCGGCCCACGATTCGCAGTCGCAGCGGGACCCCAACCACGACCTGGGTCGGCCTGCCCATCCACAGATGGCCCTCGACGGGGTCGCCCACAGCGCCCGCCAGGGCCGGGGCCAGGCCCTCACCGGGCGCGGCCAGGCTGGTGGTGGCCGCGGAGAGCCCCGGGGCGCCTAGGATTGCGACCGTGTGGTGCGAGTCGGCAATGTGGTTCTGGGGGGTCGCCGTGGCGCCGGCTACAGCCCCCAGGTAATGCAGGCCCATCAGAGCCCAAGGTGTGACCTCGACCGTCCCGTCGGGGCTCTCCGTCCGGTGGGGCGTGAACTGCACCCGGACCAAGTCCAGCGGCGCGGCCGCCAAGCAGTCGACCGAGACGGCGTCGGCCCCGGGCAGTACCAACGCGAACCGGCCTGCCTCGAGGGCCGTGCAGGCCACCTGGTTCCCGTCGGCGTCGCGGGGCGTGATCATGACCGTGGCCGGGCTGCCTGCCACCAGGACCCCAGGCGCCGGCCAGGCGGCCGTGGTGGTGGCCAGGGCGATGGGCCCGGGGGCGGTCGCCAGGCTGGTCAGAGGCGAGTTGGATAAGTCGGCATTCGTCGGCCCGAAGACCAGACGCCAGGGCTGGGTGGCGCCCGTGCCGGCACGATGGGGTACCAGAGACAGGGCGTAGTCCAGGCCCGAGCAGGAAAACTGGGGGTCCGTGCCTGCGGGGGGGGGGGGGGGGTGAATGGCGGGCAGGGATGATCATCAGGATGGGGGTCGGTGGGGTGGAAGGCGACAGGCAAATGACGATGTCATCACATCGTGCATCGTGAGGAAACGCACGCAGGCTGTGGGGATGGACATGAGCATGAGTGAAGAGCCGATCCACTGCCGTGTTCGATGATGGTGTCGGATCCGCCAGGGGGGAATATCCACACCCTTCGTCGGATCCGCCAATGGGGAATATCCACACTTCCCCTTTCGGCCATGGGGGAATATCCACACTTACCTTCCGTCTGGATGTCGGATCCGCCATGGGGGAAAATCCACACTTCCCCTTTCGGCCATGGCCACACTTACCCGTGTCCCGTGCCCAGTGGCCAGACCTTCGCTGAGGAGGAGGCGGAAGTCAGCGGCCTGGCTGGTCAGCCCACAGCTGACCCGGTTGCCGTACACATCGTGGGCGGTGACGGTGGCCGTGGCCCGGGTGCCCGCAGTGGCGGTGGCCGGCCAGACAACGGTCGACATGGTCGGGTCGATGGGGCCCGCTGGGATGACAAAGCAGTGTGTGGGCGTTGGAAGAGAGGGTGAGAGAAAGCCACCAAGACGGTCAGGGCGGGGTGAACCCATTTCTTCGCTCGATGCGCGCGGTGGTGAAGGTGGAGACAGACAGGGGGGATACAGACAGGGGGGATACAGACAGGGGGGATACAGACAGGGGGATGCAGACAGGGGGGGAAACAGACAGGGGGGATACAGACAGGGGGGGATACAGACAGGGGGGATGCAGACAGGGGGGATGCAGACAGGGGGGATGCAGACAGGGGGGATGCAGACAGGGGGAAACAGACAGGGGGGAGACAGACGGGGGATGCAGACAGGGGGGATGCAGACAGGGGATGTGGAGTACAGACAGGGGGGAGACACGGAGGAGGAGGGCGGTGGTGGTGATGCGAAGATCAGGGGCGTGTGGGTGGGCAGGGGTGTGCGACGACGGACCGCGGACTGTCACGACCCGTGGCGGGTCAATGACATGATCCCCGCTGTAGGTGACCATCGCCAGCTGCTCCCCGGCGTCGCTCGCCCCCGCCGGAATCAACTCGGGTCGGATTGTCCACAGGTATGCATCCCCCTGGCACGGGCCGAGCACCCCCGACGCATCGGCGAACCAGGTCTGGGCGCCCAGGGGACTCACCCCGAAATTGGCCCGCTCGGCGGGGTGGCTGGGGCAGGGCACCACGTTGTCGAGGGCGTCTCGGGCCAGGACTGTGATATTTCGGAGAACCCCGACCAGGATGGGCTCGCCCAGCGCTGGCCAGCCGGCCACCAGGCTGCGGGCCGCGACGATGGCCCCGGGTTCCACCAGCATGGGGTGTGGCGAGCCCAGCACGTCATCCTGGGGTTCCGAACTGCCGACCGCCCAGCGGAGGCGCACCGCAAACGGGTGGACACCCGCCACGGCCGGAGCCACAACGGACACCGCGTACTGGGTGCCGGTGCAGGACAAGGTCGGGGCCTGCTCGGTCAGGTCACCCCCGGGCAGCGCCCGCAGGACACCCGTCAGAACAGGCGCCCCTGCCGCATTGCAGGCAATCAGGTTTCCGTACACGTCACGAACGTCCACTGGGAATGTGCTCGTTAACCCGGCCACGATGGGGGCTGTCACCCCGGCCCAGTCCACCGTGGTCAGGGCCGGGTGGGCAGCCCCCGGGACAACTGTCAGCGTGAACGGCGACCCGGCCACGGCCGCGCCGTTGAAAAGCACTGGGACGGTCAGGCTGGCACCGACGATGGTCGGTGTGAAGCGCATCCGATAGGAGGCCCCGTTGCACTCGACGCTGAAGTGGGCGACGCCAGTCAGGGTCACCGTGAAGGCGTCGCGATACCCGGGGTACTGGTCGCAGCCGACCGGGTTGGCGTGGGCATCGAAGGCGGAGATGTCCAGGGTCTGAACCGCCCCGGCGGGCTGGGCGGTCGCTGGCCAGCCGGCCACGGTGCAGGCGCCCGCCGAGATGACATCTACAGGGGCGGCAACCGGGGAGATAGGGCGATGAGAAGGCATCATGATGATGATTCGGGGTTGAGACACAGAAGTCGTGTGGGAAAATGGGATAGAAAAAGAGCCAAAAAACGGTCGCCCAGCAGATAGCCCTCCGGCACAAGAAACGTGAGGGGCTTTCGCCTGCCAGGCCCTCGAGCCGGCGAATGGGCCACCCACCAGGTCAACCGAAAAACAACCCAGACAAGGGCCCCTGATATCCATGCCCCACGGGGACCACCCATCAAATTATGGGACGTTGGGGAAAAAAATCATGAAGCTTCTAATACGATGAGTCGTCGAAGTCGCCTGGGTGGGTGGCCGGGGAATGGGTGGATGAGTCATGATCGGGTCAAGAAACGGAAGCCGAATGGAAACCCCCCAAAAAATCGACCGCCCAGCAGGTAACCCAATGCAGCCCGAGAAACGTGACAGGCTTTCGCCTGCCAAGCCCTCTAACTAACAGGTCACCCACCAGGTCAGCCGAAGAACACCAAAGGCAGGAGCCCCTGATATCCATGCCCCAGGGTGACCGCCCAACAAATTATGGGTCGTTGAAATTTTTTTTAAAATTTTTTGAAACATCTTAACGTCCGCCAGCCCCACCCCAACGACACGATCATGATTCGGACAGCCAAAAAAAACGGCCGCCCAGCAGACGGCCCTCGCAGCCCGAGAAACGTGACAGGCTTTCGCCTGCCAGGCCCTCGGACCAGATGGGTCACCCACCAGGTCAACCGAAAAACATCGCTGATGCCCCTGATATCCATGCCCCACGGGGACCACCCAACAAATTATGGGTCGTTAAAAAAATTATTACCCTCACATTTTTTTTATTGTGACATGTTTTCATGCAGGGCGTTCACATTTTTCGATGTATCGTCTTCCCATCCAATCTTCACCTCCCCGTTTTCGAGTGCGTTTGATCATGAAGTCCTGCCCGTGCCCCCCCCCCCCCCCCACCCCCCCCCCCTCAAACCGCCACCAACAACACCTTCCCATGCTCCCCACGACGAGGCAGCGAACGGACCGGGCAGGACGGGGATGGTCCGCGGGGACCCGTTCATCTGCACCGCCCCTGGGCGACCCTGAGTTCCTGCATCCCAGCCACCAGCGGCCGCACCGTCACCACGGCCGGGCTGCCCGCCGTGCAGCTCCAGTCGGCCGCCACGGGGTAGCCGCTCCACCCAGGGTGATAGCCACCGTGTTCCACAGGAGGAGAGTACAGTCGATGGTGGTCCCAGTCTCGTCGCGGACGTCGAGGGTCACGGCGAAGGGCGCGCCGGCCGTGGCCTGGGTGGGATGGGAGAATGTGGTTCGCCAGGGGTCGATGGGGCCTGGGGGGTCGGAAGGAGGTTTGGGTGAAGGGTTGATGGGTGTGATCATCATCGGCATCACCATCGCCAATCATCCATCCAAATCATCATCCGAACATGATCACCCGGTCATCATCATCCGATCATCATCATCCGATCATCATCACCCGATCATCATCACCCGATCATCATCATCCCATCATCATCATCATCATCATCATCATCATCATCATCATCATCATCATCATCATCATCATCATCATCATCATCATCATCATCATCATCATCATCATCCAATCATCATCATCCAATCATCATCATCATCACCACCCCTCAACTCCCACCAAGACAACCCGGTGAGCATCGAACGCGCAGCGACCCATCCCACCAACAGACGCGAGACAGTAATCGCCCTCGGGTTCCCATCCCCAATCAGGACGCCCTTGTATGCCACACTGAGTGCCGTGGCAGCCAGCTGGGGCACCAGAGTGAGTCGATACTCCCCCGTGGCCGCATCGCAGGTGGTCTCTATCACCCGGGGTGGGTTCGACGTCGGGTTCTGGACCAGGGCGAAGTTGTGGGCCTCGCCGGGGTAGGCCGTGCAGGGCTGGGCTGTGGTTCCGTCGGGGGCAGTGCAGGTCACGGGCAGGGTCAGCGGCTCGCCCGTCTGGGCAGTGGTGGGCGCGGACGGGACGTAGGAGCAGCGGGGAGCCGTCATGATGTCTGCGGATGGAGAAAGAGAGAGAGAGAGAGAAAACAAAATCGAGTGCCAATCCCATCCAAATCCCGTCTTCTTGTCGTTTTTTGCGTGCGCTTGGCCAAAATGGGGGGTCAAGAACAACAACAACCAACAACAACACGAACACAAACACGAACAGTGGAAGGCTTTGGGTGCGAGCCAATAGGCAGCGGGGGCAAAAGGCATGAGCATGTGATGGGGGAACATGTGGAGCATCATGGTTTCCCACCGCTCACCACGCCCATCATCCCGGCATACAGACCTCCCCAGGCCACGGCCCCGTTGTCGCATGATGCGTCCATGGCCAGCCCCTGGTATCGCACGGCCAGCGCGACCGAACCCTCACCTGCCGTGGGCGTGAAGCTCACGCGAAACTCGTCCGTTGCGGCCGCACAGCCGGAGCCCGAGACGCGCAGGGCGGCCCCGGAGGTGGCCGTGACCACCTCGAAGTTGGCCGCCTCCTGGGGGAAGCTGCTGCAGAGCTGGGGCGGGGTGCCCGTCACGCCGGCCTGCAGGCAGGTGATCAGGACGGTGTAGGTGTGGCCCCAGACGGCCAGCGCGGGGACCCCGGTGCAGGTGCACTGAGCCGGGGTGATAGCCGCTATTGAGGAGAGGGTGAGTGTGTGGAGTAAAGAGGGTGTGTGTGTGTGTGGGGGGAGAGAGAGAGAGAGAGAGAGAGGCATCAACCCAGGCCCGCCGTGCGTGGCCAAGACCGACTGCGACAAGAAGCTGCTGCTTCCTGGTGCCGCCTGAGGGCTCGACGAGCTACGGGCTGAGCACTGAGTGGGACGGAGCCAACCAGTTGGTATTTTAAGTGATTTCTTTTCTCTCTTTGTTCCCCTTTTACGGGCCCTGGTGGCTCGGTTTTCCGGAATATGAGAGAGGCGAGGTCCCCCGCGTTCTCGAGGCCGGCAAGCAGAGCGACTACAGGACCTGGCTGGAGTCCCACCCTGGAGCCCGCTTCCACCCCTTCGGCGTGTCCAACTTTGGCCAACTGGGCCCCCAGGCGACTGCCTTCGTGGACCTCATCAAGGCCCAGTATGACAAGCAGAAGCTCCACTTCTCCCGACACTGGTGGCTTGCCCGGATGTCGACGTGCCTGATGTACTACGCGGGCCAGTTGGCCGGCTGGTGGTGCCAGGCCGCTGCGGAGGCGCTTGCTCGCGCTCGCGAGCCGGTCACCTCCTGCCCGTGCCCCCCGTGCCAAGTGCGCGAGGTGTTCGACGCAAACCTTCTCGTGCGCGCCCGTTAAGGGGTGTGCGGGGTGGTGGGGTCCTCCCTCCCTTTTGTTTTCCCTTTTTGTGTCTTGGGTGATTTCGGTCTTTCTCGTGTTCCCTTTTACGGGCCCCGGTGGCTCGGTTTCCGGAATATGAGAGAGAGAGAGAGAGAGAGAGAGAGCCTGATGCCTGACTTCTGGTACCAGACTGCCTCCGGGAGACTGGCCGACACCCGCAACCCGTTTGCCATCAACCCAGGCCCGCCGTGCGTGGCCAAGACCGACTGCGACAAGAAGCTGCTGCTTCCTGGTGCCGCCTGAGGGCTCGACGAGCTACGGGCTGAGCACTGAGTGGGACGGAGCCAACCAGTTGGTATTTTAAGTGATTTCTTTTCTCTCTTTGTTCCCCTTTTACGGGCCCTGGTGGCTCGGTTTTCCGGAATATGAGAGAGAGAGATGAGCCAGGGGGATAGCCGCTATGGCGGAGGGTGTTGCGAGGGGCCACTGTGTGCGAGGATCGAGGTGGACGAAGTGTTGTGGCCGTGAGGAGCGGCGGGGTGGGTGGCGACGTTTGGCCCAAAATGAGGCGGCGGCACAGAGACAAAGCGATGTGGCTGTGACGGTGGTGGGTGTGCCGGTGACGGGTGTGTGTGTGTGGTGGTGGTGGTGGGGGGGATCTGAAGACCAGACCAGCGATCGTGACAGCCCGCGCGGCCGCCCCCGCCCCGATATTGGTCCCCTTGTACTGGGCGCTGACCGCGGTTGAAGCCACCAGCGGTACAAAAGTCAGCGTGTATTCGCCCGTGGCCTGGTCACACCCCGCCTCGATCAAACGGGGCAGCGGGCTGGCCGGGGTCTGGGAAAGCCCGAAATTGTGGACCTCATCGGGGTAGAGTCGACAATTCTGGGGTGTGGAGCCGTCCGGGGCAAGGCAGGCGAGGTGGTAGGTCATCGCGACCCCGGTGTTGCCCTCGGTGGGACTCGAGGCCGTGTAGCTGCATCGGGTGGCCGCGAGGGGGGCTGTGGAGGGAGGTGGAGGTACAGGGTGCACGGGCGAGCGTGAACATCCGGAACATCCCGAAAAAAAATTGGATTGATGGGTGATTCGGAAGTTTGGAATGCAACTTCAAAGAAAAATTTTCCCCAGGTGGACTCCCCCCGACGGAGGCTTGCGATGATGAGCGCAGACAAATTCCAAAATAGGGTTGAGTACCCCAGGGGGCATATCCACTACTACAGACTGTCGATGATGACGGGCTGGTCGGCCCCTGAGGCCCCAATCTTGGTGCCCCGGTAGGAGACACTCAGGGCCGTCCCGGGATCATTGGCCCGCCAGCGCACCACATAACTTCCTGTGGCCACGTCACAATTGGCCCCGATCAGCGTGGGCGCCACGGAGCCGCCCGTCTGGGTCACGTCGAAGTGGACCGTCTCGAGGGGGAAGGCCGTGCAGGGCTGGGCCGTGGTCCCGTCGGCCATGGTGCAGCCCACGGCCGTTGCGTAGATTGAGCCCGTGTTGGCGTAGGTTGGCGAGCTGACGTAATCACAGCGGGGGGCAGTGACAGCATCTGGGGGGAGAATGGGGGGGTAGCAGACACAGAAGCGTACGATGAGTTTTCGGGCAGGCGATAAGCGTTGGAGTCAGGAGATGATGACAATGACCGATGGCGGTGATGATGGTGATGATGGTGATGATGGTGATAATGGTGATAATGGTGATAATGGTGATGATGATGGTGATGGTGATGGTGATGGTGATGATGATGATGATGATGAGGATGAGGATGATGATGATGATGAGGATGAGGATGATGATGATGATTGGATGATGATGCTGATGATGATGATGATGATGATGATGATGATGATGATGATGATGATGATGATGATGATGATGATGATGATGATGATGATGATGATGATGATGATGATGATGATGATGATGATGATGATGATGATGATGATGATGATGATGATGACTGGATGATGATGATGATGATGATGATGATGATGATGATGATGATGATGATGATGATGATGATGATGATGATGATGATGATGATGATGATGATGATGATGATGATGATGATGATGATGATGATGATGATGATGATGATGATGATGATGATTGGATGATGATGATGATGATTGGATGATGATGATGATGATGATGATTGGATGATGATGATGATGATGATTGGATGATGCTGATGCTGATGCTGATGCTGATTGAGTGATGCTGGATGGGTGATGCTGGTTGGGTGATGCTGGTTGGGTGATGATGATTGGATGATGATGATGACTGGATGATGATGATGATGATGATGATTGGATGATGATGATGACTATGACTGGGTGATGATGACTGGATGAGGTCCGACGCCAGAGGGTGACTGCAGACCCGTTATGGCCACCGTGCGGGCAGCCCCCGCGCTTCCAATGAGGACACCCTTGTATCGCACGCTCAGCGCCGTGGCCGCCACCTGGGGCACGAAAGTCAGCAGGTAGTTTCCAGTGGCCTGGTCGCAGGTGGCCTCCGTCAGCTGGGGCAGGGGCCCGGCCGGGGTCTGGGCCAAGTCGAAGTTATGTGCCTCGGCGGGGTACCCCTTGCAGGGCTGGCTGGTGGTGGCGTCTGGGGCCAGACAGGTCACAGCGAAGGTCATGGCCACGCCCACCGTGCCTGCCGTGGGGCTGCTGGCGGTGTAATCGCACCGGGCAGCCGCGAGCGGGTCTGATAATGAGCAGACACACAGACAAAGAGCGAATGAATGAATCGCCCATTGGGCCCAGACACGCCGCATAGAATGAACGAATCACCCATTGGACCCTGACACACAAAGACTCAGACACACATGGAATGGATGAATGAATCACCCATTGGGCCCAGACACGCATAGAATGAACGAATCACCCATTGGACCCTGACACACAAAGACTCAGACACACATGGAATGGATGAATGAATCACCCATTGGGCCCAGACACGCATAGAATGAACGAATCACCCATTGGACCCTGACACACAAAGACTCAGACACACATGGAATGGATGAATGAATCACCCATTGGGCCCGAAAGCCAAGAAAAGCACGACAGACACAAAATAAACAACCACAACAACCACACCACCACCACCAACAACAACAACAACAACCACACCAACACCAGCACCAGCACCGTCACGATGAAGGGACGGACCCCCACTGGGCAGCGAGGCCGGGCTTCCGATGGCCGTGCCCTTGTACTTGGCGCCCAGGGTGATAGTGGCCGTTGGGGCCCCGGCCGTCACCATCACAAACCGGAGCCACCACTTGCCCGTGGCCTGGTCACAGCTGACATCAACCAGATTGCCGGCCCCGGCCCCCAGGGCCAGCTCGAAACGGGCGTCCTCCTGTGGGAAGGCCGAGCAGGGCTGGGCCGTGCTGGCGTCGGCTTGCAGGCAGGACACGGAGAAGGTCTGGACAAGGCCGGCCGTCAGCATGACAGGCATGTCGCCGTGGCTGCACCGGCTTGCATCCAGCGGGGCTGGGCGGGGGAAACCAGAGAGGAGGGATGGACAGTGGACATATGGCGGGCAATGAAAGGACAGAACGCCAGGAGGGGAGATCTGGAGAGGGATGGACAGTGGGCATGACGGGCAATGAAAAGACAGAACGCCAGGAGGGGAGATCTGGAGATCAAAGCCGCAAACGATGGGAAATGATCGTGTCCTCACGTGCCTCACTCACCCCAACACATGGGCACGTCATCATCATCATGTCCCACGGCGCACTCACTCCAACAGCAGCATGGGAACGACAGCGCATCGATGAACAGTGAAGATCATCACCACAGGCATCATCACCATCATCACCAAACGACCCGCGCTTGGGAATGAATGATGGTGGCCGAGGACGGCGGCGAACGATGATGGCAGGGCGTGTCTGACGGACCAGCAACGAGGTACGCGTTCAAGGGGGCGCCCGACCCGATCCGTGTGCCCTGGTAGCGCACGCTCACCTTGGTCCCGGCAGCTATTGGCCGGAAGAGCACCACATACCGGCCCGTGGCCGCATCGCAGTAGGTGCTGATCAGGTCAGGCGCCGTGCCCGTGTCCTGCTCCAGGTCGAAGTGTATCGCCTACAAAAAGAACATATTGGGGCAGAGGGGGTTGGGTATTTGGTGTTCAAGTCGAGCGCCGTGCCCGTGTCCTGCTCCAGATCGAAGTGGATCGCCTGTATGCAAGACCGGGGAGGAGGGGGTTGGAGTGGGTCATGTCGGTGCGAGTGACCATGCCCCCAGGGGGGAGTGTCAAAACAAAACAAAACAAAATATTTTGTGGGCAAATGCCCAGAATGGGCAATGGGACAACACTCGAACAGTTCTGAACGCGACTCCGGGACAACATCATGGGGAGCATGGGATGTGCGCGGCGGGACGGACCAGCTCGGGGTAGTTCAGGCAGGACTGGGCCGGGGAGCCTGACCCGACGGCCGTGCAGGCGATGGAGAACCGATCGATGACCCCGATGTGGCCCCAGGTCGCCTGGGGCAGGAAGTACGAGCAGCGGTCGGCCGAGATGGGCGCTGGGGGGAGAGAGGCAGATGATGATGATGATGATGATGATGATGATGATGATGATGATGATGATGATGATTGGATGATGATGACGACGACGATGATGATGATGATTGGATGATGATGATGATGATTGGATGATGATGATGATGATGATGATGATTGGATGATGATGATGATGACTGGATGATGATGATCGGATGATGATGAGCGGATGATGATGAGCGGATGGTGATGATTGGATGATGATCGGATGATGATTGGGATGATGATAACGACGATGACGATGACATGACGGCGATGCAGATTGGATAACGGTGATTTCCGACAGCAGCGGCAGTGACAATCCCACGCCATCATCGCCAAGACACACAGGTGAAAATACAGACGTCCCATGGTGATGGCGGGCAGGCTGGTTGTGACGGCGGTGCCCTTGTATGTCACCCCGAGGGTGCCGCCCGACCCGACCGCCAGGGCCACCCACCCCACCCGGAAACACCCCGTCACGGCGTCACAGCTGACATCGACAAGGCGCGGGGTGGTGGCGGCGCCGGCCTGGACAAGCTCGAAATTGGAGGCCTCCCCGGGGTAATTACCGCACAGCTGGAGGGTATTGTCGGGCTGCTTGCAGCACACCTCGAAGGAGCCCTGCTCGCCCAGGGTGGCGTAGGTGGGAGCGCTTGAGTAGTAGCAGTTGGAGGCCGTCAGGGGGACTGGCGATGGGTGGTGGTGGGCGATGGTGGGCGACGGGGGGTGGAGGAGGAGAGGGCGATGAGTCCTCGACCAAGAAAAATGGGGGGTGATTCGACAGGGACATCGCCAAATGATTGATGGCACCCATCATCAAGCCGATCCGCCGGCCCATTCCAGTCAGGCATGGCCATCATCCACAAATGATGACACCTCATACATGGCGTCAACACGACCGCTCAACAGAATCGACCCAACCATAAAGATCGTGACATTAGGTCACCAGCAGGGATGATACACATGATGGGGTCCACCATCGTCATCGCCACATGGGGAGGATGGCGTCGGGGTGGTGGTGGGGGTGGATGGGAAGGATGGGAGGGGGGTGGGAGGGGGGTACTGGAGCTGATCAGGGAGGGGGTGAGGATGACATCAGGAGCGGGGGGTTGCGGCAAGACGACGGACGCACGACGGAGATTGCGTTTGACGATCCGATGGTGGTCCCCTGGTACCGCACCAGCATCGCCGTCCCCACGGCCCGCGGGACGAACCGCACGGCCCACTGGCCCGAGGGGTCACAGCTCACGTCGACCTGGGGCGAGGGGGTCGGTGTCTGCACCATGTCGAAATTGGCGGCCTCCCCGGGGTACTTGAGACACGGCAGGGTGCCGCCGTCGACGGCCGTGCAGGCGATCGTGAAGGTGGCCGGGACGCCCACAAAGGCCTGGGTGGGGAAACTCTGCAGGGTCATGCGGGCCGCGGCCAGGGGGGCTGTGAGCACACCGACACGGGGGTGATGGAGGGCATGAGATGGGGAGTGGGTCATGGAGGGCATGCGTGATGGGGGTGCGAGGATGGTGTGCATGGGCATGCTGATTGGAAGCGCATAGTCATGGGGCGATGGAGGGCATGCGTGATGGGGGTCCGTGTATGATGTGGTGATCCCGCATGTGTGCATACCGCGGTAGCGGTCATGGGCAGAATGATGATCAGGAATGCTGGGCGGGTCGGCGATCATGAATCATGGTCGGGTGACTCAGGGGAGTGGCGCGCAGAAAGTCACAGATTGGGGAGGCGCCGCCCAAAGAGCGTGGGACGGGCGGAGGAGAGGGAGGGGGAACACACGACGAACCTCCCAGGGTGATGGTCTGTGCACTACCCACCGTAGTGCCCTTATATTTCACCTGCACACCGCCCGTCGCATACGGCACAAAGGCCACCTTGTAGTCGCCCGTCGGGTCGCACGAGACGGAGATCAGCCGCGGGCTGCCGCTTGCCTGGTAGATATCGAAGTTGGCCGCCTCCTGGGGGTAGTCGGCACACGAGGACAGGGTGCCGCTCAGGGAGCACTTGACCAAGAGCGAGGTCGGCTCGCCCAGGACGGCGCTGCTGGGCAGGCTGTCGTAGATGCACTGGGCCGGGTCGATGGGGGCTGTGGGAGTGATGGTCAGGAGCAGGAGGGTGAGAAACAACGTGGATACAGCAGGGCAAGAAGGGGAGGTCTTAAAAAAACGAAATCTTGATGTTTGCAGACGTGGATTGCGTGGGGTATGGGGATTTTATCTTCGCGTTTTCAATGTCTTCCCCCTAAATTGAAGTGCGCTCAAAAAAACACAAAAAAAAAAAACGAGGTGTGTTGGTGGGGAATGGAACGTACGAGACGGGATGCTGCGAGCGGTGACGACGCCAAACATTCCTGTGAGATGAACCCAGGAGGGACCTTTGACGATGGCGCTGAACGTCAGCCCGGCGCTGGTGACCCCGTCGTACAGCGCCGTGAACGCGACGGCCGTCGGGGCGGCCACCTTGGGCACAAACAGGATCCGGTAGTAGCTGCCATAGCAGCGAGCCTCGGCCACCCAGAGGTCGCTCGACCCGCCGTTCTGTCGCAGGTTCCACTTATCGTTCCAGACGGGCTGACAGACGGCCGCCCCGCAGTCGATGGTGATCTGCTGGATGGCCCCCAGAATGAGAAGGGTCGGCGGGGATTGCACCGAGCAGGTGCTCGGGTTGATGCCCGTGATGGTCAGGGTCTGGTAGGCCGTCGCCACGGGGCTGCCGGCCGTCCCGCGGAAGTAGGCGCGCATGCTGAGGGATGGGATGTGAGGCGCAAGAAAGGCAGATGATGATTGGATGAAGGATGTGATGATGATGACTGGATTGATGACTGGATGGTGATGATGGTGAATGGTGATGATGACTGGAGAATGGTGATGATGATGAGGATGGATGATGATCGATGTAGGTGGTGACTGGATGCTTGGATGCTTGGGTGGTGGTGATGCTTGGGTGATAACGACTGGACGGCAGGTACCGGCTCACACCCCTCCCTCTCTCGTCCCGTCCAACCACCCCCCCCCCCCCCCCCCCCCCGACCGACCTCGTCCCGGCCACCAGGGGAATCAGCGTGAACATGAAGTTGGTGGTGGCCCCGGGGTCGCAGCCCACATCGAGCAACGTCGGCTGGACGGCGGCGCTCTGCTGATCGAGTTTCATCAGATGGGACTCCTCGGGGTAGGCGTAGCAGGGGGCCGAGGACGAGTCGGCATGCACGCAGGACATGGAGATGGTGGCTGCCACCCCGACCGTCATGGTCGGCGCCCCCAGGGTGCAGCTGGACAGCGGGTCTGTGTGTGTGTGGGGGGGGGGGGTGAGGCGAGAGGGATGCATCACCCTGTCAGGCAATACGGCACTCTGATCTCTGTGCGCCAATCCACGGAGGGTCTGTGTGCTGAGGCAGTGCACGTGGGCGGCGTGGCGCAGGGTGGCACAGCTGGGGCAGGTGGCCCATGTGCCTGGGTGGGCGGGGCTGGACCGTGTGCAAAAAAAAAAAAAAAGAGTGTATGATCAAATACATTAGTTGCAGTTTGTTCGGGAGTGCCTTCATTCCAGTCATCTTGGAAGATGCTTTTGATGTTTTGATCGGACGACAAGCGGCATAACGTGAAGGTCACACCCGCTGCACTCTTCACTCATGTTTCCTTCAGTCCACCTGAGTGATCCTATCTGAGGTTCCGCCCGCGCCACAAACAAACTGACCGAGGGATGGCGGGGGTGGGGTGGGGGTGGGGCGGAACAGACACTCGGAGATCGCGCCAACGGCGCCAAGCTGGGTGCCATCATACATCAGGGTGACACTGCTTGCCGGGGCCACGGCCTGCAATGTGACCACAAACAGCCCACTGGAGGCCTCGCAGTGGGTGTTGACCAGCTTGAACGCCGACCCGACCACCTCGTATTGACCCAGATGGTCCGTGCCGATGTAGTAGGAATTCAGGTAGACTGAGGCGCAATAGTAGCCACTGCCGCTTGCCGTGCAGCCCACCCGGATGTCAACCAGATCGTCAATGTACGTCCGGGTTGGGGAGACGCTGATGTAGTGGCAGTTACCCGCGTACATACCTGCGCCACATCACATCACACCACCACACAGCAGCACACATACGGGGATGATGGACGCCCGGGTTGGGGAGACGCTGATGAAGTGGCAGTTACCCGCGTACATGCCTGCGCCACCACACGCAAAAGGGATGATGCGCAAGAGGGGGGACCCATAGCCCCAAATGCCCCGCTCAAATACACGGCCCCATCATCATCATCCAGTCATCATCATCCAGTTATCATCGGCATCAGCCAATCATCATCAACATCAACATCAACATCAACATCATCATCATCATCATCAACATCAGCAGCAGCAGCATCCAGTCGTCATCCAGTCGTCATCATCATCCGGACATCATCGCCATTCCAACCATCATCCGATCATCATCATCCAGATCATCGATCCCCACCTCACCGGACAAACCATCGTAAATGGCGTTGGATGCCGGGGGTGGAGCCACACGGGTCAGATTCCCGTTCTGTTCGCCCACCCGTCGGCCGCAGTAGACCAGTGTGCCCAAGACATCCACCGCACGTTGGTCAGCCACAAGCGGGGCCGGCACGGCCAGACAGAACGCCGGTTGGCCCTCCAGCAGTGCGGCCCCGGACAGGCGCAGCGGGCCCAGGTTGGAGCCGCCCAAGAAATGCATGGGGCCATGGGGCCATGGGGCCATGCCGTTTTGGGGTTCTGCAGACGTGGCCCGGGCCCAGGCGGCTTCAACCGCGGCGGAGTTGGGGAATGTGGGCAGGGGCAGGAGGGCCGGGATCCAGGGCTTGGCGGTGTGTGTGTCCTGGAAGACGCACGTGTGGCCGAGGGCGCCGTCCGTCAGGCCGACTGCCACCAGGTCGCCCTGGGTGGTCGTGATGATGTTGAAAGGGATGGTGAATCACACAGTTTCAAGCCAGTCGTGATGGTGTCCCGAGGGAGGGTGAAAAACACAGCGGATGACAATGCAGAAAGTTTCAAGGCCAAGGGAGGGTGAAAAATCACAGCGGATGGCAATGCAGAAAGTCAGGGTGTGGACATCACCCCGCGCACACCCCATTCGTTCTTCCATCCGATCGCTCCCATAACCAAGCCCCAATGGGCCCCTCCTCCCTCCAGACCAGCACAGTCACGGCGGCCCGCAGGGCGTCCCAGGGCACAACCCCCTCCCCGCGGAACGCACAGCTGACTCGGGTCTCGGGCTGCAGGGCTGCCCTATCGTCCTGTCCCACCACCCGGTACAGGTGGGCCACGGCCACAGGGCGGCCGGTCGCGGGGTCAGCCCGGATCTCGGTGGCGGCCACCAGGCGACTGTCAGGGTCGGCGGCCAGGGCGGCACCCAGGGTGGCTATACCCGGGATGGGTTCGGTCGACTCGGCGGCCAGGGATGGTGGGAGTGGCACGGGACCAAGGTGGCTCCAACCTGGGGTCGGGTGACGGGACGAGTGCCAGAGGTGGGGTGTGCAGGGGTGAGGGAGATGGGAGGGGGATGTGTCGACCTTTTGCTGGTCGGTAGCCGTACGCGTCCATGCGCTGCCCATCAGCCACCAGAAGAAGGCCCGTCTGAGCAAAGAGAAGATGAACGTCCCTCTGATTGGGCGCCTCCTCGCTTGGGCCAGCGGGGGGATCCAGGGTCTGGGCGAGGGTATATCCCCCGGGTGATCGTTGCCATATCTGAACACTGCCCCCACGCAGGGCAACGGCAAGGTGCTCTTCTGAGATGGCGCATGATTGGAAACGACCGGGGGGGATGGGGATGTTCTGGTTGGCGGTCCAGCGGTCTGTCGATGGAGTGAAATCGTGAGGGGGGAACGAGATCAGTCGCGACCTTCAATCAGGTTGAAAGAGTGCAGGGTATCATCGGAAAAGAAAAGGATAGTCGACTGAGAGAAACACGAGATCGTGTCGGGACGGCCCAGATCTTGCCGCGAGTCTGTGGAAAATGAGATGGAGCCCGGGAGAGTTCGGGAGTCGGACCTCCTGAATGCCCAAATGATTGGATGGTTTTATTGTCATGCAAAAATAATACATGCGATCCTGCCGAAAAAATCCCTTGCACATCGGCGTAGGATTCTGCGTGGCGGAATATGACTCCAGCGCCCGCGGAAAGAGAAAACAATGAAAATATGGCAACCCATAGGAATAACTTAAATTTTGGCGGCGCTAGGGAGGCCATCTGAAGGGAGGATTTCCCTCAAGGGCCACACGAAGCAAAAGGCGGTTCGGGAAAAATAGCCGATAGAGCGGAGAGGTAATCGAGAGGAACGGAATGTTCGAATTACCAATTTCCGCTCGGGTTGTTTTGGGGAGGCTCATTGATCGGTCCTTTTGCCCCGCTTCCCTCATCTTCCATTTTTCGGAGAAAGCGAGAGTGGAAAAACAGCTGATGCTGATGAATCATGTTACCGCGAAACTGCCGGTGGGATTGACTGGGGTTCCAAAGGAGGAATATCGTCGTCATCTCCCTCGGGGACGCTGGAAGGCACAGGTTCGTAGCCCTAAATCGAGAAGAGTTTGTTTTGTAATATGAAAGATCGACAACAACAGACGACAGCCATGGGGTCTTCCGGCGTCTCTGGCAGGGAAGCCGGGGTTTGTGGCTGTTGTGAAAGGGCCGGAGTTGCTGGAGCACGAGCATCCGCCGAAACAGAAGTCGACGATGCACCACCTTCCAATGGTAATGGGGCGCCTGACGGCTTGGGCTCTTGCTGTTCCTGGATGCTATAAGTCCAAGCAGCGATGGTCTGTTCCACACGGGAGATGGCCTGCTCAAACTGCGGATGAACAGCCGCGGTGGCAAGTGAGCCGTCGTCAAAGGTATCGTCGTTAATGCCGCATTTCCTCCTGAATGTTGGAACGCGCCGCAGAAATGGGACAAACTGAGAGTCGTCAAGCGGAGAGGAACGGTCCGTAAGGGGCTGGCTCTTCCGCCATTCGAGAAAACGTTCGTCCACCTCGTGGAGTATGGAGAGGAGAGTGTCATCGGTCCCAAATCGTGGCAGGATTTTGTCTAATTGGTAGATATCAAGATTTCTGATGAGGTTCGAGCAGGCCGAAGCAAGCCCGCATCCGAAAAACTTGAGAAAAGCCGTCGAGGCAGGTGGAGAGAGTGGTTCCTCGAATATTCCGTTTAATTGTGTTTGGTAAATGGTAAACTGATCCAAGAAATCATCACCAATGTCCCGTGGCGGCACCGGCTTGAGGCGTTTCTGTGGGTGCTTGTGCATTTCACCCCTGCGCGATAGCCATGTGCAGGCTGTTGTTTTTGGCTTTTGTGGCCTTGGCCAGTGCGGAGCTTTTTTCTGTACAGCACAATGAGAGCCTATTGTGGGGAACATATCGACCGAATACGTATTTCGGGCTCAAAACTCGCACTCCCGACCCGAATCTCTTTGGGTTGATGTATTTCCAGGCTGACCGTACAGATCTCAGTCTGCGGCGAGACCTGATTGACCATCGAACACCTTTTCATTTGTTCCTAGAAATTCGGCACACGTGCCGCACGGACGATGGGACTGTGTACGGGTGGGAACGCCACAACGGGCGCGACTTTGGGGAAGAGTTTCTCCGGGACCCAGAACTCCGCCTTAAAATGAATTTTTCCTACGTGAAGATCGGTTCGCCTGCCGATTTTGGTGACTGCCCGACAATCTTCGTTCGTAGATCAGCACAAGTGGGCAGTCCGCGTGAACGGCTCGGCCCTCGATGCATCTTCCCCGGCGGCAAACGTTTCGTTGATGTTCTATTGGGGTGTGGGCGACGGTTACAAGGGCATGGACGGGGTTGAGCATGCCAAACATGCCCCCTTCGTGGTCGATCCTCCCGCGGCGGGCAAACCCGCCTCGTTTGCCAAGGTCCCAGTGCATTCCCCTGGCACTATCCACACATTTTTATCCGGATGCCTGCGGCGCGGTTTCGTAGGGCATCGAAGGCCCCTTCTGTTTCCACGGCGAGGCCCGCAGCCCATCACTGGGCCGTCTTGCCCTCTGTGCCCCCACCCGTCCGTCATTACCCCCCTCATGTGGTTTCACTCATATCGCACTGCTGGCGTGGCGGACACAGTGCACGGGGCGCGACCCAAGGCCACCCCGCAGCTGGACGAGATCTACGGCGCACCGGCCGACACCGGCCGCACGCACTACATGGGGATCGAGGTTCCTGCCCAAGATGTCCGTCAGGTGGGCGGTCGACTCTGCTGGCGGTACCCGGCGGCATCACACACACCGCCGGGGATCTCATGACAGACGCAATCGGCATTGTCATCAGCATCACCATCAGCATCACCATCAGCATCATCATCATCATCACCATCATCATCACCATCATCATCACCATCATCATCACCATCATCATCCCAATCGCGACCATGTGCAGGTGTGGCAGGTGCAGCAGCGCGTGACGGAGGCACTGCGCGAGAGTGCCCAGGCCCCCATTCGGCGGGCGCAGAAGTTTCTGCAGCACCAGGCGCGCACCCGGGACCCCAACGCCCCGCCGCCCGAGATCCCGCGGCTGCCGGCCCTCTACCTGAGCCTCCCCGACAAGGTCGCGACCGGGGATGGGATGTGGTGGCACCGATTGCCGGGGTGATGGTGACGGCGATGATGATGATACGCGTGAATAAAAATGAATCCCATCAATCAATCGCCACATCACCGCTCGTCTATTTCCGTTCCAACGCACCCCCCCCCCCCCCCCCCCTCATCTCCCCTTGCTCACCACCACAACCACAACCACCACCACCCTCCTCCTCACCCACCTTGCTCACCACCTCTGCGTCCGTCAGATTGAGCCCCGTTCCAACGTCTACGTCTTCCAGCGGACTCTCACGGTGCCCTTCGAGGTCCGGCATCCTCCCTCCAGCCCCTCCCTCCAGCCCCTCCCCTCCATCTCCTCCGGCTCTTGGCTTCACCCCCGGACCTCCCTCTCCCTCCTCCTGACCCTGCCGTCTACCCTACCCCCCCCCCCCCCCCCCCCCACCAGGTTGAGCTCGTTTTCACCTCGCGGCTGACGGCCGATGAGGAGGCCGCGTCGCTTCCGGCCGCCCGCCAGTCCTCCGGTCCGTTTGTTGGCACGGGTGTGACCTCATGTTTTTTGTGTGTCGTGTTTTTGTTTAAACCCGGCATCCTTCGCTGCCTGGTGGCGTTCTAACGTCACGGCATTGTCATTGGTCGTCTTCTTCCCCCAACTGTGCGGCGGGTGGCAGGATCGGCCCTGACGACCCTCGTTCAGCAGCGAGCGGCGGCCTTCGATGCCCGCTTTGAGAGCATCTTCCACCTCAGGGTCTGCGGCTCGCCACGGACACAGCATCAGCAGCATCACCAAATATCACCATCACCAGCATTCAGCATCAGCATCAGCATCATCATCGCCATCATCTGCATCATCATCAGCATCAGCATCATTCATCAGCATCCAATCACCACCACCACCCAAAGACCATCAGCCTCATCTCCATCTCCATCCTCAAGATCACCACCGTCCTCATCATTCATTCTCCTCACCACCACCATCCCCCCCAGGAGCACGGCCCCTTCACGGAGGGGCAGCTTGCCATGGGCCGGCGGGCCCTGAGCGACCTCATTGGCGGCATGGGGTCCGCACCCACCCACTGCACCATCCCCCTCCTCCTACCTCCTTCTGATCTCAAATATCCTTCGACCGTCCCCCCCCCCCCCCCCCCCCCCCCCCAGTCCATCCCTCAGGTACTTCTCCGGCAGCTTCATCTTCTGATCAAATATCCTTCCACCATTCCCCCTCCACCCGTCCATCCCCAGGTACTTCTACGGCAGCTCGATGTATCGTGACGACCAGCACCCGCCCCGCCCCCGCCCCCGGCCAGCCGCCCCGGCAGCAGATGTATCAGTGGACCGAACCGGCCGCCCTGTTCACGGCGACCCCTCCCGGTCGATGTTCCCCGGGGATTCTGGTGGGACGAGGGCTTCCACCAGCTGCTGCTCCAGGCCTGGGACCCCGACCTCAGGTCGGTATATCGCCCATGCCCCCCTCCTCCTCCCTCCCTCCCCTCCTCCTCCCCCACACACACACACACTTCGTTCCTTCTCGACACACACACACATCCATCCACCCGCCCGCCCGCCCGTCTTTCGGTTGTTTTGACGTCCTCACTCACTCTCACCTCACCACCCTGCGCATCCATCACCCACTCGCCCTACCAGCCTGGATGTCGTGGCCCACTGGGTGTCCCTGATCGACGAGACGGGTTGGGTGGCTCGCGAGCAGATCCTGGGCGAGGAGGCAGCCTCGGCGGTCCGTCGACATCACCCCGTCCTCCTCCTCCTCCTCCCCCTCCCCCCCCACACACACACGCACACACACAGACTCTGACGATAGTCATTCACTCATACGCTCATCTCCCCACCACACGCGTGCCCCATTCCTCCACGCCCTGCGCTGGAACTTTGTCCCCTGCGCCCCTCTCAAATCCACTCTCTGGCGGGCTGGCTCACGGGCTGCAGGTGCCCCGCGAGTTCCGGGGCCAGAGCAACACGGTGGCCAACCCGCCCAGCTTCGCCTTCCTCCTCCAGCGCCTCCTCGACCAGTCCGAACCGGCCGCCTCCCAGCAGCAGCAGCAGCAGCAGCAGCAGCCTGGCGGGACGGTCCTTGCCAGCCCCGAGGTGGCCTCCCTGTACGACGGGCCCGGGGTCCCGTTCCCCGTCCGCCCGGAGACGGCCGCTCCCGCCACGGCAGAGATGGTCATGGCACGGCAGCAGGATGAGGGGGGACATGTGGACGTGGCGGAGTTCTTGCGAGCCATCTACCAGCCCATGCGGTCCGCTCTCCCAGCCTGCCCTCCCCGCCCGCTCGCCCAGCGCTGCCAGCCCGCTCGCGCCGTTATGTCTCCTGTCTCCTATCATGTACTGTCGTGTCCTGTCTCCTGTCTCCTGTCATGTCCTGTTGTCCTGTCTCCTGTCTCCTCCTGCATTCTCCTGTCTCTTCCTGTCCCTTGTCCTGTCCCCTGTCTGTCCCCTGTCCTGTCTGTCCCTGTCCTATCTGGCCCAGACACACGCCCGCTTATACGCCAGCACGCTCCATCCCCCTCCATCCGCCCCACGCATGCACACACCCGCTCTGTTCGCATCTCCTCATCACTACTCTCCGACCGTACGTCCACCCTCACCTGTCCCCCCATCCCACAGGCGGCACACGGAGTGCTTGTCCTTCCCCTCCATCCGCCCCACCACGCACGCACACATCCCACCCTGTTTTTGCATCTCCTCATTCTTGCTCTCCGTCCCCCCATCCACAGGCGGTACACGGAATGGATGTACCAATCCCAGCGCGTCCCAGACCCATCCGTCTTCCCCGCTTCGCCCATCGATGGCGGTCCGTCCGCGTCCATCCCCACATCATTCACCACCCACGACTGCCGCCGCCGCCGACAGCACCCCAGGCCGCTCCGCGATGTCCCGCCCCCATCTCCGCATCCCTGATCTGCCCACTCACTAGCATGACCACCTCGATATGACCCTGTGATTCCATCATCACCACTGACACGTCGGCGCACCCCCCCCCCCCCCACCGCACACCCGCAGTCCCCACCAAGCCCCAGGAGGCCTTCCGCTGGCGCGGCCGCACGCCCAACCACTGCTTCGCCTCGGGGCTTGACGACTACCCGCGCGGCCCCGTCCTGGCCGACCCCGACCGCGAGCGCCACGTGGACCTGCACGGCTGGATGGTGGTCCTCACCGAGGTCATGTCCCGGCTGGCCGACCGGCTGGGCGACCGGCCCCAGGCCCAGATCTACACGGCCCGGCTGGCCCGGCTGCGCCGCGACCTGGCCCTGAGTCACTGGGACCCGGCCCGGGGCTGTATGCCGATCGGATCTACGCCACCCGGGAGGCGCTCTCGCAGGCTCTGGCCGCCAGGCGCGGGGAGCTGGCGGCGGGCGGCCAGGCGCGGAGCGCCGCACCGGATGTGCTTGAGCACGGGCTGCTGCGGGCCATGGGCGCACTGGGCACCGAGGACGAGACATTCGGCTGGGTCCTCAATGAGGGTCTGCCCCCCCCCCCACCCTGCGCTCACGACGGCGCGTGGGGAGGGGGGAGGGGGAGGGAGGAGGGGGGAGGGAGGGAGGGGGAGGAGGGAGGAGGGAGGAGGGGAGGAGGAGGGGGAGGGAGGGAGGGAGGGAGGGAGGGAGGGGAGGGAGGGGGGGAGGGGAGGGGGAGGATGGGGAGGGGATGGGGAGGGATGGGGGAGGGGGGAGAGGGAGGGGGAGGGGGATGATGTTACTTGACTCATCTCGTTCCCTTCCTCCCATCCCTTCGCTCCTTGCGCACGGCGGGGATGCCACTGGTCAAAAGGTGTGGTCAACGTCTTTCCTCTTCTGCTGGGCCTGGTCCCCGGCCGTGCCCCTGCGGCCCCCTCGGGTGGTGCCGGCGTCAGCCCGGTCCTGTCGGCCCAGCTGAACGGCTCCCTGGCCTTCCTCCGCAGCCCGGCAAAGCTCTGGTCCCCGTTCGGGGTCCGGTCCCTGGCACGCTCCGACTGGCTCTACCGCACCCAGGTCCGTCGACACCTCCCCGGTGGTGCTTGCGCCCCCACCCACCCCCGGCATGAACACGGACACTAGCTCGCCCGGCATCTCATCCCCCCCGCGCCATATCCACCCCCGCTCACGGATCGGGTTCTGTGCCGGTGGGATGATGTTGTTGTGGGGTGGTGGGTGGCTGAGCGCAGGAGGATTACTGGCGCGGGTCCGTCTGGATCAACCTGAACTACCTCGCCCTGCGGGCCCTCCACCGGTCCGTCTGTCCCTCCCATTTTCATCCCCCCCGCCTCTTTCCTCCATTATTGCACGATCGCGTGTTGATTCCATCCATTTCGTGACTGTCCTGTGCGATCTGCGATTGTATGGGGCAGCTACGCGACCGAGCTGGCGGATGTCCCCGGGGTGGAGGCAGTCCGGGAGGCATATCAGGGCCTCCGCTCCAACCTCATCGCCAACCTGGACAAGGTCACAACAACCCTCGCACCCCCCCCCCCCCCCCCCACATCCCCCCAATCACAGTCGAGCAGCACAAAAACCACGCTTCTCCCTCATCGCTAGCCAGGGGTCACAGCCACCAGGGGGTCACAAACACCAGGGGGGTCACAGCCACCAGGGGTCGGGGGTCACAGACACCAGGGGTCGGGGGTCACAGACACCAGGGGTCGGGGGTCACAGACACCAGGGGTCGGGGGTCACAGACACCAGGGGGTCACAGACACCAGGGGGTCACAGCCACTCCGTCGCGCCTCCTCCAGCTCACCGCTCCTCCCCTCCTCTCATCCCACCGCACCGCATGCCTATCTGGTGCCCACAGGAGTTCCAGCGGACGGGGATGCTGTGGGAGCACTACAGCGGCGAGGACGGCCACGGCCAGGGGAGCCACCCCTTCCACGGCTGGTCGGTTCTGGGCCTGCTGGCCATGGCCGAGATCTACCAGTGACGGTGATGGGGCCAGATCGCCCAGTGATGGGGCGAAATCTGCCAGTGATCAGACGGCGAGATCGACACCCAGCCATGATGAAGCCCAGGCATGGCAGGCAGCAGAGGGTCATGAGCCGGGGTCGAACACACACGACCCCAACACCCCCCCTCTCCCTTCCCCGACCAGCCTTTGTTTCGTTTTTTTTTTTTTTTTTGTATCATCACGGTCCCTGAGCCACCTCACGACTGAATATGTCGATCACTCTTTGCTCGAAGCGGCTCGGTGCGCGACCGGTGCGGGGAAGGGGGGACGTTAACAAGAACTGCGCGTACTAATGTGCCTTTGTGCAGCGGCTGAGGCCCGATCGAGTCAACCCAACGTTGGTCCGAGGTCTGATGATGATCCGAGTGGTAGTGGTGATCGGGGTGATGATGGTGATCGGTGATGGTTGGGGGGTGATGGTGATGATGTTGGTGGTGATGAAGGTGAAGTGATGAGGGTGATGAGGTTGATAAGTGGATGATGATGATGATGATGCTCCTGATGTTGGTGCTCCTGATGTTGGTGGTGATGCTGATGCTCCTGATGGTGATGATGGTGATGATGGTGATGATGGTGATGGGGATGGGGATGGGGATGGGGATGGGGATGGGGATGATGATGATGATTGGACGATAATTGGATGATGATGGGCGAAGCTTGGTGGTTCCATCTGTTGTGGGTTTGTGGGGGGAAGTCGGTGATGCGGGTATCACCGAGGTTTTCGACCCAGCCCTAGCATTTCAACGGTACTTTTTTCAGATTCTTGGACTTGGAGGCCGCAGACAGACCAGACCAACCAGTGTTTTTGGGCGTCGGACGGACACAATCACCCCCCGGTGACAAGACCGGCGGCTCCAGAACCTGTGGTGTGGGGAAGTCTATTCTTCCGGCGAATGGGACGCCGTCCGATGATCGTGCCCGAGGTCTTTCTCGTCCCTGACCTGGTTGCCATCATCCTTTCGCGAGTGGAGAGGAACTCTCTTTCTGCTTGTTTTCAAACTTGCCGGACATGGCGCAATTTGGCGAGGGACTCGTCTTTTTGGCGTCAACGTTGTTTAGCGGATCATCTGATTCGCGATGACGAGTCCATTCCGCCTCTGATTTTTGGGGGCCTCAATCCATGGCAATGCCTCTGGGCATTCCATATTAACACACAGATGAAGTTCATCTTTATTGGCACAACGAGGGATGGGAAATCATGTCTTGTGCGACGGTATTTGGGCGATGAGAATAAGCCCCTCCCCGATTCCGGCTCGACTACTTATTCTCAGAAATCGGTCGACCTGACATCTTTTGTGCACCTTCGGTACGATTTTTGGGAGCTGCCGCCCCATTATAAACGCTTTGCTTGTCTGTCCCTTCCATCGGGTATTATCATCCATCAGAAATCATCATCAGACCCACTTTTGTTCCGTGACGTGGGCGCCATCCTCATCGTTTACGATCCGAGTCTCCGAGGCAGCTTCGGCAAAGCCCTTGCTCGACTGGCAGACATTCGGAGAGACCAACAAACAGGAGACATTCCCTCTGGCGTTCCATTTGCCTTGGTCTGACTCTCCCTTGGTGCCCCAAACAATTCCGCTCCCCCCCCCCCCCCCCCCGCCCAGATCTCATCCAATTACGACCTTCCCCAAGACGACGGCCCGCCTCCCGACGAGACGATACCCAGGGCATATGGACCCTCCGTCAGCCTCTGGGAAAGCAGCGCAAAGACGGGACTCAGCCTTGCCGAGGTCTTTGAGGATCTTACCCGGAGGGCGATGGAGGCCCGCATCCAGGGGTGGCGCGAGAGAGGCCTGAAAGCCATGGAGAAGGCCAACAACCACCGAAGCCACTGTGCTGTTTCTTAGTCCCAAGTCGTTGAACGTTTTCTCACCCGCAGCCCAGTTCGCCAGCGGGCAGCAGACCTCCGCGCTCTCTCTTCCGGGATCTCTGGAGCGCCTTGAGATCACCTTCTTGGCATCGGACGACGACGGGACCCCGACCAACATTCGGCTCGAGGGCGCGGGGTTGCGGATGCTTCGAGTGCGCGGTGAGGAGGTCGGCCTGATGCGCGACTTCACCCTGGCGCATCTGACGTTGTGCTGTCCTGTCCTGGCCAGCCTGCAAACTGGAATGGGAGGAATTGGACACGGTCACAATGGAGTGCCCCCACCCGGTCCCTCTCGTGTCCCTCCACGAAGCCAGCGGGGTCCTGCAAGAGGCGAGTCTGTTGAGTCTTCTCGAGACGCACGGGGCCCACTTGCGGCACGTCGCCATAACAACGCCGGCGCCCCCACGCGCCTGGCCCCGCCGTGCGGCCGCCCTCGTCCGGCTGCCCCTTTTGTTCCACCTGACGCTCGGGGCATACCCGACCGCTGACCTGCACGCTCCTCCGCAGCCTGACCATCGGTGGGCCATTCTCCGTCTCCGCCTCGACTACCCGCCTGTTCCTGGGCTCGTTGACCCTCAACTGCCCGCGGCTGGAGGAACTGCAGGCGCCGTTCGACGTGGGTCTTGGCCCGATTCGAGATGGCTGGGGGGGGGGGGGGGGGGACGGGGTGTTTCACATAGCTTTGTTGGAAACAACACGAATTAACTTTGGCGAGGAGAAGCAAGGTGTATCCCTGCTCTAAGAACTCAGCCTCTGCAGAATTATTCCAGGAATTCAATGCCGGAGCCGTAGAAGGGAGATGACAGAGGGGAGGAAGAAGAAAGGGTGGGAGAAAAGGAGGAAGATGGGGAGGGGAGGGAGGGAGGGAAGGGAAGGAAGGGGGGTTAGCCTCACCACCACGAGGTGGGAACCTGAGACTGGATGGCGGAACGGGTTCACAAAAGAGTTCCCTCTCCGAGCTGAGCGAGAACCCGCACAAACTCGGCCCGATCCAATTCACCGTTGTGGTTCGAATCGGCCTTGGTGAAGATCGCGCGGGCGAGGGACTCTCGTTCTTCGGCGGAGTCCGTCTAAGGGAGCTGGCAAGAGCCAGCATTGGGACAAAGAGGCAGACCAATTTGAGGAGAACATCGCCGAGTTGAGCCACACTCTGCAGCTCCGACTGACGGGGTTTTTGAGAGAGTGATTTTTTCTTCTCTTCGAGATCGTGCCTCATCTTCCCCAAGATGAGACTGACTGCCTCTCGGCAAAGGGGCATGGCTTCTTCTCGTTGGAGCACTCCGTCATGATTAATGTCAAATGACGTGAAGAGCGCCTGCACCTCGCCAGATTGGAGAGGTTGACCCTGCATTCCCTCCTGGACTCGTGCCAGGAGTCGTGCTTGACTATTTCCCAGAAAATTACCCATTGTTAAGTGGTGTGTGGGATTGCGAACCAGAATTGGCCAGTTCGTAAAGCCCAGCAGAAGCTGTCATGGGCCCGTGACCGGGGTTCTAGCATCATTCCGGAAATGTGGTTCTCCTTCAAGTTGTTCCATCTGCCCCACCATCCAACCGCCACACACGCAACTGCCCTCTCGTATTACTTGGTGGACCTGCTTGGCATATGGAATCGGTCTGCACTCTTGTCGCACGCAATGATGAGAATCTTTCTCTCACGCAATGAATGTCGCAATGTAGGTGACGCAGCTGGCGCAATCAGTTACACAGTTATAGGGTTTTTCATCAATACGTATGCTCTGCTGACGGTGGGACTTTCTCCGACTCAAACTGGGGCGCTGATGCTGGCTTTGCAACTGACGGATGCGTTCTTCAACCCGATCATTGGATGGCTGAGCGATGCCACCCGATCACGCTGGGGTAAACGTCGCCCGTGGCTTTTCTGCGGCTCCCTGCCCTTTGCGGTCTCCTTTTTGCTGATATGGTGGGCCGTGCCAATCCAGGCATCCTGGGCCCGTTTCATCTACTATTTGGGCTGTGTCATTGGCACCTCGATCATGAGTTCCTGTGTCGTGGTTCCTTACTCCTCTCTCACAAGCGATCTCTCTCACGCTGCCTCAAACGATGCGACTCTTCTTACATCCTCCCGGATGGTGGGGTCCATGCTCTCGGGAACACTATCGGCCTTCTGCTTTGGGCAACTTCTTGGTGCTTTCCCTTCAAATCGTCTCCGCGAGAGTTACCTCCTGGCTGGCGGGGTTATGGCCACTGTGATTGCCCTCTCGCCCTTGGTGACTTGTTTTGGGATCCGTGAAGCTCCCTCAAACCTCACCCCACTCCCACCACATGGCAATCCAGCGGCGGCAGAAAGAAGTACGTGGAAAGCACTCAAACTTCTTGGGTCCTCTCCACCCTTCGTGATTTTATGTGGTCTGTCTGTCTGTCGCTCCTCGGTCAATTCTTTCTTCCGAAAAAGCCCTCTACACCGCTGGGTGCTTGGAGATTGCAATCCTGCAAGCAAACCTCCTTCTATATATCCACTACAGTGTTCGTATGGATGCATATTCTGTCTGTGGGATGCAATCGGGGGGAGGAGGGAGAGGAGGGAGAGGAGGGAGAGGAGGGAGAGGAGGGAGAGGAGGGAGAGGAGGGAGAGGAGGGAGAGGAGGGAGAGGAGGGAGAGGAGGGAGAGGAGGAGAGGGAGAGGGAGGGAGAGGAGGGAGAGGAGGGAGAGGAGGGAGAGGAGGGAGAGGAGGGAGAGGAGGGAGAGGAGGGAGAGGAGGGAGAGGAGGGAGAGGAGGGAGGAGGGGGAGGAGGGAGGGAGGGATCACGGTTCAAATGCCCATCTTTCTCGCGTAGGTTTGGACCATCGGGCTGGTACAACTCAGTGCCGCCGTCTGGTGCATCATTTGGTATATCTGCTCCAGGTGGCTTGGCAAGCGAGCCGTGCTGTTTCTTGGGGCACTTATTCTCGGCGGTGTCGAAGTGGGGCTCTATTTTGCGCGGCCCGGGGGATTGGCAGTCCTCTTCTCTTTGGCGGCGACGAGCGGAATCGGGTTGAGTGCCCTCCAGCTCGCGCCCCTGTCGATGCTTTCCGATGGTCCGACTCAACCCCCAGTTCTTTCGTTTCATCTTCTTCTCTGAAGTGGTCGACTACGGGGAGCTCCGCTCGGGGGTGCGCCACGAGGGTCTTCACTATGGTCTCCTCGCCTTCTTCCAGAAGGTCTCGGTGGCAGCAGGCTTGGCAGCCACCTCTTGGACCCTGGGGTCAGTGGGTTTTGTGCCCCTTCATGACGCACCGGCTGGCACGTACCCTCCCCAATCGCCGGCCGTCATCCAGTGCCTTCGCATCTATGTCAGCTGGCTCCCGTTTGGGATGACCTGTTGCGTTGCGCTGGGGGCTCTGGTCTATCCACTTTCCCGTCGCCGATGCAAGGAGATCGCGGAGAAGCTGGCGCAACGACAGGTCAATTCACCTCCGCCTCCATCTTCTGCTCCCTGCACGGCCTGAACGAGCTTTTGTTGAGGAGCAACTATGTTCAAGGAAGACGGAAAAAGATAAAAAGAAAAAAAACACCGGAAATACAATTGTGAACGCCATTCACACCAAAGTCACGGCGGCACCACGCTTACACCTGCGGCGACGAGGAGGAGGATGCTGGGGGTGGCGGGGGTGGGGTGGCCGAATACCCCATCGCGGACGGGGGGTACACATAGGACATCCCGGGGTGTGGCATAAATGGGTATTGCGGAGGTGATGAAAATGGAGCCTGGGGGTAAGGACCCATCGGCCCGAAGGGAGGGTACGGGTAGGGGGGATGTGGACGCATGTGGGGTGATGACGTCGGCGGGGAGGAGAATGGGGGGATCTGGGGCTCGGCCATGGGGGCGGGCTGGGGGGAGCAGGCCGGCGATGGGGGTGCGACGAATTGCATGAAGTGGGGTTGGTGGGCAATCGACGGGTCCTCGGCGTAGAACTCAGCGTACAGTGCCGCCGGGTTTGGACTAGGCAGCAACATGAGGCAAGACAAATTCGAAAAAGGCAATTCGTTCTCGGAACAGACGGAGGATCAGGGGAAAGAAGAATCTGTTCGAGGCGTTTCAGGCGATGGAAAGTGAGGTTGGCCTGCTGCTGCTCTTGGGCAATGAGTGTTCCCACATTGTCCACTTCGCAGGGCTCAGAAAGGGGAATCCCGTCTATAAACGAATTTTGTAAAAACAAAAAATGGGGTTTGGAAATAACGAACCTTGATAGACGTAGGGAGCACGGCTATCCCGCTTCTTGCCCTTTTTATCGAGCAAGGGGGTCGTAAGGAGAACATTCAAAATATCGTAGGCTCGACGATAATCAATTTTCAAAGCCTCGTGGATCTCCTTGAAACCCATCATCCCATCTGAAGGAAGGAAATTTGAGATGACCGAGAAATATATCAAGACGCAGACGTTGCTGGAGGAGATGGACGATTTTCATTGTGGCATCCTCGAGGCCTTCTTTTCCTTTTCCGGTACGTTGCGGCTCCATGGGGTTCTGCGCCGGTCCCTCTGCCTTCGCTGTGCTGCCTTCGGCGGGTACCGAACCGGGGAACTACCGGCCAACGCACAACAATGAGCACGCCGACGTCCTTCAACTTTGCCGTCGACGAGCGGATCGCAAAAGCAATCCAAAAGCTGGGTTTCACCAAGCCCACGCCGATCCAGGCTCAGGCTATTCCGAAAGCGCTTGAAGGGAAGGATATCCTGGCTCGGGCCCGCACGGGCGGGGGGAAGACCCTCGCTTATGCAATTCCTCTCGTTCAAAGTGTCCTTTCGGTCTGTGGACCTGTTCCACCACACCGGGCCACTATTTCTTCCAGAACGAGCAGGAAAACAGCCTCCGGGCAATCGTCCTCCTTCCGACCCATGAACTTTGCAATCAGGTCTGTCCCTTCCGGGCACACGCACACCAAATCCTCACCTCGACGCGACCCTCCTGTCATCGAATCGCAGGTTTACAAGGTCATCCGTGACGTCTGCGCCTTCTGTGGCGACACTGTCCGGGTGGGTCTCCTGGGGGACAAATCGCGCGGTGCGAATAACACCGGGGTGAGGTCCGTTCGTGTGTGTATATCACCACGCATTCAAATCCGGTTTTTTGTCTCTAGTGCCACCGGTCCGGCACCCCACATCCTGGTCTCCACCCCCCGGAATCTCCGGGAGGCGCATGCCCGCCAGGTCTGCTCCACCCCGTCTGCCTCCCCACGGGTCTCAACGAACCCACCTCTAGCGTATCTCCCTGGAATCGGTGGTGATGCTCGTTCTGGACGAGGCCGATCGGTTCCGCGAGTACGCCAACACCGGTCCGCCTCCATCACTCCAGCCCCAGTCTCCATCACCCCAGCCCCAGTCTCCATCACCCCAGCCCCAGCCTCCATCACCCCAGCCCCAGCCTCCATCACCCCAGACCCCAGCCTCCCTCCATCACCCCAAGCCCAACCTCCTTCACCCAGCCCAGCCTCCAGAACCCCAAGCCCAGCCTCCAGAACCCCAGCCCAGCCTCCAGAACCCCAAGCCCAGCCTCCAGAACCCCCAGCCCAGCCTCCAGAACCACCGCCGCCCGCCTTTTCTGGGACGCTTTTTCCCCCCCAAGCCCACGCATCCCGCCCACAAAAACTCACACACCCTCCCCCTCCGCATCCCTTCCCCTCCCCGCGGAGCACAGCCGATGTGGAGGCCATTGTCAAGCTGCTGCCCCATGCCCAGAAGATGCTGCTGTCGGCCACCCTGGACAGTGTCGAGGACGCCCGCGCCCTCAGCGTCGTGTTGAACAACCCGGTCGGTACCGGTTCCATTCCCCCGGGGGGACAGCCACCACCATCAGCATCGTCACCACCAGCATTCCCCGGGGGAACAGCCACCACCATCAGCATCGCTACCGTCAGCATTCCCCGGGGGAACAGCCACTACAACCGCAACCACCGCAACC
>JAPMOS010000001.1:695000-1096303 GCA_027972325.1 Paratrimastix pyriformis
CCGGTGTGTTTCGCAAAACAAGCTTGGATTCTAAACGCAAAGGATCTCCTCCTTTGGACTGGGTCTGGCCACAAAGGCTTGACGACCGAAGAGAAAGGCATAAGAAGCGGGCTTTCGACTTCCTGATCGAAGTCTGTGTGTGTGCATCAAAGATGAGCTAAGATCGAAAGTGCCGGAAGGGGACTCAGTCAGTGTTCCGTTTTGGAGGCCATTCTCCTTTCTGCTCTCTGACCAGAAGAAAACTTCGTATTCCACTCTTGGTCCAATCGATTTGGGAGCGGATCGGTAAAGTCAGTTGCCCAGCTAGCTTGTCCCGCACGACCCTCACTGGGCCTTCTTTCTGGGCTGCTGATTCTTTTCAAACAAGTGTTCCCCGGCGGTGCGACCCTCATCGAGGGCCGGACTGCTTCCTCGGTGCGTCCGGACGAAGACCGCAGGTTTCCCGAGACAGCTCGTCGTCACTGCCACATGTTTCGGGGGAGACGAACCGACACAGGCAGAGCACACGGAGGGGACCCGATGGTCGGCCGAGGTCTTTCGTTGGGCCCGATACCCGCCATGGAAGGGCGGGTCGCAACACGAGTTGCTTGTCGAGCAGCGACCGGAGGCGAGGACGGGGTGGCCGGCATCGCGAAGAAGTGGCAGCCGAGGGCAGAGCGGCGGCGATGGCACGATGATCAGGAGGGTGCCCTTCAGGAAATGTTGAAGTGCGACTTGAGGGTGGAGACCAGCTTCCAGTCGTCCATCTGCAGCTCGTCCCGGAAGTCCGTCTTGAGCACGTCGATGGCCTTGCGGGTCATCTGGACCAAGGCACCAGCAACCACCACGAGCGGGGAAGGACGTGAGGCGTGTCGTCGGGAGAGCAGGCTCGGGGGTGTGCAGCGGGGGGGGGGGGGGGGGGGGGGGTGCGACCTTGCTGCAAAGGATGTCGTGCTCGTCGAAGTGGCGTCCGAACATCTTGGGGGGCACGCCCTGCCGGTTGACGATCTTCACGGCGACCTCCTGGTCCTTGGAGGCCCGCTCGACCGTGCGGTGGTTGAACTCGATCGATCCCACGTACCCGATGTCGCAGTCCTGCGCAAAGACACGGGGAAGGGGAGGGCGACCGGTCGAAGGTGAATCGTCGGGACAGCAGGAAACGATCTGGGGGCATGGGTGGTTGGGCGATGGGCAGGCGGGGAGCGGGAGCGTGAGACGGGGACGGACCTCCTTGGTCATTACAACGAGGGGCGTGCCAGCGCGAAGGATGCCCGCGACCACTTTGACACCGATGATAATCGGGTCGCTGCAGAAAACCCCAAAGGCAGAACCGAGGTGAGCGGGGGAATGGCTGGAAGACGGCAGTCCCCAGGGACCGTGGGGGCAGGGCGGGCTGGGACGGACATGCGGTTGTAGATGCACGAGGGGACAATGCTGAGCTGGCACGGGAACACCACCTCGGCGCGGTCGCGAGCCTTCTTGGCCTCCCGGACGTCGTTGATGTATTTCTGTGGGCAGTGGCGGGCAGGAGAAGAAGCGGTGTGTAGGCGGCGGGGCAGGACAAGGAGCGGCGCGTGAGGAACAGCTGGGAGGGGGTGCGGACCGAGAACATGTCCGTGAGGTGGTAGATGATGGCCGCGGTGAAGATGCGCACGCCCATCTCGTCGGCCAGCCGCTGGGCCTCGGGGTCGACTTGCACGTCAAAGCCCAGAATGGTGGCGTACTCCTGCTGGCGCTCGAGCATGACCGAGGCGCGGACGACATCCTTCTTGTAGATGGGACCGATGGAGACCCCCGAGACGGGCACCTTCGCCGACTTCAGGTAGGCCAGCAGGGCTTCGAGGGACCCGATGGTGGACGACTGAACGCAGACGCCCGCCTCGGCCCGCTCAAAGTTGGACATGGCGCTCTCAAGATCCTGGGAGACCAGCTCCTGCAGGAATTCCACTTCCTCCGGCTCGTAGGCCACGTGAAGGGGCGACCCGGCCACGGCGTTCTCGAGGCCCTGGGCGGAGATCTTCACACCCATGGCGGCCAGGATCTCCCGGTGCTGGGTGTACTGGGACTGCAAGGCCAGGGGCGGAACACAGCAAGAGTGTGAACGACGATCACCAGATGCCGATCACAACCGGAGTCGTGTGTCAGTCTGTCGTGTCGATGTCTGCTCTCCACCGAGGATCCGACACCACATGTGCAAGCCCCCCCCCTCCCCCCCCCCCCAATGCCCATGTCTGTTGCCGACCTTGACACGCAACTCGCGGCAGGGCTGGGGGGTGAGCAGGGCGCGAATCTGGGTGGTGATGGGCCCGTTGAGGCCGCAGACGACAATGGTGTCGCCCTCGCGGAGAATGCCGTTGGAGAGGACCACATCGACGGTGGTGCCCAGGCCCTGGATGACCTTGACCTCGAGGACGGTGGCCGTCAGCTCGTTGATGAGGGAGATGTCATCGCGCAGGGTGCGCTGGGTCATGGCGATCAGGTACATCAGCAAATCGGGGATGCCCTCGCCCGTGATGGCGCTCGTGGGAACCATCGAGATGAACGTGTTCGTGTCTGGTGGGCGGGGGCGGGAATGGAGGGCAGAGGCGCAAGCAGAGCGTCTGAGGCAAGTTCCTCGAGCCGGGAGTTGGACGGACCCTTGTTCTCGGTGTGGATGCAGACGTTGTACCCCTTCTCGGCGAAGGAGGTGACCACCTCCTGGTACTTGGCCCGGAAGAGGGTTTTCTGGAGAGGGGAGGGAGGGAGGGGAAGGTGTCAGTGGGTGCTCCATCTCCACGCACCAGGCTGCCCTGCGCACACGCGAAGGCAGACACGGACCACTTCGTCGGTCTGCTTGGCGTAGGTCTCGGAGAAGGGCGCCCAGGGGCTGGGCTTCCAGCCGTAGATGCGGTCGATCTTGTTGAGGGCGATGACGAAGGGAGTGTGACGCATGGCCAGCAGCCGCATGGACTCCTCCGTCTGGGCCTCGATGCCGTGCATCAGATCCACCACCAGGATGGCCATGTTGCACAGCGACGAGCCTGTGCGGGGGGGGGGGGGCGGGTCAGCTCAGAGCGCTCTTCGTGTGGCAATCACCAGGCGAACAGGGGAGGCGGCGGACCGCGCGAGCGCAAGTTGGTGAAGGACTCGTGGCCGGGGGTGTCGATGATGAGCAGGCCGGGGATCTCGTACTTAACCTTCTCCTCGGCCCTGCGCAGCTTCCGGGTCTGCTCCTGGATGGAGGCGATCGGGAAGAAGGTCGCACCGATCTGCTGGGTGATACCACCGGCCTCACCTGTGAGGGAGTGTGACGGGGAAGAGTGGGTGAAGGGGAAGGAGTGGGTGAAGGGGAAGGAGTGGGTGAAGGGGAAGGAGTGGGTGAAGGGGAAGGAGGCGGACCTCCCTGGACATCCGTATGGCGGATCTTGTCGAGCAACTTGGTCTTGCCCGTGTCGACATGCCCCAGAATGCAGCAAATCGGCGAGCGCAGCTGGCCGGCGGTGGTGTTGGCCGCGCAGAGCGCCTGCATCCGTTGCTTGTGCCGAGCCAGGACCTCCTCGCGGCGCTTGGCGCGCTTCTCGACGGTTTCCTCCTCGAGTTCGGCGGCGGCGGAGGCGGAGGCGGCGGAGGCGGCAGTTGCAGGCGAGCCGGCTGGTGGCTTCCCGCCCTTGGCGCGCACCTTGACGTCCTTCCCCTTTTCGCCCTCACTGCTCTCGTCGTCCTCGTCGTCCTCGTCATCGTCGCTCTCGTCGTCCTCCTCGCCGCTCTCATCTTCGCTGCTGCTGCCCTCATCAGAACTCTCCTCACCCTCCTCGCCCTCCTCATCCTCCTCGCCCTCCTCGGCATCTGCCTCCTTGGGAGCCGCCTCGGGGGCCGGCTTCTCCACCGAGGATTCAGCAGGCTTGGGAGATTCCTCGGGCTTGGGCTCCTCGGGCAAGCTTCCCACCCCGGCAACTTCCCCCTCCAGCAGCTGCTCCCAATCGTCCGCGCCGTCATCGGCTGGGGCTTCAGCGGCGGTGGCAGTAGCGGTAGCCGTGTCGGTGGCGGTGGCGTCAGAAGCGGGCGCAGCGTCGGCGGCAGCAGTGGATTCGGCGGCGGCACCTTTGGGGCCGCGGCGGCGCCGGTCGTGGGTTTTCTTGGGAGTTTCACCCTCGGTCGAGGGAGAACCAACTGGAAGGAGCAGAAGGGGATTGGCGGGAAAAGTGGACGGGGAACAGACACATGATGGCTTGGTCGCGTTCGAATTGAGCACGGAGCTCAGCGGCCCGTTTGGCAGCAGCGCGTTCGGCAGCGCCCTCCTTATTCTTCTTCTTGTGAGCCTTTGGTCGATTGCGATAGGGGGCAGATGTGAGATGCAAAACTGAGGGGACTGTGAGTCGAGTGGCTGGGGTCAGACCTTCAACTTCTCCCGTTCTTTTTGCTTTTTCTCTTCTGCAACCTTCAGAGCGGCAAGACGGGCCTCCTCTTCCTCGCGGGCCTTCTTCTCAGCCTCTTCACGGGCCTTCTTCTGTTCGTCTTCCTTTTCCTTCACCTTTTGCTGGAAGGCCTTGATCTGGGCAGCAACGCCACCACGGGGCTTCGCAGCGGCACCCTTTGAAGGGGCCTTCTTCTCGGCCTCTTTGGTTTTCTTTTCTTTCTCGGCGGCCTTCTTCTCCGCTTCCTTGGCCTTCTTCTTGGCCTTTTCCCTTTCCTTCTTTTCGCGCTCCTTATCGGCCGCGGACTGGGGACCGGCGGGGGCACCAGCAGGGGGAGCATCCCCTTCTGCTGCGGGGGTCTCTTGCGTGGGTTCTTCGATCGCTGGTTCGGCGGACGGGACAACTTCTGGAGTTGTGGTCGGTTCCATAGATGGACGGGAAAAGAGCCGGTCTCCTTCGAGAAACGGGTGATAACCCTGGGACACTCGACTCGGTGAAAAAAAAGAAAGGGGCACAAACACATCGGTACAAAACGAAGAAGAACGAGCTCTTCGATGCCTCAAACAGACTTGTTGTTCTTTCCATCGGAATTCTTGGCTTTGAAATCTATGCCGCTTGGGCAATACTCGGGCTCCAGCTTATGGTCCAACAGACCTTTGCCTTTCCTTCTGGCGCCGCTTTTTGGGCAGTGAGAGGAACCGCACCCATCATTTCATTGACCCGGGGTTGTCGGGCGTGGTATCCGGTCCCCGTTTGGATCGTTCGCAGGGCTTCCACCCACACTTCCTCAGGCGACTGGCCGCTGTAGTCCGAGCTGTCCGGCGGCTCGAGAAGACTCACAGTCAGCGTGCCTTCCCAGAGGGGAAAAGGGAAAAACCGTGTTGGCCCTGGTGTGGCGTGCAAAGGAAGGGGTCTGTATTGACGGGGACATTGGGGACACAAAGGAAGGGGTCTGCATTGACGGGGAACTCTACTACAACACTGGAACGAGAAGGCTGGTGGGCAGGTCCGCGGAACACCCCGACGAAGGTGAGGAGACGACGGGCGGTGAGGTCCCGAGCGCCTGGTGGCGGAACGGATGCTCCAGGGTTCAGCGGTTCGTGGCCTTGTTCGGTGTCCGCTTGATCCTGAGATTGTGAGCAGTCCGCCCAAATGCGACATCTGGAAAAAGATGTCTCTCCTCTTCGGGGCCACCGGTCCCGGTCCGGGACCTTCTCCAGTTCGTCACTGACCCCGAACACAAGACACTCTGTGGCCTGCGGAGGATCGGCGGCGGGGACTTGACGCGGAGCATACTTTCAAGGTGGTTGCGGTTCCTCTTGTACTATACCCGTTGACATGGGGAAAATCGTCTTGGGGATAAGAGGGCATTTCCGGAGAGGAATCTATGGTGAAAAGGACGGGGAACACCCAAAGGTGCTGGAATTAATTCGCACACTTCTTATCCGACAAAGCCAACAAAAAGCGAAGCGGGACTCTCCTTCACAACGAAGGATCATCGCGATCGATGAGGATGCATTTCAAGCCTTGCCATAACTACCAATTGAATTCAGCCTTGAATTAAATTCAGCCTTGAATAATTCCGATTGGTCTCAAAAATCGAAACGGAGAAGGTCAGGGAAGAAGACCGAAGAGAGCAAAAGAAAGAAAGAAGCCTCGAATTTCATTCCCCCAGGGTGATTCTCTCTTCGACCCGCCACTTCCAAGGTATGGATATTTTACCCCTTCTATAGTCACTCATGTTTTCCTCTCCTCCTTTGCGGTTTCGTCCCCTTTCTCTTGTTCTAAAGCCAAGATGGTGAAGATCGTCAAGAAGAAGACCAACAACTTCCACCGCTTCCAGTCTGATCGCTTCAGCAAGGTTAAGGTCCGAATTCTGCCATTCCCCTTGTTATTTTGCCTTCTTCCCCGCTGTTCCCATCGACTTACACGGGTCTCTTTGACGGCGCGTCCCATCACGATGGTATATAGGCCAGCTGGCGCAAGCCCCACGGTATTGATAACCGCGTTCGCCGGAAGTACAAGGGTGCCTGCCTGCAGCCCAAGATTGGTTACGGCTCGGATGTTCGCACTCGCTTCCTCCTCCCCAACGGCCAGTACAAGTTCCGCATCTTCAACCTTAAGGATCTCGAGATGCTGCTGATGCACAACAAGAAGTATTGCGCCGAGATTGCCTCCACCGTTTCTGCCCTCACCCGCAAGGCCATTAAGCAGCGCGCCGCTGAGCTGAACGTTCACCTCACCAACGGCCAGGCTCGTCTCCGCACCCTCGCCAAGCACTAAACGTTGGTTGTCCGAACGAAGAGATCCTCCATCTTGTGCCTTTTTCATTCTGTCCTGATCACATGTTTTTGAGGTGCCGAGGGTTTTCATCTGTCTATGACTCGGGGAGCACGACTGCGGTGGGCGAGCTGCTCGGACTGTTTTTTGGACGCTGGATTCCGACACTGCGGAGGCGTTCGCGGATTACCTCGGGTTGGGGTCCGGGCTGGCCTTGGGCTTGCCGAGGACGCTCTGGATGAGCCTTCGCGCTACGGTCGGGTCGGTCGCGGGCCTCGGCGCCGCCGGGTCGCGGGCTGACCCGAAGCCGTGTCCTGCAAGGACCGAGGCACAGCGTTGGAAGGGTTCGTAGATCAGGGCAGGGCACAGACTGCACAGGGCCAGGTCTCGGATCTCCTGCGAGGCGGTCCGCAGGCTCGACAGGTGGATCATGGGGTGCGAGAGGGTCTGCAGGGCCTGCCGGGCGGTCTCTAGGGCCCCAAAGGATTAGCCGGTCGAACGCCGGGGAGGGGGGGGAGGGGGGAGGGGGGGGAGGGGGGACACGGACCCGCGCTCGGGAAGATGGCAAGGGCGTTGGTGTCGTCGATCCATTTGACGCGTACTTGTGCCTTGCACGGCTTCAGGAACTCCTAACGGGGACGCGCCGTGAGTGGCGGAACCATCGGCCACGCCGGCAATACGGCAGGGGAAGAGCGGGGGGGGGAAGTGGCATGGGAGACCTCGATATGGCCTGTGTTGAACTGGGGCGGGAAGTCCGAGACGAGCAGGATGTGCTCCAAGCCGGGCTCCTCCATGCGCGCCGCGGCCGCCTGGGCGCCTGCCCACCCGCCGCCGCCGCTGTGGGCGGACTGGGGGTTGCCCGAGGCGAACGAGAAGCCCACCTCGATGACGGGGCTCTCCTTGGCGACCGGGGGCTCGTGCCGCGGCTCGGCCTCGCGGCCCCTGGTGCGCTTGGTCTTGGGGGCGCGGTCGTCGGCCCGCAGGGGGAGCCCGATGTCGTCGGCGTCGTCCTGGCGGAGCAATTTGCAGCCCTCTGGAGGAGCAGGATCCACCGGGGCATCCCCCCGGGGCGGGAGCGGGTGTGGGGCCTCGGATCCGCGGGACCTGACGGCGGCAGGCGGCTGCTCACATACTTTCTCCGGTTCGCGCCTTCCTTGGGGCTGGGCTGGTGCCGCCGGAGGCAGCGACGGTCCTGCCGGTGGGGGTGGGGAGGCCGATGGGGCTCCTGCCGCTGCCGGCGGGGCGGACGGGTGCCGGTAGTTGAGGCTGTGCGCGAAGAAGTCCTCGTCGTGGCCGTCCAGCTCGATGACCGTCCCGCCCTGCTGGCGCACCATCTCGGCCAGGCTCATGGGGGGGTTCGCGGCAAGCACCAGCGGGCTCGGCGAAGTGGCCGGGGCGGCCCGGCCGGGCGGGGTCGAACGGAGGCGCCAGTTGGACGGCTGTGCCGGCTCGGCCGGGGCGGCTGGGGACTTGCGGTCCGAGGGCGGGGGCGGCTGGGGGTCCCGTGATCGCCAGTCGGCGGCCGAGTCGGCTGGCGTGGAAGGGGCAGGCGAGTTGGAGGAGCCGCGGCGTGTTGCCGGCGTCGCATCGGGGCTGCCGAACCAGGCCAGGCGGAGGGCCTCGCAGTCCTGGTCGACCAGCTCGCGATTCTCGGACCATCGGGCCCCGCGCGGCTCGGCACGTGGATGGGGCGCGGCAGGGGGTGGGGCCGGTGAGACTTTCCGTGCCGGGGACGGGGCTGCTGGGGAGGGCGCGGACGGGCCCGAGGGTGGTGGGGTGGTCGGAGTCGCCGGGGATGGGGGAACCGGAGCCTGTGCCTGTGAAGGAGCCGGAGACGACTGCAGCCGCTGGTCGCGCTCCGCCTGGTCCCGTTGCATTCGCTCGCGAACTGGCGCGGGCACATAGACGCCACGGGGGGCGCGCCGGGTTCGGGTGGGCGGCGCCGCGGTGTCGCTGGCTGGAGGTGGGGATGCGGCAACGGGACCGGGTTGTTGCTGGTGTTGTTGTTGCTGTTGCAGTTGTGGTTGTTGCTGCTGTCCCTGTCCCTGTCCCTGTCCCTGTCCCTGTCCCTGTCCCTGTCCCTGTCCCTGCGGTTGTGGGGGGGTCGTCGAGTGGGTCATGGAAGCGCGCCCTGGAAGGGTGGGCTGCGCGTCTGGTTGCTGGATGGACTGCGCCGGGCGAGGGTTCGCCTCCTGTTTGGCGCGGTCGAGCAGCAGTGCCGATGGTACATACAGGGCTCGCCCGGGGCGGGTCGGCGCGCCACGCCGAGGTCCAGCTGAGGGTGGCGACGAAGTGGGCGCAATAGAGGATTGCTCGGCAGAAGCGGAGTGTTCGGAGGGAATCAAGTCGCGGAGAAGCAAGACAGGTCTGTGGTGGGTGGATGTTTGGGGCGCGAGAGAGTGAGATGCACCAGACCTCTTTGACTTGTCCGTCAGGGTCACTAAGGTTGTGCGGCTCGGTTCAAGGTCGACAGAGGAACTCTCCATTCCCCACCGCGCAGCAAGGGCGTGTATGAGAAGCCGTTGATAAGAATTGAATCCGCCAAAACGGAGGGGCTCGGTGGGACGGGGCTGAGTTTGGAGGAGGATACTCAATTGTTCCTCCACACGAAAGAGAAGATCCCGAGTATCAGGCTGCCGGAGAGCGGTCTCGAGTTCGTCCGTCGTGTTGTGAGCGGAGAGCCTGCAAGGGAACCCAGAACGAGTGGGAAGGGCCCCACGTTCTTCTCTCGCCCCCCCCGGCCAGCCGCGACAATTTGAATATGCTAAATCCATCACGGCGGCACATCTGCTGGTTTGACACCGCTGCGGAGCGCTTCCAGAAAGATATCTCCGCTTTTTCGTCGGCCCGTTTTGATGTACATTTCTTCACGTCGGCCGAGTTGGCCTGGGGAGCGATCCAGTCGTCTGGTGGCCTTTTTTGCTGCGTTATCACTCGGTACGGCGCGAACCGTCCGGGAAGCCAGGACGGGGGGTGGCTCTTCCAAAACGTGCGGCACATTTACCCCAACATTCCCGTCTGGTTCTACTCCGCCACGGTTTTCCGTGACCCACACATCCGCCTCACTCTCGAAGAGGCAGGGGCGCACTGTTTTTCTCACGGAGCAGATCCCATCGCCGGAACCCTCCTCCCAATTCTCACCATGCCCCTCCGGGCGGGGTCCTGTCCTCTCGAGAAGATCACGGCCAATCTGACCCAGGCGGGGCTGATCCCCAGTGGATTCGTTCCTCTCCCCGTCAATGCCAACTTGACCCAGGACCGGCTCCCGCCCCCATGTCCCGCGGTTCTTCGGAAGAAGGAGGCCATCGTCCTGCTCAGTAGCGGGTCCTTCGCCCCCATTCACGCCAGCCACATTGAAGCGCTCGAATGGAGCCGCGACTGGCTGGCGGCCCACTACGCCGCCCCAAATCAAGGCGCAGGGCATGCTGTGGTGGGCGGGTTCATCTGCCCCTCCTCGGACAGCTACGTCCGGGGCAAACTCCGACAGCACTTCATCCCGGGCGACGATCGCATTGCCATGTGCCGGTTGGCCCTCGCGGGGAACCCCTTTGTGGACGTGAACACGATTCTACTGGCCAACAGCCATTTCATCAAAGAGTGCATCATGGCGGAACTTCGGCAGGCCTTTCCGGCGGTGAATTGGCGTGTCATAGAGGTGTTCGGCGCGGATTTCATCGTCAGGGTCTGCCCTGCCCCCATACGTACCACGCTCACATCGAGACTCATTTGTGCCACGCCTTCCCTCCGGTTGAAGTGCGGGAACTTCCCAACTCGGGACATGCTCGTCCTCTGTCGGGCCCCTGACACCGAGGTTCTCCTGCACGCCATGGAGGATGACGGAATCACAGCGTGCGGCTATACCCCCGCTCAGATTCGGGAGCAGCTGACGATCTGCCCAAAGGCAAGGGCGATCGATCCTGCCCAGGTACCGCGGATGGAGCCCGCATGTGACCCTGCGTCAGCATGCCCCATGAGAGTCATTCCGGGTCTGCATTTTAATCACACCGCACCCGGCTGACACACCCCAACGAATACAGGCGAATTGGATGGATTCAGTTCCACGGAGATGCGGGCTGCCCTCCTCCGGGGAGACGCCGAAATCCCTGGCCTTCACCCAAAGGTGGCCGAGTATATGCGTGTCCATGTGTTGCCGCGTTGGCAGTGAAACATTTCGCATTTCGTTTGCTGCTTGAGCCCATTTTTCCAATAGGGCCATCGGGCTGGTTTTTAAGTCCAGTGTTAGTCCGGGCTGGTTTTTCGATCCCAGCCAAGAATCCCGGAAGAGAGTGGCAATAAACCAAGTGTTCGGACGGCTCTCCTTTCGTCCAGCAGCAACTTCGAGCCGCCTTCTCTCCCTGAACAGGACCCGTGCGTCGTGGATCTTTTTCAACTTCCGACCTTCGCAAACGAAACTCAGGCGCGCCTTTTTTGGCAAGATAATTGCGCTGTCATTGAACAATGGTTGCAAACTCTCCATTCGGTGTCTGTTCACCGTGCCATCTTCCCTGTGTGCGCTCGCATCGTTACCATGAAAAAGCATCACGCCGGACTTTGTCGACCGCGAAATTCTCATGGCCAATTCACGGCACTCTTCTTTCTTTCCTCTCGTTGCTCCAGGAACAAATCCGGAAAAGACGCCGTTTTACGATCAGTTGCTCGACTCGGAATGTTCTTTCCAGCGGACTTTTTTCGCTGGATTTTTTCGCGTCTTTCAGCCCACGGCCGTGAGACTCAGGCATCTTTCCTTGCGCTTGCCGCGGAGGTCTTGTTCCATCTGGTGATCTCCATCGAACATGACCCGCTTTCTCCAGTCGTTCGTCCTCTTCGATCCCAAGGCCATACCGATCCACGCCATTTTGGGAGACCTCAAGGTTTGCACCGAGCACCTCCCTCCCCTGATCTCCTCCCTCCTCCCTCCTCCTCCCTCCCTCCTTCTCCCTCCCTTCCTCCCCCTCCCTCCCTCCCTCCCTCCCTCCCCCTCCCTCCCCCTCCCTCCCCCTCCCTCCCCTCATTCATCCCCCTCCGCCATCCCCTTCTCCATCCCCCCCCCCCACACACACACACCCCCCCCCCGTAAGATGCACTTCGAGATGCTCCTGAACAACGGGCATGCGCATCTTGTGGCCTCACTCGTCGGGACCCTGGCGACTCGTTTCGAGGAACCATTCTCTCGCCATTTCCAGGTCGGTCGCTGCTCGTTTGGATCGCACTCACATCTCTGCGACATCCAAGGACATGGTGGAGCTCATCGCGCAGTACATTCTCTCTCCGACATCACCCTTAGAGGCCAAATCTCATCTGAAACGTCTGTCCCTACTCCTCCTCTGATGGGCGGTGCGGGTCGCTCAATCTGTTCCTCATCATAATCGATCTGTCCTCGCAGGGCTCCTCACGAGCTTCGGAGCGCACTGGCACAGGACGCAAACGTTCTCCCTGGGTTTCCTGGGGCGGTTGCTGGGCGACATGCACGACCTGTTGCTCGAATACCGGCCCACGAGGACTCCCGAGGAGATCCGCCTCCTCTCGCTGCGCTTCCACGGATACGTTTGGTCGGCTACCCACCTCCTTCCACCCCCCGCCCCCCGCTCCCCACACACACTGACACACTGACACACTGACATCCCATCATGAATTCTGGCCCCCCTTTGGTGTCGCACAGTTGTTTGTCTGCGGTCATGGAAGGCCTGGGAGCGTTTTTGGCCTTGGACCGGACCCTGTCCCAGATCCTGGATTGTTTCTCGGTGGCCGTCGAGGTGCTCCTCCGCAACCGTGTCTGGCTCGCCGAAGGTCTTCCGTTATTCCATCAAATGCCCGCCGATCACAAACTGTGTCCCTTGCGTTATCCGCCTAGTGAACACCCTCCTGGTTACTCTCAGTGCCCACCCACTCTTGACGCTGCACTTCACCCAGCACCACTCGGCCGTCTTCGACTTCTTCATGAAGCAGCTCCGGCTGCTGCTCGAGGGCCCCCCCGCCATTCCCGTACAGACCGTCCTCACGGCCCAGGGCGAGCTGACCACGGCAGCTGACCCGCCTGGATCGCCTCGCAGTCCTCATTCCCCGATGGACGGCAGTGCCACTGGGGCAACCACCAGTCTCTCGCCCGCCCCGGCGGCCCCCGAGACGCCCACGGGGTGGCTGTGGGGCGTCAACACGCTGAACCGGGGGTGGACCCGGCCCGACGGGACCCTGGCCCCGGAGGCCCCGTCCGAGATAGAGCTCTGCGAGCTGGTGCGCGTCATGATCCGGGTCCGCCCTCCGCACTCTCCGCTCCGCCAGGTGACGGGGGGGAGGGAGGGAGGGAGGGGTGTTACAGGGGCGGGACACCAGGCAGGAGCGGCCTGCATGTGGAGTGGCATCGACGTGTCCGCCGCCCTCGCGCCATGGAGGACATCCTCTCCCTCACCATCTCCTCACCTCAGTCCATTTGCTCCACACACTCACCCCCTTCGCTGCCTTCCCATCCCCATCTCCAATTCCCGCCGCCGGTGGGCTCGGTTCTGTCCAGTTTGTGGGCAACAGTGCCTCGATGTCGCTGGTGGGGGTCCTGCTGGAGCCGCACTCGCCCATCTTTATGCGTCCGCACCTGCGCCCCCGCCTCATGCCCTCATGCCCTCATGCCCTCATGCCCTCATGCCCTCATACCACACAATCTCCTGCCCCCCCCCCCTCCCCCGCATCTCCCTGCACGCCATCCATCATACGCGCCACCGCCAACACCGCCAACACCACCAACATCACCAACACCAACACCAACACCACCACCATCAACATCAACACAACCAACACCACCAATACCAACACCACTAACGCCACCCACCCCCTTTCTCACTTGCCGCAGTGTGCACGCACCCGTCGATCGTGCTGCGGACCCACATGACGGCGCTGCTGCTCAAGCTGATGCTGGTCAGCGGGCCCGAGCTGGGCATCCCCACGGCCAACTCGCTGCTCAACGTGGACGAGCTGCTCATCAACAGCATGGACATGCTCCTCTCCCAGCCGCCCCACCTGCCCGGCCAGCCCGTGGTGCCCGTGCCCACCCCGCGCCACCTGCCCGCCGACCCGCTCAGCGCCCGCGAGGGGGGGCGCGCGGCCCCCTCAGGGACCGTCCCGCTGAGCCCCCTGAACCCGCAGTACTCGCGCTGGTCCTCCTCGTCGGCGGCAGCTGCGGCGGCCGCCTCGCCCCACACGCCGCGCACCCCACGGGGCGGCAGCGGCGGCGGCGGCGGCGGCGGCGGCGGGGCCGGTGTGGGTGTGCAGACCCTGCCCCCGGCGCCGCCCTGCACGCGGCAGGAGTACATCGACTGCGTCCGCGAGCAGCACATCGCCACGGCCTGCCAGCTGGAGCACCTCATCCACACGCTGCGCTTCCTGGGGGGCCTGGCGACGGTGCTCTTCAAGCCGCCCGTCATGCTGGACCACCTGCTGGCCCGGCTGCAGGACTGCATGGGCATGGAGGGCCTCTTCTTCGACGCCCAGACCACGGCCGCCATCCTGGCCTCCAGCCCGCCCGCCCGCCCCGCCAGCGGCGGCGGCCACAGCGGCGACGACCGTCACCATCACCACCACCACCACCACGCGGCCGCCACCGCCAGCACCGACGCCGAATTCGAGGTGTGGAACCAGATCGACTGGGACTGCCGTTGGCCCCCGGCTCCCCAGCCGGCGAGCAGCGGAGCCGGCGGCGGGGGTGGGGGCGGGGGCGGGGGCGGCGCATCGTCGAGTGGCGGCGCGGCGGTGCGCGGCGGCGGCGGCGGCGGCGTTTCCTCCTTGTCTGCGCTGCCGGCCGAGGTCACGTCCCCGCTGGGCAGCCCGGCCCAGTGCCCGTGCCAGTCGCTGCTGCCCCGGCCGCTGCAGCTGTGGCCCCCGCCCGAGTACTGCGCGGCCATCCCCTGCCTGTGCCCCCTGGGGGCCCCCATCCGGCCCACCCAGCCGTCGCCCTGCCTGCACGAGCTCATCCCCTCGGGTCCCACCATGGCCCACCACTACTACTGGTTTCTCGAGGTGGCCGCCGCCCCCTCGTCAGCGGTCGGCGGGTCTCTGGGTGGGCCAAGCATCTCAACCCTCGGATCGCTTCCGGGCAGCGGGGGCGGCCCTCAGTCCGCCCAGCGGCGGGTCCAGCAGACTCATGTGCAGACGCGCCGCTTGGTCCGCGCCCCCTGCCGATGCAGTTCTTGCTCCCTGCCTCCGACCGCATGCGCTTCCTCATCTGCGCGCTTGTTCTTTTCTCTGCAGGCCCTTCGGATGCTGGACTCGTTCACCTACATCTGGCCGGCCTACCTGCACCACTTCGCGCAGCTCCTTGAGCACCCCCACCTGCAGTCGGACGCCCTGTTGGAGGCCCGCCTGGCCGGGGTCACCGAGCTGCCCGCTCGGACCCCGGCCACCGAACGGCGCCTGCCCAACTGTTTCCAGTGGCCCCAGCCCCTCTGCTTCACGGATCTTCTGCCCCCGATTTGCCCGGCCCCAGCTGTCCTTGGGGCGGGCTGTCCGGCCGCCCCGACCTCATCCCCGCCACCCATTGCTCAGCCAGGTTCCCCCACGGTTGACGCGGCCACCCAGGCACGCAACGAGAAGCGCCGGCTGGACTGGTGCATCCTGCACGCCAAGGTGCACATCGGGTTCCAGTCGACCGAACTCGAGGATGCCATCGCCGCCTCGATGGCCTTCCGCTTGTCCGTCGCTCCACCTCGCCTTCCCTTTTCCCGATCTCGCATCCTCCACCCCGGCCGCATCGCCTGTTGCCTGTTGGGGGCGTGTCCTCACCCTGCTCCACGCCTTTCCTCGCCATCCCCCCCGCCTCCGCCAGCATGCTCTCGCACGCCACCGAGGCCCACCGGCACCTGCTGGCCTCGCTGACGTCCCGGCTGCTGCTGGGCCCCAACTGGCCCGCCTCGGTGCGGACCACCCTGATCCGGACCCTGCCCCGGTGGTGGTGCCCCTACCCCTACGGGCTCTCGACCTGGTGCGCGGAGCCCTTCGGCCACTTCTTCGCTGCGGACGCGGAACCGTCGGGCTCCTCGTTCCGTCGCTGCCATTTCCACGGCACCGCCGACCAGGCCTTCCCCAATATGCCTCTGCCCCACCATCTGCGCATCGTCCTCTACCGGAACCCTGCTGGACAGTACGTCACTGAGGAGGCGGACCCGCTGCAGCCGCCGCTGATGGTGGTGCCCGCCGAGGTGATGGACACCGAGCGGGCCACCACCCTGGGCCCGGACCTGCTCCCGTCGGCCCACCGGACGGCCGTCACACACCACTCGGGCCCGCTGGGCGCGTCGCCCCTGCAGCGGCAGGCGCTCAAGTCGGGCTGCATCGGGGGCCTGACGCCCGAACTGGCCAGCCTGCCCATCCCCCTGCACCGGGCCATGCTGCCCCCCATGGTGGTGCTCGAGTCGCTCACCTCGCTGGCCCTCAGCGACCCCTCGGCCCCCCTTCGGCTGGCCGCCCTGCAGGCGCTGATGCGGTTTCTGCTGGCACTCCAGGCACGCTCTGTCACCACCATCGTCCTCAAGTCACGCCCGCCCCCACCCGTCCCCGGTCGAGGCGGCGAGGACACTTGGACACCCGGTGGTGGCTCGGAGCTGGACCCAACCGCAGCCCTTCGGGGAGCCGCGGCCATGGAGACGGAGGCCGATGATCCGGTCGTGACCATGGAGCTGCCCCCAGATTACCCGGCCCTGGGCCTGTACCTGGCCTCGCTGGCCTCGGTGGCCCTGGTGGGCATCACCGACAATGACCCGGCTGTCTCGCAGAACTGGTGGATGCTGCTCTTCCTCTGCTCGCCCAGCAGTGGGCTCCCCTTGATCGGCGCCCCGCCGGCCATGGTCAGCCCTCCCTCCCCCACGCTCTTCCGCGTCGCATTGGCCCTTTGTTGTTTGCGCTGCTGAGCCTCCTCCTCCTCCTCCTCCTCCTCCTCCTCCTCCTCCCTCCTCCTCCTCCTCCTCCTCCGCTCCTCCTCCTCCTCCGCTCCTCATCCTCCGCTCCTCCTCCTCCTCCTCCTCCTCCGCTCCTCCTCCTCCTCCGCTCCTCCTCCTCCTCCGCTCCTCCCCTCCGCTCCTCGTCTTAACTTGTTTCTTCTGCCCTCTCCCACAGCGCCCCGGCCTCCTCTGTGCCGGTGGACCCGAAGTCTCCGTGGAACCACTCTCCCTCCAGGTCTGCCCGCCAGCCCGCTCTGGGCCAGCTCGCTCACTCTCCGTCCCCCAGGCCGGGCCCGCGTCTCTCCTGAGCCACCACGCGGCTCAGCTCTTCGTCCGACTGGGCCGGTCGAACCCCGAGACGTGGGGCTCCGCGGAGGCCTCGACGACCACCTGGCCACGCAATATGGACCTCCTCGAGGTGGCCCTGCGGGCGGGAATTGAACACTACGCCCGAGGCGGCGGCCATGACCCATCGCGCGCAACCAGTGACCTCCCCTTCGTAGGCCCATCCCCCACTCGGGGCGGTCCGTCCCACCGGTGGGTATGGAGGGTGCCTCAAGCCATTCGTCTCGCCTCATCCCTTTGCCCCTGGCTATTCCATCGCTCACATCATCTCTCTCCTCTCCTCCTCTCCGCTCTCGGGGTGCCAGTTGTTGGGGACGTGACCCACCTGAACAACCTCTCTTCCGCCTGGCTGGGATCGACCCACGCCCGCCTCGTGGCCCGGCTGTGCGTCCTGGGCGAGCCGCGCGGGGTGACCACAGAACAGGTAACTGTCTGTCGAGCTGCCCCCCCCCCCTCCTGCATCCCCGATGTGCTCACGGTGGTTGGGCGCTTTGCCCTCGCAGCGCTTCCTCTGTGCCCTGCAGGCCATGCTGGGCGTCCTCCCGGCATCCGCCTCGCTGGCCGACCTGTCCAAGTGTCCCGCCCCGCCTGCCGGCCAGGGGTCCGCGCCTCTTCCCACTCGCCGCCGCGTCCCTCACCGCCTCCCGTCTTCCTTCGCTGCGGTGGAGCAGCGCCGTCCAGATGCACTCGGCTTTGTACTACTTCGCGGCCTTCGAGAAGGAGCTCCTGATGCTCGGCCGGACCCGTCTGTGCCCCCGCTCACTCGGAGCAAGAGGGAGGCGAGAATCTCCGATCGTTCCCGCATGTTTCCCTCACCTCTCTCCTTGCTCGCTTTGCCAGTGCCCGGGGGCCGTTCGCTTCTCGACAATCCCGTGGCCGCCGCCCGCGCACAGGTTCGTCCTCTTTCCCTGCCCTCGCAAGCCCACCACCTCGCTCGCCCCCTCGCTCACGCTCCCTCTCCCGCCCGACAGATCTGCTCCCGTTGGCTGGAGCAGGTGCGCCCCTGGATGGCCGACCGAGGCTGGACGGTGTGCCGCGACCCGATCGGTTCTCTCTCCCCCGCACTCAATGTCCGCGCCGTCTCCCCCTGGTCCCAGTCCTGAGTACCTCCGCTTTCTCCCCATCTCACGCCATCACCCTCGCTCTGGTCGGGTCCGACGCAGGCCATCTCGTACGTGGCGGGCCCGGGCTGCGAGGCATCACTTCGAGTTCGGCGAGCCCAGGTGCTCCGGCTCGTCGACTTGTGCTGTCCGTCGGCGCCCCCACACCGCCATTCCTCGCACGTTCCCGCGCACATTTCATCTCATCCCAAAACGACCCCCAATTCAGCCAACTGTTTGTTCGAGTTTGGCGGTGCCGACTTCCTGGAGGGCCTCGAGAGCTGGGCGCGCCTGCTGCTGGCCACCCGCCTCGCCCCACAGGCCGACGAGGCCCCGCTGCCCCCAGACGACATCGACTCGGGCGCCAACGGCGACCCCCTCGCATGGATGCCCGCTACCATCATGATGTGCCGGGTCTGCTGGATGTCATGCCATGGGCGACGCGAGGAGGTTGGTGCTTGTAGCGGCGCGCCCCTCGTCATCGATCGTCGTCGCCTTCCTCTTCTGTCCACCGGCAGGGCCACTTCGAGGAAGCCCTGGCCTACTATCTGCAGGGTCCGCTCTGCCCCACATCCGAGTGGGGCCGCCTGCCCGCGGCAGTCCTGGCCCAGTGTGTGCACGACTCCATCCGGGCCATGCTCTCGGTCAGCAACTGGCCCCTCTTGGACCGGCTGGGCCACCTCTTCCGCCGCAAGTTGGCCCAGGCCAAGGAACAGCTCGCTCTGGGGCAGTGCGATCCCAGGCCCGCCCGAAGGGTCGTCAAGGCCCTGGAAAGCGTCCTCCGGTACACCCACGCCCGTCTGGCAGAGGTCTGCCCCGTGCGCCCGAGGACAGGGCGGGTGGCCGGACGATGCCGCCAGCTGATGGACAAGGCTGACCGTCGCTCTTCTCTTCTCGTGACACATGTTCACCGTCCCCACTTCCCACAGGCCCTGTCCTGCTTTGACCGAGGCGATCCCGCCACGGCCCTGCGCATTCTCGACGAGGAGCTCGATGGGGCCGGCAGCCGCGCGGTCCGTCTTCCTCGCTCTCCCTTGGGCATGCCGCGCTCCTTCCAAAAGCTCAATCGGACGACAAAGGCAAGGCGGAAGGTACACAGCATGCACCATCTAGCGGTTGGCCTCACGTCTTGTGAGTCGAGTGGCTGGGTCATGAATTTGTCGGGGGTCTTCTCACGTCCACTCGTCCCACCCGCCCACCCACTCACTCACTCCCCACCCACCCACCCACCCACCCACCCACTAGCGTCGGTCGCTCCATGGGGTGGAGTTGGATTCGGTCCGCCTGGCGGCGCTGGCGCTGCTCTTGAAGCAACAACAGCCCGACTCACCCGAGGCCGTGGCCATACAACGCCGCATCTCGTCCATCTCACGTGAGGTGGTCGCTGCAACGCGGGCCCTCTTCACGACGCCTCTCCAGGGCCGGGTGATGAACATGATGGTCACTGTCGGCTCCATCGAAATGCCACCCGTCGAGCCGGACGAATCGGCCTTGTCCAGCCCCTTCGCTATCGCTGCCCGGGTTGTGGTGCCCAGCCATGCCCCACGGCCGTTCCCCGCGCCCTACATTCGCTCGTCTCCGCAGCCCAAGGTCCCGGCTGCTGTTTTCTCGGCTGCTCGGGCTCCAAGTACCTCCCCGGTGGCTGCCCTGAGTGCGGCCCCCGCCACGGCCTCCTCGGTGCCGCAGCCTCTCTCGCCCGTGGCCCGTGGGCCGTCACCCTGGTGCCGAATGCCCCTCTCACCCCCCGCGGGCACGGCCGGTGGCCTCCTGCCCGACCCAAGCCAGGGAACGGGAACCCCCTGCCCGAGCCCGCCCCCTGGCAGTCCTCGGGCTTCTCAGACGCCCCCGTTCGTTCTCGACGGAATGTCGGGCACAGCCGCTGGTGGGGGCCCTTCAGCGAGTGGTGGCGCAACGCCCCCATCGGCTTCCGACAAAACCGGCGGCCTTGGCGCTGGGGCGAACCAGCTCCTCTCCTCCGCCGCCTCACCCGGCCTCACTGCCTCGGCAGCGGCAGCGGCTGCGGCTGCGGCGGCATCCCGGCGGCTGGCGCGCCCCTCGCCCATCGAGATCATCACCCGGGGGCGGCTGTTCAGCTGCACGGCCATCCCGCGGCTGCAGGTGGGCGGGGCGGCGCCCTTCTCGCTGCGGCACCGCATCCGGGAGGCCATCGACCCGCGGCCCCACACGGTGGCCCTGACGGTGGCCTGGGAGGCCATCCGGGCCCAGACGGCCGCCACCGGCGCCCAGGCCCTCGGCAACCTGGGGCTGGTCCTCTACCTGCGCCGGGGCGAGCGCGGCCTCCGCCGGGTGCGGCCATGGCGGGCCCTGCTGCACGAGTACCGGCGCCGCCTGCGCAACAGCCCGGAGACGACGGGGGTGCCGTTGTACGACTGCTCGGGCCAGGACCAAGCCGCCCAGCCGCGGCTGATGGACTGCGGTCCGGGATCCTCGATCGAGTCCCTCCTGCGGCCCTTCGTCACACTCAGCCACATTCATTGCATCCTGGCCTGCGCCACGGGGCAGGGTCCGTACTCCCATCCCCTTCGTCGTCTTGGTTTCGTTCTCGTTCATCGTGGTGGCGGCTTTCCTCTCTCCATGCGCCCCGTTCGAGTGCACTCCTCTGCTGCACCACCCCATCCTCTCACCCTCCCACTGGGGGGGCGTGGCCGCAGAGGATCTCATCCCGGTTTTCTACCGGGCGATGGTGGCCGCCCGGCCCAACGAGGCGGATGGCAGCATCGACCCGCGCCTCCTCGACACAACCCGAGCCAGCTGCCACTACCCGCTGAACGTCTCCCCCGCCGAGCAGGCCCGGCACGCCCGGGCCCTGAGCCAATGGAGCGGTGCCGTCCCGACGCCCAGCGAGCCACAGACGCCATGGCTGGAGCATGGCAGCGCCCTGAGCATGTGGTCGCGCATCTTTCGCTCGCAGCGCTTCGTGCTGCGCTACCTGGGGGTCGACGGGGGCGCGGCTTATGACTCGGTGCCGCCCTCGATGGTGGGCCTGTGCCTGTACGCTGCTCGGCTGGTTCGCAAGGTGGGCAACTGGGAGCACGCCCAACAGATGCTTTCAAAGGCATGCGGCGCCATCGAGCCGGTCTGCCTTCCCTCCGATCTCCTCGCCTTCCCGGCCCGACAGGGGTGCTGGCTCATCTGATTCACGGCCATCCTCCCGCCCCCACGCCCTGGGCCTGGCTAGGGCACTCCAATGGCCATCCAAGCCGAGCTGGCCCAGTGCCGCCTCATCGCGGCCCGTGACGGGGTGGTCCGTCCGCCAAGGCTGACCCGTCACCGCCCCACCCCCACCCACCTCACCGCCGCCATCATCACGTTTCTCACCACCCCGGCACCCATTCTCCCGCCTCGCTCTGCCCCCCAGGGCCCGGCCATGGGCCGCCTGTGGGAGAGCGTCGAGCCGCTGCTGGGGGCCTTCCGGGGGACGCTGGCCTGGTCGAACGCGGCCAGCCCGGGCTTCGGGGCCCTGCTGCTCTCCCAGCTGCCCGTCGTGGCGCCCGCCGCCGCCCCCGCAGCCCCCGCAGCCCCCGCAGCCCCCGCCCCGGGCGACGCCCTCCATGAGCTGCGGGCGGCCCTGCCCATGCATCGGCTGGGCTTCTACCTGAAGCAGACCCCGCCCGCCCTGCAGCAGCTGCACGCCCGCTTCCTGCTGCCCGTCTACGTGCCCGCCTGCACCGGCCCCCAGCAGCAGCAGCAGCAGCAACTGGCGGGGTCCTCCCCGTCCGGCGGCCCCACCGGCACCTCGGCGGCGCAGGGCGGCGAGCCGGCGGCGGCGGTGGCTGGGGCTGGGGCGACGGCCCAGTTCCCGACGTGCGCCCTGGCGATGGCCATGTCCGAGCAGATGCGGGTCAAGACCATCTCGGCCCTGGCCAAGTGGATCGACCGGGCCGCCGAGCCGCCGCCCCCGGCCCGCCCCTCGCTGGTGAGCCTGCTCGACCCCCCCGAGGCCTCCGCCGCCTCCGCCTCTCCCTCTGCCGCCACCGCCACCGCCACCGTCACTGCCACCGCCGGCCCCGCCGCCGCGGGGAGCCAACAGCAGCCCCAGCAGCCGCTGACGGCAGCCGCGGCCGTGGCCCGGATCACGGAGGCCATGGGGGCCGGCGACCGGGTGCCGCTGCTGCTGTGCCGCGAACAGGACCAGATCGCCCGCATGCGGGCCTACGGGGCCGCCCTGGCGCTGCACTGCCACGGCCACCCGGCGGCCGCCAGCCCCGCCACGGGAGCTACTGCTGCTGCTGCTGCTGCTGCTGCTGGCCGTGCTGTGACGGGAGCGGGAGCGGGTGCGGGTGCGGGCATTGGCGCGGGTGCGGGCGTGGGCGTGAGCATGGGCCTTCCTGCCCTCCGGCCGGCGGACACGCCCTCGGCAGCAACCGAAGCCCCGCTGGACCTGCCGACCCCGCCCGCCCCGATGGGGCACGCGGTCCTGCAGCAGGAGCTCCGCTGCAGCCGCGAGCTGTCCACCGGGGCCATGGCCCCCTGCGGGCTGCTCCGGATGGCCACCCTGCTGGCCCCCACCCACGCCATGGCCTACTGGCACTACCACGACTGGTGCTACCGGCACGCCCACCAGGCCCTGGCCGCCTGCATGCTGCCCCCACCGCCACCGTCCACCACTGCGACGTCTGCTGCCGCGCCGGCGGTGTCCGCCATCGCCGTGCCCCCTGCCTGGGCCCTAGAGCAGGCCGCCCTGCTGGCTGGTGGCAACACCACCACTGCCGCCGCCGCCGCCACCACCACCACCACCCCCTCGGTTGCCGCGGCTGCCGCGGATTCGCAGTCACTGCTGGTGCGCGAGCTGGCGGTGGCCCTGGCCACGGCGCCCGCGGGGAGCCCCGACCCGGTCCGGCAGCCGGTGGAGGCCCTGGTGAGCCGGCTGGGGGCCGGGCCGGCCGAGGAGCAGGCCCAGCTGGCGGCCACCGTGGGCCGGATGGATGCCCTGTGTGCCCGGGGCCGCCTGGGCCCGACCCCGGCCCGGGTGCGGGCCGTCTACGGGCGCCTCGAGGCCGAGACGGTCCAGCGGCCGGCCCTGCTGCTGGCCGAGAGCATCGGGGCCGCGGCCCGCATGCTGCAGCTGGCCCCGGCGGCGGCCACCAAGACCCTGGCCGTCTCGACGGCCCTGCTGCGGCTGCTGCACCTGGCCCGGCTGCTGGGCCCGCTGGTGGCCCTGGTCCCGGGCGCCGGCCGGCATTCCCCGGCGGAGGCGGAGGCGGCGGCGGCGGTGGAGGAGGAGGAGATCGCCGCCGCCGCCCCTGCTGCCGCCGCCCCGCTGCCCACCCGGCGGCAGCTGGTCGTGCGACTGGTGGGGGCCCTGCGGCGGGCCCTGCTGGGGACGCCGGCCCTGCTGTGGCGCCCGCTGGCCCAGCAGCTGGTGGCCCGGCTGGCCGAGCCGGGGGGCCAGCGGCCCCTGCTGGGGGAGCTCTGCGAGCGGCTGGCCCGGCGGTACCCGTACGACGTCTTCTGGGAGGCCGTGGTGCGCACCCAGGCCGGCCAGGACGTCCAGGGGGCCATGGCGGTCTTCGGCCAGAACGCGGCCTACCAGAAGATGGTCCGCCAGACGGGCCGCTTCATCGGCAGCCTCGTGCGGATCGGCCAGATGGTCAGCGAGGACTGGTGCGCGCGCCTGTGCCGCGTGCGGCGCCTCCTGACGGACCGCTTTGCGACCCTCTTCCGGCGGGCCCTTCGCGAGGTGGTGGCCGCCGCCCCCGACAGCAGCAGCGGCGGCGGCAGCGACGACCAGGGCAGCAGCCCCAGCCCTGCCCAGGTGGCCCAGGCCCATGCGGCCTACCGCGGGCTGCTGGCCCCCGTCGTGGCCCTCATCGAGCAGATGCTCTCCAGGGCTCAGGCGGCCTTGACGGCTTCGGAGCAGTCCTCGTCTACCGCCGCCGCCGCCACCACCACCATCACCACTCCCAGCGGCGCCGCTCGTCCCACAGCCTCGCCGCCCGTCCTGCCGGCCACCAGCAACAGCGTGCTATCCCCTTTGGTCATGCAGTCCGGCGCTGCCGATCTGACCGGCCAACCCGCTTCTACTCCGGCTGACCCAATCCCAACCCTTCTCGCCCCACGGCGCGGCCTGCTGGCTGGGGAGGAGCGCTTCCTGGGGCGGTGGCTGCCCGAGCTGCGCAAGGCCCTGGCGGCCCTGCAGGCGGAACCCCCGCCGGCCTACCTGGGGGCCTGCCTGGAGGCGCTGCTTGCCCGCCCCGACGCCTTGCCCTCCGAGCTGCCGGACGCCTTCCCCCGCGGGGCCCCGCCCACGGCCGAGGTGCTGGTGGCCCTCTCGCAGCGCCTCTGCGCCCGGTACGAGCACCCGTGTGCTGGAAGGCTCCTGCCGGGCAATGGCTGGCTCCGGACCCGGTGTGCACTTCACACCCGGACCCTGGTGCCCCATCTGTGTATGCCCCGCCGCCGCCACCGGGCCCACGCCATCCCCGAGGAGCCACCCGAGACCCCCCACGCCTGCGCCCCGGCCTCCCAGGCGACCGCCGCCGCCCCGGCGCCCGAATCAGCCAGCGCTTCCGGACCCGCCCCGGCTGGCCCCCTTTCCTCGGCACCAGGCGAGCGCCGGGTCCGCCGCCGGCCGCCCCACCTCACCCCGCTGGCCGTACCTGACCCGCATGCGAACGCGGGTGCCGTGTCGCCTTTGTCGCCCTCGGCAGAAGAAGATGAGTGCTTGGCCGGCTTGGAGCGTGGCCCGCACCCCCAACAGCGCCACGGGCCTTCCCACGCCCTGCGTCGGAGTGACAGCGAGAGCAGTACCTCAGTCCTCAGTCTCAGCTCCCCCTCCAGGAGGTCGCCCGCTCCCGGGAGTTCCCGGGGCGCCCCGACCCCCGCCGAGCATGTTCCTGAGGGACCCTCTCCCCGCTCGGGCCGCTCCGGGTCCGAGGCCACGCCCGCGCCGCCACGCCCCCACCGCCAGTCGGCCAAGAGCCGCGGACAGGCGCTGGCCTGGCCGTGGTCGTTCGGGGACTCGCTGTCGTCGAGCGAGAGCGAGGCCGAGCTGCAGACGCCCCGGACGGCCACCTCCCGGGGCCGGCGCGGCGGCCGGGGCCGGTTCCGCCACCCACCCACCCCCGACGCCCAGCTGCCCCTGGACGCGGTGTGCCCCCTGGGCCGGCTGGTGCCCATGCCCGGGATGGCCCCCGACATGGTGCCCCTCACCTTCACCGTGCGCCACGCCACCTTCCTGCCCCCGCCGCCCCTGCTCCGAAGCCACCCCGGCTCGTCCACCCCTTCCAGCGTCGCGGCCACCCCGTCGGGAGGCCCCCTCACTGCCCGCCCACCCGCCTCGCCGGCCTCGCCCGTCGGGGGGGCCATGGCCCGGAGCGCCTCGCTCATGCTCCCCATCGTGACGAGTCCCCTCGGCGAAGAGCCTCCCGCCACACCCGCCACCCCAGCGACGCCCTTCCCTCTGCCACCCCCCAGCGGGCGAGGCAACGGTTGCGCTTCCACAAGCAGCTTGCCCACCTCCTGCTGGAGCACGATCGGGGCCTCGTGCCACACCTTCTCGGACTCGGACGGCTCCGTCCGCCCGCCGGGCGCCCTCCGGGTGCGGCTGTGGGTGACCCCCGTCCTGCCAGGCCCGCAGCTCCCGGTCCTCTCGGCCGCCGCCGCCCAGACGAACGAGGAGGCCGACGGGCTCCGGCTGCCCAGCGACCCGGTCCTCTCGGCCGGCCCGACCCTGCCCCAGGTGCCCCCGCCGACTCAGAATGCGGCCCTCTTCGCGGCGCCCCCTGTGACGGTCGTCAGCCTGCTGCCCCACATCGAGCTCATGTGGGGCGCCCAAGCCAGCGTGGGCATGGTCGAGGCCTCCTGCCCCAAGCAGGTGGGCGTGCTGGGCAGCGACGGCGTGGTGCGCACCTTCTACCTGTCGTCCTCGCCGCCTGGGCCCACCGTCGGCCACTGGGAGCTCGTCCTTGCCCGAATGGGCTTCCTCATCAACCAGCTCATCGGGCGCATCCTGAAGCAGGTCTCCGGTTGTTATCAGGCGGGCGGTGGGGCGAGTGGGCGGGCGGTGGGGGCGAGTGGGCGGGCGAGTGGCCGACGCAGTGATGACGATATCGCCGCGCGCTCATGTGCCTGTGTCAATCTCCCCCCGCAGAACGGCGGGGTGCCGCTCCCATGGAGCACCCCGAACGTGGTGCCCCTGGATGGCGCAACCGTGCTGCTCTCGCGTGCCTCGGGCTTCGTGACGCCGGCGTCCCTCTACGCGGATCTCTCCCCATCCAAGACCCCCGGTCTGCGAGATGAGATCAGCTCCCCCAGACCCCTCATTCCGCCGTCATCGGATTGCGTTCTTGTTGCACCCCCCGCAGACACCCTCGACTTGCACCGGCGCGCCCTGCTGCGGTCCCTGCTGAGTGCCCCTGAGCTCTCGGCCTGCCTTCCCCGGCCCGAGAGTCCCCTGCAGTGTCCCCCGGGCCTGCTGCGCGCGGCATTTGAGCTGCTCCTGGCCCACTCCCCGGTGCCTCCGCACGCCCTGCGGGACATGCTGATGGGGCTGGCCTGGGGACCCTCGGCTTGGATGACCATCCAAACCACCCACGCCCACTCGGTGGGCCTGACGGCTGCGGTGGGGTACTTCCTGGGACTGGCCGAGCGCTGCGGCAACACGCTCCTGGTGGCCACCCAGGGCGACATCGGGCCCATCGGACACGTGGTCAACTCGAGGTGGAACACTCTGGGGGCCCCCGTGGGCGCCGAGGGCTCCTTCGAGCAGGCCCAGGTGCCGTTCCGGATCACCCCGGTCCGCTTTCTCGCCCCTTGCCGCTCTTCGGCCGCCCCGCCACCCGCATCACTCGCCCCCCGCCATCCTCACCGCTGCCCCGGGTCGCGACGCCTCCCGCACTCTTGTACAGGCTCTTGTCAGCTCGCTCTCTCGGGTGGGTCGCCACGGGCTCTTCTCGGACATGGCCCTGCTGGCGCTCAACGGCCTCTGCGCTGCCCAGGAGCCACTCGGCCATCTGATGGAAGGCTTCTTGGCGGACCCCTTCCTGGCCGGCAACGCCGCTGCCGCCGCGCATCCCGACCTCAGCAACCGCTTCGACACGCCCCTGGCCCTGGCCGCCCTGGCCCGAGGCCTGGTCCTGCCCGCGCCCGCCGCGCCCGCCGCGCCCGCCCCCGCTGCCTCCGGGCCGACGGCCGCCTCGCCCACCCAGCGGCGGACCCAGCTGCTGCGAGCCGCCCACGCGGCGCTGGCCCTTGTGACGAGCGGGGCCCAGCTGGGCAGCGCCGAGGTCACGGCCGCCCTGACGGCCGCCACCGAGGCCGCCCGCCGACACGGGGAGGCGCTCCGCGGGCTGATCAGCACCCTGGACGCCAATGGGAACCTCTTCGCAGGATGTCCCGCACCCTCTGCTCTGTGGCATGGTGGCAGCGATCCGAGTGCCTCCGCCGAGACCGACGGCAGCATCCCGCCTCGGATGGGCCTCGATCAAGTCATGGTTCGTGCTCCATTGCCAATCGCCCTCATGTCCCGGGCCGCCTCGTAAGTGGGTTCCTCTGTCTGTCTCTGCCTCACCACTGCTCTGCTCGTCGCCTCGCCAGCGTGCCCTCTGGTGGTGCCGTCTGATGGAAGCCGCGGCCGCCTTCCTGGCCGGTCCCCTCTCTCGTGCCGCTCGGCCTGTCGTGGCGGTCTGTGGGAATTGCCTCGGCCCCGCCGCCGCCGTGGCTCATCCGAATCCGCATGCCCTCCGCCTACGCCACGAATACTCTAGGGCGCGCTGGCGCTTCTGCAGTCGGGAGCCATCGCGGTGTGGGGCCGGCTTCTCGCGGGTTGCCGCCACTGTTTTGAGCTTCTCGGCGACTCCCCGACCTCCCCTCCGACCCTCGTCACTGGCGCCGCCGCCGGAACGGGCGCCTGCACGGAACCCTTCCCCGATCTGGCGCCCGCCCCCGAGCCGGCCGTGGCCGCCCACCCGCGCACGCTCGATTTCTGCGTGTGGGTGGGCGGGTCGCTGCCCGCCATCGAAGGCCCCTCGTGGGCGGCCCAGTGGGGCTTGCTCGCCCAACACGCGGACACCTCGTCCCGCCTGCTGGGGGCGGCGATGGACGCCCTGGGCATCGAGGCATCGAGGCCCGCCCCTGGGGTCTCGGGCACCGCCGGCCCCGCCGAACTGGAAATGCTTCACGCGGATCGTCTGACGGCCCTGCTGCAGCATCTCGGCGTCGGCAAGGCCCAACCTTGGACCCGCAGCGCGAGCCTCTTGGGGTTGCAGCTGCTGGCCGCTGTCGCCAGGGCAGCCTCCTCGCGCCCACAGGCAGCCCCAGACAAGGGTGATTGCAGCCCCTTCGATCCGGCTTGTGTCGACGCGCTGCTGGCGGAGCCGCTCCGGGGCTGGCTTGGACTGCCCACTTGCGGGCCGGCTCTGCCCCAGTGTCAGGACCCCGATCTGGCCTGGCTGGCCGCCCGCTTGACGGAAGACCACCGACAAGCTGACCAATTGACGGCGGCCGGTCTCAGCAGCCACGGCAGCCACCCTGCCCAGGCCGATCCAACCCGCGGCGACGGGGCCGTGGGACCCCAAGCCATGATCACCCGCATGGAACAACGCTTCGCAGGCAAGGCGCGCTTCACCCGCGAGGAGGTCTGCGCTCGGTCGCCCTGGGTATGGGTGCGCGTTGGCTGGATTTCTCTTCATCTCATCTCATTGGTGGGGGTATGGGTGCGCGTTGGCTGGATTTCTCTTCATCTCACCTCACTGGTGGGGGTCTTCGGGCAGATCAACAAGCTAACGGACGAGGCGATCACCGTGGAGCGTCTTGCCCAGTGGGACGCGACCATGCTCGCTTGGTTCTGAGTCGACCCCCTCCTGCTCCTACTCCTGCTGCTCCTGCTCCTCTTGCTCTCCTGCTGCTCCTCCTGCTGCTCCTCCTGCTCCTCCTGCTCCTCCTGCTCCTCCTGCTCCTCCTGCTCCTCCTGCTCCTCCTGCTCCTCCTGCTCCTCCTGCTCCTCCTGCTCCTCCTGCTCCTCCTGCTCCTCCTGCTCCTCCTGCTCCTCCTGCTCCTCCTGCTCCTCCTGCTCCTCCTGCTCCTCCTGCTCCTCCTGCTCCTCCTGCTCCTCCTGCTCCTCCTGCTCCTCCTGCTCCTCCTGCTCCTCCTGCTCCTCCTCCTCTCCTCCTTTGACTGGTTCAACCTTGCATTTTCTCGTAATCGGCCCGTTTTCTCAATGAGCGACCGATCCCGACCTTCAATTTTATCCCTCCCTCCAATATCCAGCCCAATTGCTGTTGTCCTGGGTGCACCCCCCCCCCCACCCACCCACCCCACCCCCGCTTGCACGTTCGTTTTTTGTTTCTCCTCGCCACATTCGGCTGGTTGTTCGCTTTTTCACACCCTGACTTGCTGCTATCTCGGATTTTACCTCCCTCCTCACCTCACCTCACTGATTGTTTTCTTCCACTTTCAATTTATTGCTTTTGTTTTAATTCGAGATTTTCTCTCAAAATCCTCGATGTTTGCGAACCATTCATCTCGCGAAATTTAAACCCGGTACAAATTCTTTAACGCCCCGTCGAGCCCCACCGCAGCGTTTGGGAACCTTCAAGGGTCAAAGGACTCAAGATGGCACTCGAGCTCTCTGCATGGCTCTACCATCTAATTGTATTCATCATTCTTGTGGGCTTCGTCGTCTTTTTCAATATCGTTTTTATCATCAAGTTCCAAGATCCTGAAGAAGAGGGACACGCCTACGTCGCAAAAGCGGCTACGGTTTGTCGCATCCAAACGTAGGTTTTGGAATGGGTGACATTTTTGTCCTGGGATGTCTCTCGGGTAGCTCGTTGGCCTCACATTCGCCTTCGCCTCGGTGCTGATGTTGCCCTTCGATATAGCACTCAGACCAGCCAATCAGTACTTCATGCCGCTTGTGTGGGAAATCTTCCTTATTGCCGCTGCTGTTCTCGTCTTCGCTGTCCTTCCGTTCTTCACCTATTTCTATGAGAATGAAGATGAGGGGTCCCGTTCGATTTCCCTCCCATTCCCTCACAGGCATATATCTCTGTAGCTGCGGCAAGCAGCTTTGCTGTGGTTTTGTGGGCAGCATTGTGACCCTGGGCGTCATGGCTGTTCTTATCCGTCCGTGCACATTTGTTCGACCACTTTTGGGACTTGGCTCTCTTCTTCCCTCCAGTGATTTTGTGGTGGTTCGTTGGCTACGCTGATGTTCCCATGCGCCAGCTTGACTCCCCCATTCTCTCACCGAACGCCACCGGATGCTCCGCCTATGCCTGGCAGATTGTCCGTCCTGCTGTCCCTTCTTGTCCTCGCCCTAAAACGTGGTGGGGTGCTCCTTGCAGCGCAATCGGCTGGCCACCCTGAGCCCCTACGAGTACCCCAGCCCATACCGGGCGTTCGTCCACACCCGCATGTCCATCCCCGTGTATGCGATTGCCATCATCAGCACCATCGGCTGGGTTCTCCTGGTCATTTTCGGCGGCGTGGGTCTCTTCGCCCTGCCCCTCGACATGATTTCCGACTTCAGCACGCGCCCTCGCAAGCTCAGCGCCAAGGAGTCCGTGTGCCTCCCTTCCCTCCCTCATTCGCATGACCCATGGCGCCCATCACCCGCTGCCTCCCCCTCCGTTTCCAGGTTCGTCAAGGTCAAGACCGAACTCCGCGACAATGTGCGCAAGTTCGAGGAGGACCTGAAGGTGTTCGAGCAGCTCAACAGCGGGGCCGACAAGAAGCAGAAGGGCAAGATGCCCCGGATGCTCCGCGAGCTGCAGAGGGTCCGTCCTCGCCGTCCTCGCCGCTCGGTTTGACGGGAACCCTTCTCTCTTCGGGCGGGCAGAGATGCCTCGAGCTGGAGAAGGACGCCTCGCTGCTGACCCTGATCGACCACCCCAAGGACTACAACCCCCTCGTTTACTGGCTCGAGTTGGTGGGCGGCATTTTCGGGTCTGGCTGCCCCCACCCCCTCGGCCCTCGATGGGGTCTGACGCTCTCCGCTCCTCCGGGGTAGCATCATCATCTCCGTGATCTGGGCCGCCCACATCCTGATTTATATGGCCTTCTTCAAGCTCTACCCCTTCCTGAACACCGTCTTCACGGTGCTGGACGGCGCCTTCCCCTACCTGGGCATCGTCTTCTATGGGATCTTCGTCTTCTACCTGCTCTGGTGCGTGGTCAAGGGCGCCTCCAAGATCGGCCTCCGGTTCCTGCTCTTCTCGGTTCACCCCATGAAGCTGCACGGGACCTTCATGAACAGCTTCCTCTTCAACACGTCCCTGGTCATCATCACCACCTTCGCCCTGATCCAGTTCGCCTGCAACTGCTTCTCCGTCTACGCAACCAACACTTCCGTCCGAAGTCTGTCTTTCCTCCCAGCTTCCGGCCGCAGGGGTGGCGGTGGTCGGGTGGGTGGGTGGTGGGTGAGGACGCGGGGTGCTGGATTGGATCGGGCTGACCATCCTCTTCCCCTGTTCCGCTCCCCCCCCCCCCCCCCCCCCAGCCCTCTTCGGCAACCAAATCAAGAACATGTGGGGGCTGACCTACCTGTGGGACTACTACCCGTACGTGCTGCTGGGCGTCTCGGTGATCTCGCTGGTGTGGTCGGTGACGATCACCACCTGCCTCAAGAAGAAGGCCCGCGAGAAGCAGGAGAAGTCCATGCAGATGAGGACCATCAAGTCCTCCACCGTCCCCAGCCGTGTGTAAATCAGCGCCACCACCCACCCCACCCACCCACCCTCCCCTTTCTGCTTCTTCTCCTTCCTCTTCCCCCTTCCCTTTTTTATCTTCCGTTTCCCGTGCTCGGCTGCTCCCTCCATCCCTTGATGCCTTTTCCGGATGGAACGCAATGGAGCGGGCGCCCCGCGGGGGGCGATGGTTCTCCGCAAGTTCGGTTTTTGTACAAGGTGACTCTCATCACAAGAGGGTGATCACAAGGAGTGGGAAGGATCAAAAAAGAGGAGGGAGGGGAAAAAAAGTCGGTGGTGTGCCTTAGACCCGAGAGTCGCTCGAGTGGGCAGCCTGGCGGGGGAGGGGGGGAGGCAGAAGTCAGAGCGACTCATTATATGGCTGTGGCAGACCCGCATCATGGCAATAATGGAGATAATCCCAAATATGAGGAGGAAGACCCACATGACCGACTCGATGATCACAAGGATGGGGCCGGCCCCGGTATTCAGGGGGGCAACAGAAAGCCCAATAATACCTGGAGTTCGGACGCCGGAGGACGAAAGCGATTTTGAATTGCATAGATATATAATTGCAGACCGTGGAAGAAGATCGCAGGGATCACAATGTAGCAGCATTCGAAAAGAAGGAAGATGATCTGGAGGATCAGATAGAGGACGGGACGGTCACCCATTGCAACTGCCTTGTAGCTATAGGCGGGAAAAGTCAGATTCCATTCGAGAGCGGCGAAGACGCCCGCGAACCCCTTGTAGAGCGTGTAGAACGCATAGATGACCACGATGATCAGGTTGAACGCGGAATAACAAATCCATTGCCACGCGTGCGGGACGCCAATAGCGGTGTAAATAATGTTGAAAATAACTATTGTTCGACGAGTGGAGCGAAAGAAGAGGGGGGGGAAAAAAACGAAATAACTTGTATGTCCCCGAAGGATGCGCCGAGAAAGAATACGGACCGTTGGCCAGGAACATCCCCAGACAGAACCAGAAATAAGTGTACCCCAGCCGGACTGGGCCACGTTTGCCAGGCGGCAACTCGCTGATGTCAAAATGAACAATGCCGAGGTTTGCAAAAGGCCACTGGTAGTCGCTCCATTCAATTCCTGAGTCTCGCTGCGAGGAGAAAGATCCCACAGCCGAACTGACCGACTTTTTCATGGCGCTCCCCGCCATCCCGGCTGCAAGCTTCATCGCCATTCCTGACCTGGTGATGCTTCTCTTGCCGGGCTTTTTGGACCCACTCCCCGCTGGATCACCCATTCTTGCGTGACTGCTTGTTTCTGGTCCTCCAGCAAGAGGTAACGTTTCGGGAGTGCCTCGATGCTCAACATGACTACCCCTACTTCTTTACCATTTCGATCGATTTATGTTCTCTCATCAATAAACAGCCGGAATTTGCGACTTGGATTATCACAAATTACGATAATGCTTCAGACGTCTTTCGGAGAGCTTGTTTTGAGCTTCTGATCTCGGATCATTATCAATTGCCTCTGTTCTCCGAAAACCAAGTTATGACGATCCTCGTTCCCACCACTGTTCCACTGCTGCCACTCGATTGTTTTCAAGACGGGTTCTTCTTCGTTGTTCAAGGAACAATCGAATTTATCGGGATTGTCGTCGATGAGGAGTGGTCTCGCCATTATTGCTGCCCCAGAAGGTGTTCAGAAACGATTCGAATCACGAATCAGTGTGAAGGTACTCCACCAATATGTCGCTGTTGTCAGGCTGTCATGTCAGAAGTTCTTGCTCGGCGCGTTTTTCTGAGTCCGATAGTTGGTCTTTGTTGTTCGACGTCTCCTCCCTAACAGAGAAGCATACAATCGGCGTTCTCACCGACCGTGACCGTTTTCTTCCATTTGAACATCTCAAGTTCCTTGCGGTCGATTGTTCTCTAACCGCGGGCAGGAGCTGCGGCGACCGAGTTGTGTGCATTTGTCGCCGGCCTTGCCCGGCTGCCAGTGTTCGCTGTGTCAACTTGTTGCCGGTGCCTCCCGAATCCGGCTGCGTTCATAATTTTTTCGGGGGTTGTGTCGGACCAGCCCTCTCTCGGGCATGGCTACTCCTCATCTCGCTGGCTCGGGCCTCTCTTCAAGGTTCGTCGCAGGCTTGTTTTGGTTTTGCATCTTTTGTTTTGCAGAATTTATGCCTGGCGTACCCAACTGGATTCCTGCTGCAATCTCCGTCATTCTCTCGCTGTGCTGTGCTCAACAGCTCCACCTCCTCTTCTTGGATAGTCTGCTGGTTGTTTCGATTTCTACGATGTGACCATCTCACCAGATTCAGGACACCCAGGTTTCGGTCGTTTCCTGGAGTGGGCAGGGTGCCTTTCGTCCTCATGTACCCGGTACTGCGCTTCAGCTCACTCAGATCTATTTCCTGTCCCGAACGAAGTAGGTTCGCCCTCCCCTCCTACACGCGCACACACACCTGCCGCGCACCTGCTCCACGATGCGCGGACACACGACGTATACGCACACACACTGCGCTCGTACACACACGCGCACACAAACACGCGCGCACAAACACGTTCCTTCTTTCCTTCTGTATGACACAAACACACGACGCAGGGATCTTTAGCGGAGACTTGGCTCGGGCGCACGACGGCGTTTGTCTGATTTCGTGTGGTTGGGCTCTCCATCCCTCCACGCAACTACTTCTGGCAGAGGCAATGCGGTTGGAGGCGACTGGCGTTCTGGTGTCCTCTTCTCAGAAAAAGAAGCGATTTCCCGCGTTCAACAGTGAGGCGGGTATCTTGGAGTCTGCCCAACAACGACAGACGCCAGCTCCCTCCTGTTTTAGTTCCTCGCAATCCGAAAAGAGCCACGACGGCGATTTGAGACAAACCCGGATTCCAATTCGCTGTTCAGTCTGGTGCCGAACAGAGTCGGTCGCCACAACGCGCCATGTGCCATTCGAACACAAAAGTACGCCTCTTCACCCATCGCTGCTTGACAAGTTTCAACTGGTCCTGTCGATCCCCCCCGATTCAAATGACGAGGAGAAAATGGCAGTGGTGGAGAGCATCCTCTCACATCGGCCATCTCATCCGCAATCTTGGCAGGATGCACGCGCTTTCTTCACCTGCTGCAGGAATTTTGAGGTGTGCGATCTGGCAGAAGATGCGCGTGCGCTGCTTTTGAGGTACTTCCAAGCGGTCCGGAAACTTCTCTCAGACGGACCTCAGGCCTCTCCCTTCACTCCACTCGACTTCATGGAAAGCTTGCTCCGGACAGCCCGTGGAGCCGCACAGGTCTGCCAACCCCTCCGTTGTGGGTATTACATTCTCAGAAGCTGACAAAATCAGTCGAAGTGACCATGGAACATGCTCTGGTGGCAATTCTTATGCAAGAGGAATCTTTATTGGCAAAAATGGGGAGAGCCACACTCTGGAGTCCCGAGAGAAACGCATTGGCCGGGCCGATCACCGTTGGCTCGTCGTTTGGCCTATATGAAGGCGATGAAGCATCTTTGGCTCATGCTTTCGATGTTTTTGCGGCAACTGTCCAGAATTTCTGTTCGACGTACAGCATGTTTCGCTCCGAAGAATAGATTTTTGATGACCGAGTTTGTCTTTGAAGGCGTGGGAAGAACCAGGAGGACCTGACACCGTGTCAGGTTTCTTTACACGCTCGCCAAGCGCGTGAATTTCCCGATGAAGTATTGTTTCGGTTTTCTTCTCATCGCCCTCTGCGTTTACGGCCAACAGGCCGACAGCGCGGCGCAAGCGAAACTTCACTGCCAAAAGAACTGCAAGCAGAGCTACAACTCGTGTGTCTCTGACTCATATGGGGAGTGCAAGATGTCTTGGTTTGCAAATACCTTTTTTACTTTCATGTCTGATTTGGGCAATCAGCGAGCAGAACGAGATTCCCCAGCAGCCCCAGCAGCCCCAGCAGCCCCAGCAGGAGCCCAAGCCCCAGGGACAACAGGTAGATTACAAGGCTGCCAATGCGACCTGTCTCAAGTCGTGCGGTCTTGCGGTGGCTTTTTCGAAGTGCCTTTCGTACTATGATTACTGTCTCGATGACTGCACTGACTTTGTGACGAAGCTCAAGCCAACGGAACAATCGAGCCTTTTCTGCGAGCAGAGTTGTGTTGAGAGCACTCAGGCGTGCCTCATCAAGGTTGGCTGACGCCCAGGCTCAAGCTCATCATCTCGGATTTCGTCTGGCTAGGGCGAGCATCCTTCTCAGGAAGCCACTGGCGAACGCACAGAAGAGTCGCTGGACAAGCTGAGCAAGAGCTACGAAACATCGTCGAACGACTGCACAAACCAAATGGGAGTGTGCCTGGAGAAGTGCAGTCCTGCTGCCAAAATGAGCAATACGCACCAAAACGGCGAAGGTCTGGAGATTTGATTCCGCCATCCGCCGATGTTCTGCTTCATCTTTCAGAGCTTGAGCCTCTGGCTGCTTTTGATCTCGACATGAAGGCCATGTTCCCTGACATTTTCGAAGATGTCGAACTTGACGAGGACGCAGAGAGCTGGGGCAGCGTCGAGTACTTCTCGGGGAAGGACGGCTGCGGAACCAGGAAGTGCGTGTACAGCTCCTCTTGCCACTCGTCGTGCTAACTGAGCTGCCTGCTCGCGATATTTGGTCACTAACAAAGCCGATAAGCTGTAATCGTCCCGGATCCCCTGAGTCACAGAGGAGCCAAACTAGATGGGAGGAAACACCCCCGGAGACTTTCACAATGACGCAGCGGCGCGCACTTCTGGTTATTGACGTTCAATGTCTGGCCGCGCCGTTTTGAATCCACCGCACAAAGTCTCCATTCTCAGATGATTTTCTCGCCGGTGGATCTCTCGCCGTTCCTGCTGGCAATGAGATCATCCCTGAGATTAATGCTTTCCACGAGAGAGTGCCATTCGACTTGGTCGTTTTTTCGATGGATTGGCATCCGGCGAACCATTGCTCTTTCGTCACCAACAATCCCGGGGCGACCGTTTTCACTCCCCATCAATTGCCCAGCGGGCCTCAGATGATGTGGCCTGCTCATTGCGTTCAAAATACGCATGGGGCACAACTCCACGCGGATCTTCGCCGCAAGCCAGAGTCTTTCACGTTTTCTGCCTCGTTTCGCTTATCATGTGTACTAGGCACATGGACGTTCGCAAGGGCCAGGACCCTCATGTCGATAGCTACTCGGCGTTTTTCGATAACAACCACGCCGTCAAAACTCCCCTTGACGATATCCTGATTTCGCACGGCATTACTGATGTGTATGTGTGTGGTCTGCCGGTCCACCAATGGGTGATAGTTCAAACCCTGTTGTCACTAGGTCTCGCGACTGATTACTGTGTCGCGTACACATCCATGGACTCCAGATTTCTGGGCTATAACACCTACATGATCGAGGATCTCTCCCGGGGCATCAGTCCCGCCTGTATCGAGAAGGCCAAGCGGGAAATGCAGGAGAAGGGAGTCCATGTTGTTCAGTCGGCGGATATCCACTGAACGTTGGCTTTTCCCGAGCATCTTTTGTAAATGGTTGATACATGAAGGAGCTCCTGGCATAACGTCAGATGCTGACCGGGTCGGATCATCGGAAATCCAAACGGAACCGAAAAAAAAAACTCGAGGCGACTCTGGGGAGGGAGGGGGGGGGGGGGGTTATTGGGAGGCGGGTCGGCCGGCCGAGGCGGTCTTCTTGGGGCCGCCCTTGGCGGCGGCGGCGGCCCGCTCGTGGAGCTCCTGAACGGCCCGGACGGCCTGTATGACCTGGGTGCGCTCGGCGGCCTTCTGGTCGGTGAGCCGCTTGAGCTCCTCGGTCAGGCGGCCTTCCTGGGCCTGGTAGTCGCGCAGCTCCTGGTGCACCTGGGCCAGCAGCCCGTCCGTGGCCTGCAGGTCGTGGGTGACGGCCGAGAAGGACCCGTCCACCCGGGCCAGGGCCTGCGAGACGGCCACCAACTCCTGGCGCAGGTCCTTCTGGGCCGACTCGGCCTCCTTGGCCCGCGACCGCCACGCCAGCACAAGCGACCTGCAGGCCCCACGATGATGATGTGATGGGTGGATGGTGGATGGTGGGTGGTGGGTGGTGGGTGGTGGGTGGTGGGTGGTGGGTGGTGGGTGGTGGGTGATGATGATGATGATGATGATGATGATGATGATGATGATGATGATGATGATGATGATGATGATGATGATGATGATGATGATGATGATGATCGGGCGATGACGATATCTGGGGCGTGTCATGTGGATGTGTGCATGTGGGCGGCTGGGGTGGGCGGGCGGGCTGGTGGCGGACGCATTTGTGGGGTAGGGGGCCACGTCGGCCCGCTCGAGGGCCCGGCGCAAGTAGGTCAGCACCCCGTTGAGGCCGTCCCAGGACGAGGCCACGATGAAGCAGTAGAAGTTGAAGTAGTCCGCGGGCTTGTGCTCGTCCGCCGTGTGGTGCTGCCGGGGAGAGAGAGAGTCACAGTCAGAGCCCATGAATGGCGGTGTGTGCGTGTCTGTCTGTGTGTGGAGCAAAGGGACTGGTCGTGTGTGTGTTTGTGTGTGTGTGTGTGTGTGTGTGGGGGGGGGGGGGGGGGGGGGCGGGGAGAGCAGCGCGGGGTGGCGTTCATGATGCGGGCGGCAGGGTGCGGAGGGGAGGGGCGGCGGCGCGGACGTCGAAGCCGAGGGCGTCCCTGTCGAAGCCCTGGCTGGGCAGGTCGCAGATCAGGCAGCGGGTGCTGCGGGCCTCCTGGGCCTCGGCGCGCTCGTCCCGCAGCTGGCCGAAGGTGTCGCTGGGGCCCCGGGGAGACAGCCCACCCAAGACACCCGACCCGACCCGACCAGGGAGGCATGTGACGGGGACCCGGCCGGGGGGCGGGGCACGGAGGGAGCGGAAGCCGGGCGGACATGATGATACCGAAGAGGATGTTGAACAGGATGACGATGACGATGAAGTAGAAGAGCAGCTCGAAGATGATCGGGCCGGCCCCCTGGTTGAGCAGCCCCCGGATGAAGTCGCCCTGGGTGGGCAGCTGCCACATCAGCGTCAGCCAGCAGCCCACGGCCGACGTGCACATGGGCGTCTGCGGGGCCCACCGCCGGGCAGGAGAAGCGGATGAGCCCCGGATGAGCCCCGGATGAGCCCCGGATGAGCCCCGGTGATGGGTGGGCCCCCGGCCGCGGGGGTGTGTGGATGTGACGGAAGTCTGTGTTGGGTGGGGCGGCCGGGTGGGGCGGCCGGGTGGTCTGGCGGACCCCGTCGTCGGCTGTGATCCTGTCGGCGAAGAGGTTCAGGGTGGCCACGGCGAAGTAGTACACCACCAGGATGGCCAGCACGGCCGTCGTCAGCAGCATCTTCCCGTTGCGGGTGATCGAGCTCAGCACAGTCCGCAGCACGGCAAGATCTGCGGGGGGCCAAGGAGGGGGACAGAGTGGGGGGGGGGGGGGGGGGGGGGGGCATGGGACATGAGGCATGACGCAGAGGACGTGGTGGGTGGTGGTGGGTGGTGGTGGTGGTGGGTGGTGGAGAGGGGTGGGCGGGTGGGTGGGCGGGTGGGTGGGTGGGTGGGCGGGCGGGCGGGCGGGCGGGCGGGCGGGCGGGCGGGCGGGCGGGCGGGCGGGCGGGCGGGCGGGCGGGGGCAGACCCTTGATGAGGTCGAGCAGGTGGAAGGTCAGGAAGTAGGGCGAGATGATGATCCCCAGCACCGCGAAGGCGATCTGGCACAGCCTGCGCGAGCGCCCAACCAGCAGGCAGCACCCCATGGGCGGGCGGAGGGGAGGAAGGGATGAGGGCCAGGCAGGGCAGACTTGGAGACGGGGCGGGGCGAGGGACGGGAGGGAGGGACGGGAGGGAGGGACGTGGGGACGGTGGCGGGGCGGACTTGTAGAAGACTTCGATGTTGAGCGCCAGCCTCCTGAGGCGATCCCCGTGGGTGGGCACCCAGGCCGGGTTCTGCTGGAGCCGCTTCCGGTCGTAGCGGCGCCTCCGCTGGGCCCTCAGCCCGCCACCAGCCATGCGAAAGAGACCCCCCGCCCTCAGTGAGCCTCACCAAAGCCAGTCGGCGTGACGGGGGCTGGCTGGCAGGTGGAGCAGGGGCAGGGGCAGGGGCAGGGGCAGGGGGCAGGGGCAGGGGCAGGGCAGGGGCAGGGGCAGGGCAGGGGCAGGGGCAGGGCAGGGGCAGGGGCAGGGGCAGGGGCAGGGGCAGGGGCAGGGGCAGGGGCAGGGCAGGGGCAGGGCAGGGGCAGGGGCAGGGGCAGGGGCAGGGGCAGGGGCAGGGGCAGGGGCAGGGCAGGGGCAGGGGCAGGGGCAGGGGCAGGGGGCAGGGGCAGGGGCAGGGCAGGGGGCGTCGAGGGGACGGACACATGACGCCGGCCTTGAGGAGGTAGAAGGCGACGGCCGTGAAGAAGAGGCACACCAGCAGCAGGATGCCCAGCACCAGGAAGAGCACGTCCGCCCAGGTGGGCAGCTGGGCCCACTCGTCGGGGGGTCCCGCTGGTCCCGTCTGCCCAGGCCCCGTCCAGGCGCGGGCGCAGAGATGGGGGGGGGGGGGGGGGGGGGGGGGTGCGAGGAGCGAGGAGGGTGAGCAGGGTTTGCCATGGGCGACCCACGGGGGCGGGATGGGCGGGATGGGCGGGATGGGGCGGGATGGGGCGGGACGGGGCGGGATGGGGCGGGATGGGGCGGGCCGGGCGATGGGCGGAGGGCTGGGCGGACCCCAGCCCGAGGCGACGAGGAGGATGATGTTGATGGCGGCCGTCAGCAGGAAGCCGGCCCACCGGTTGAAGGCCACCCAGCGGCTGTTGGTCAGGAAGCGCTGCGTCTTGCTCGACTGCAGACGCTCCCGCACCTGCAGGGTCGCCCGCAGGTCCTGCGCACGTACAAGGCCCATGCAGTTGGATGAGCAGGTGGATGAGGGGCAGCGAGTGCACGGGGAGCGGGACCACGGGGAGCGGCCGGACGAGGGGCAGCGGGTGAGTGGGGGGGTGGGGGGGGGGGGTGGCGGACCTCGGTCTTCTCGTGGAACTGCTGGATCTTCTCCTGGGAGCGGCTGTTGAAGGACTCCATCACGATCTGCTCGACGTCCTTCTGCGGGGCCCCCGGGGCGCGCCGGGCGAGGGGACGAGAAGAAGGGAAGAAGGACGCGTCAATGGGTGGCCCTCCAGCGGATCCGTGCCCTCCCCCCTGGCCCCCGCTCCTGTTCCCCCTGCCCCCGCTCGTCCGTGCACCCCCCCCGCCGGACGAGGCCCAGGGGGGCGGACCTCGGATGCCTTGAGGCCAAGGGGCGTCTTGCAGTAGAAGACCAGCTCGAGGGTGTGCTCCTCGGCGCTGGCGGCCACCTCGGCCACGGTGCTGCCCGCCCGGGCGTCGGCCTCCTTGGCGGCGGCCTCGCGGGCCTTGGCCTCGGGGTCGGCGGTCACGTCGCGGAGGGCCTTCTGGGCCTGCTCCCGCAGGGCGCCCCCGGCCACCTTCAGCAGGGCCGCCCCCTTGCGGAGGCCCCCCAGCAGGCCCGCCCCGGCGGTGCCCCCGTCGATGTCGGCCGCCTGGACGTCGCGCTGGGCCTGGATGGCGGCCCCGGCCATGGCCTGGGTCAGGGTGGCCTCGGGGGCCAGCGGCCCGTTGGCGGTGGCCAGCCACTGGGGGTTGTACTGCATCTCGACCCGGCCCAGCAGCCGGGCGAAGGCCGCGAAGGGCTTCGGGTCGAGCGGGGCCCCCAGGGGCAGCACGGCCCGCTGGTAGCGGCCCCAGTCCTGGGCGATCTGGGGCACCCCGTCGGCGGACAGGGTCAGGTAGGCGTACAGGATGTACAACCGCATGCCCTCCCCCAGCAGGGCCTCGGCCAGGGCGGCCTTGCTGCCGCCGCCGCCGGCAGTGCCGCTGGCGAGGAGGCCGTGGTAGGCGGCCGTCCGGAGGCGGACGTGGGCCAGCATCTTGGCGGCCATGGGGCCCCGGGCCCGGTGCAGCTGGGCGGCGCCCTCGATGAGGGCCAGCAGCATCTCGGCCAGGGCGGCCAGGGTGTCCCGGGCCAGGACCCCCTCGGGGGCCACCGCCTGCCTGCCGAAGGCCTCCCGGGCCATGTCGGCCTCGATGCTGCGCCGGTCGCGGCGCCGCAGCTCCTCAAACCGGGTCAGCGAGTCCTCCCAGGGCAGCGGCCGGCCTGCAGGGGGGAGCCGTGCGTGAGCAGCAGCAGACGGGGAGGAGTGAGGAGTGAGGACAATGACGATCGGATGCGGATGATGATCGGGCGGTGATGATAATGCTGATGCTGATAAGGCGATGAGTTCGGCGGGGGGACGGCAAGGGCGCGGTTGGGGCGGTGATGGCGGGGCGATGTCCGTGGGTGGGGGCGACACGGACTGAACAGGGGCACGAGCGTGTCGAGGATGTGGGTCCCCATGAGCGCCTCCTGGTTGGCCACGCAGGGGCCGCTCACCAGCTGCGCCCAGAGCAGGGGTTGCGTGTCGGAAAGGAAAGAAGTACCCGGAAAACCAAAGAGGTGGGGGTTGCGGTGAGTGCGTGCCAAGACAGGCAGGGGTTGGCGCGTGTCGTGTGATGCGGGGGAGGCAGTCGGGGGCGGGACGGACGGCGGTGAGGCAGCGGAGGGTCTCGGTGATGTGGGCCGATCCGGTGACACACATGAAGCCGGCCTCCCACTGGGCGTGCTGGGCCTGCACAGCCTGGGCCGTCGAGGCGGCCGCCGGGTCGGGGGCACCCGAGGGCCCGGGCTGCTGTGAGGGGCCGGCCGTTTGCCCGGCGGCCAGAGGCAGCGGGCTGGGCGCAGCAGGCGCAGGCGCGGGCGGCGGCGTGGCGGCGGCGGGGCCATCAGGGGCCGGGGACGAGGCCTGGCCAGCCGTCGTGGCGGCGGTGGCGGCGGCGGCGTCAGCGGCCGCGACTTCGGCTGGCAGAGGGCATACGGACAGGGACAAGAAGTGAAGCGGCGCCGCCAGCGAGCACCGCGTCGATGCAGTGAGCGGGGTGAGGGGTGAGGGGTGAGGGGTGAGGGGTGAGGGGTGAGGTGAGGGGTGAGGGGTGAGGGGTGAGGGGTGAGGGGGTGAGGGGTGAGGGGTGAGGGGTGAGGGGTGAGGGGTGAGGGGTGAGGGGTGAGGGGTGAGGGTGAGGTGAGGGGTGAGGGGGGCGGCGGGCGGGCGGGCGGGCGGGCGGGCGGGCGGGCGGGCGGCGGGCGGACCTTTCGACGGCGATCCACATGCCCAGGTAGGCCTCGAGGCGCACCAGCAGGTTGATGGGAGCCTCGCCCGGGTGGCCGCCGCCCCCTCGACCTGGGCCCCGGCCGGCTGGGTTCCCTGGGGCGGGCTGGGCCAGGAGGCCACCGACCAGCCGCTGAGCGTGGCGGTTGTGGCGCCGGCAGAGCAGCCGCACGAACTCGATCGCCGCCCCGATGAAGTTGCTCGTCAGTCTGCCGCCCGGGGGGCGTGCCGGCGCACAGCCATCAGGGGAAGATGGTGATCGGATGATGATGATCGGATGATGATTGACAGTGGGCCACCGCCTGGGGTTGGGGGGGGGGGGGGGGGCGGACCGGATCTCGGGGTGTCGGGCAGGGTGCCGTACTGCCTGTGCAGGTCGACCAGCCGGCTCAGGGCCCCGTCCAGGATCCCAAGAAGGCCCACGACCTGCACCCGTGCCCCCACCCGCCCAGCCAGCCGGAACAAACCCCAAATGAACGGGGGGGGGGGGGCAACCCGCGAAAGGGCGGCCCGTCCGGCAGCTGCTGTGTTTGGGGGCCCGTGCGATGATGTGCGGGGATGAGGGCCGCGTGGGCGGACTGCTTGGACTGGGCCCGGTAGGTCTCGACCAGGCCCAGGGAGGCACCGCTGGATCCACGTGTCCACCTGCTCGGGGTCCGGGCCGGGCGCGGCCACGCGCCGCTTGGGGTCGACCCCAGCGCCCCGAGGGCCGCCGAGGCAAGGGCAGCGGGGGCCGACAGGCGGGCGGGCCCCCGGTCGGGCCGGCGGGCGGCGGGGCAGGGCGGCGGGGCCCCCATGAAGGCGGTCAGGGTCAGCAGGGCCTCCGTCCGGGTCAGCGGGCAGGGCGACGAGACGTGCGGCAGCAGGTGCTGCACACGACACCCGCAGACGGGGAGGCGTGAGTGCGTGCGGCGTGAGGCATTGAGGGCATTGAGGGCATTGAGGGCATTGAGGGCATTGAGGGCATTGAGGGCATTGAGGGCATGAGGGGCCGCGCGGACCAGCCTGTTGAGCTTGGCCTGATGGCGGCCCGTGGGGCGGGGCCGTCCTGGGCGTGGATCATCTCCCGCACGGCCCGCAGCACGAAGAACATCAGCTCGTCCGCCACCGCGGGCGCCGTGGGCAGTTGCTCAATCAGCTGCCGGCACCGGGGAAGGGGAAGGGAAGGGGAAGGGGAAGGGAAGGGAAGGGAAGGGAAGGGAAGGGAAGGGAAGGGGAAGGGAAGGGAAGGGAAGGGAAGGGGAAGGGGAAGGGAAGGGAAGGGAAGGGGAAGGGAAGGGAAGGGGAAGGGAAGGGGAAGGGGAAGGGGGGAAGGGAAGGGAAGGGGAAGGGGAAGGGAAGGGAAGGGGGCGGAAGGGAAGGGAAGGGAAGGGAAGGGAAGGGAAGGGGAAGGGGAAGCGGAAGGGGAAGGGGAAGCGGAAGGGGATCAGAGATGCCCATCAATGAGGGCGCGGGGGCTGCGGGGGCTGTGCGGAGGCAGCGAGGCGGGCGGGAGTGGGGGTCGGACCCTGGAGAGCTTGGCCTCGTCGAGGCCGCTGAGGATGGCCCCGATGGCGGCCCGCTCCTCCTCGATGGGGCCCTGGCAGAGCTGCCCCACCCTGCAGCAGCGAAGGAGGAGAGAGAAGGGAAGGGGGCCATGACGACTGGAGCAGCGCAGGTACCGGTCGTCATCTCCTTGCCCCCCTCCCCCTCCCCCTCTCCCACAGCCGCAGGCGCAGGCGCAGCCCTCCCACTCTCCCTCTGCCCACCCACCCGGCAGGGCAGGGTGGCGGCGTGGCGTGGCTGACCTCTGTGCGTACCGGGCCCACTGCTTGCTGAGGGCTGCCCGCTGGGCCTCGGCCGTCTGGGGGTCCCAGGCCCGCTGCATGGCCTCGATCCGGGCCCGCTCCAGCCCGTACAGCTGGGACCCGTCCCGGGCCAGGGGGCCCTCGTCCGCCTCGGCCGCGGGGGGGCTGGGCGAGGGGGCGCCCAGGAGCGGCGCACCATCGGGGCTCGGCGCGGCCACGGACGGCTCCCCCGCAGACGGGGCAGGGCTGGGGCTGGGGCTGGGGCTGGGGCTGGGCAGCGGGGGGGCCGTCGCCGGTGGGGCCTGCTGGGGCTGAGGCTGGGCGGCGGCCGTGACGGCGCAGGTGGCGGCGTTGGCGAGGGGCGCGATGGCCGAGAGGCCCGCGGCGGCGGGGCTGGCCGGGTGGGCGCTGGTGGGGAAGGTGGCCGCGGCGGCGGCCATGTGGGCGGCGAGGGTCGCGTTGAGGCCCGCCGGCAGCGACTTGGCCCAGAACGCCGTCGCGGCCTGAGCAGCAGCAGCGGCAGCAGCAGCAGACAGCAGCGGATGGGCCGGCGGGACGAGCACGGAGAACAAAGGAGTTAGTGCCTGTCTGTGCCTGTCTGTGCCTGTCTGCGTGTCTGCGTGCGTGGGGGAGGGGGGTGCGGACGCCGCGGAAGAGGTCCATGCATGCGGCCGACAGGGAGGCGCTGAGGGGGCCGGCGATGGTCAGCGCGCCGGTCGTCTGCCACACCGCGCCGCCCCCCACGAGACACCACCCCACCCAAGGTCGGCCCACACGAGAAATGAACGAGAGAGCGGGCAATTTCCGGGGGATGGGGGATGGGGGATGGGGGATGGGGGCACGGACCGGGGCCCGGGCTCGGGTGAGCAGCCTGGCGAGGGTGTCCAGCAGCCGGGCCAGGTGCGGCAGGGCCACCGCGCGGCACTCGCGCACGAACCGGGCCACCTCTGCGGGGGCGAAGGGGCGAAGGGACGCCGCCGCGACGATGGGATGAGAAGGGGGGCAGCGGGTGCGGCGGGCAGCAGCGGTGCGGCGGGGCGGCGGGGCAGCAGCGGACCCTCGGCAAGCGAGGAGGTCCCCGCCGGCTCGAGCTGAAGCGTGGAGCCGGCGAGCGAAGAAGGGGCCACAGCAGGCGCGGCAGCGGGGAGGAGCGGGGCGGGCAGCCGAAAGAGGGTGATGATGAGCGGCGGGTTCCGATCGATGGACATGATGACCCGTCCTCACTCCTCCACCATTCTTCCCACTGGCAGGGCCATGGGGCGGCCGGAGGCACGAGGGCGGGGGCATGGGCGACCATGGCGGGCTGCTGAGGTCCTCCAGCGACTCGCGGGCCTCGGGGCTCCCTGTGGGCCTCCCCGCCCGAGGCGTGCGAGAGCGACAGCAGCAGGGCCGTCACGGCTGCCCGGGAAGGGGGAAGGGGGGAGCCGACACTCGGGTGAAGCAGGCCGGGGGGGGGGGGGACGGGCGACCGGGAGGGGCTGGGCGGGAGGAGCCGCGGACCGGGGACGATGTCCAGGGCCAGGAGGGCCGCCCGTGGCAGCGGGTCGATCGCCTGCGGGGCCGCCGCTCCTTGGGCGGCCGCAGCCACGGCCGCAGTGGCGGGGCCACGGGCGGGTGGGCCCGGTGGCGCTCGGCGAGGGTGGCGGCGGCACGGGCGTGGTGGGCGGGGGCGGGACGGGCGCCCCCAGGGCCCCGTCGATGGCCGTGGCTGCGATGGTGGCCATCGAGAGCAGGAAGGGCATCGCCTTCTGCAGGTCCCGGCGGCTGGGGGCGAGGGAGAAGGTGAGACGGGACAGGGGGGAGGGGAGGGCGAGGAAGGATGTGTGGGGCGTGCTGGTCTGCGGGTGGCTGTGGGTGTGGCTGTGGGTGTGGCTGTGGGTGGGCCGGGTGGCGGACTCGAGTTCGCCCAGGCCGCTCATGTCGGCGTCCAGGTAGATGGCCCGCAGGGCGTGCCAGTAGGCCGCCAGCAGCGGCACGGGGATGGCGCCCTCGGGGGCGGCCAGGGTCTCCATCATGTCTGCGCCCCCCCGGGCCGTCCCCACATCGCATCAGCCCCATCACGGGCTGCGTGAGGGATGGGAGGAAGGGCCCAGCGGCAGCTGACCGACGGGGAGTGCGATGGCAGGGGGGCTGGTGGCGGCGGCGGTAGGGACGGCGGTGGGGCGGACCGCGGAGGGGCAGCCAGGGGCGGCACGCCTGCTGGGCCTCCTCGTGCTTACCCGTGCAGACCGACCCCAGCAGCCGCACGAAGAGCGTGTGGTACCTGCCCGCCCCGCCCCCGCCACCCGCCGGGCCGCCAGAAAGGAGGGCCGAGGGAAGTCAGCGGGTGGGGCGGCGAAATCGCCGATGGACGTGCGGCCCCGCCGCCTGGGAGGCAGGGCAGGGCAGGGCAGGGCAGGGCAGGGCAGGGCAGGGCAGGGCAGGGCAGGGCAGGGCAGGGCAGGGCAGGGCAGGGCAGGGCAGGGCAGGGCAGGGCAGGGCAGGGCAGGGCAGGGCAGGGCAGGGCAGGGCAGGGCAGGGCAGGGCAGGGCAGGGCAGGGCAGGGCAGGGCAGGGCAGGGCAGGGCAGGGGCGGGTGGTGGGGCGGACCCGAGCTTGCCCTCGAGGCACTCCAGGGCGGCCTCGTCGGCCCTGGGCGGGGCCCTGGGAGCGTGCCCGCTCGATGAGCTGCTGCCGGGCGTGGTCGATGCCGCGGGGCGTGCCGTACGTGGCGAAGATCTCCGGGAAGCCGCCCCGCACGGCCCGCAGGATGGCCGTCTGCCGCCAGAAAAAGAGAAAGGCGTTCAAGGGCCATGAGCCGAGCCAGAGGGGCAGAGGGGCAGAGGGGCAGAGGGGCAGAGGGGCAGAGGGGCAGAGGGGCAGAGGGCAGAGGGCAGAGGGGCAGAGGGGCAGAGGGGCAGAGGGGCAGAGGGGCAGAGGGGCAGAGGGCAGAGGGCAGAGGGGCAGAGGGCAGAGGGGCAGAGGGGCAGAGGGGCAGAGGAGGGCAGAGGGGCAGAGGGGAGGGGCAGAGGGAGGGGGAGGGCAGAGGCAAGGCACCAACTTCTGGCGTCTCCCAAGCGGGAATGGGACGGGTCAGCGGGGCATGGATGGTGGTATGGGGCATGGGGCATGGGACGGGGGACCTGGTTGCGGCGGAAGGGCACCTTCCGGCGGCACATGGCGTTGGCGACGGCAATGTACCGCCAGACGCGGCCGTGGCGCGGCTCCAGCAGGCCGCAGACGGCGCTCAGGGTGTCCTGGCGGGACGGGGAAGGCAACCAGGGGCGGCGGGGTCGACATCAGCGGATGTGACGGTGGGCGGCGCTGGGCGAGGGCGGTGGGCGTGCGATGGGGCGGGGGCGGGGGGGGGGGGGGCGGACCTCGCTGAGGGTGGCCAGGGTGAGGGGGTCCTGGAGGAGCTCCAGGATGGGCATCTCGGAGCCGTTGTTGTTGGGCAGGTGCCCCACCAGCACGGGCAGGAAGTCCTTGTACAGCGCCATGTTCCGCCGGTTCTCCTGCGGGGGGGCAGCAGGGGGGGCGACCGACCGCGGTGGCCGGGGGAACGGAGGGGTGTTGAATCGGGCGTGGCGGAGGATGGCCTGGGGGCTGGGGGCTGTGGGGTGCTGGGGGCGGACATGGACGAAGTAGCCGATGGACGCGAAGGCGGCGCGGAACATGCCGGTGGCCTCGCGGACGAAGGGCATGTTGGTCACGATGGCCATCACCACGAAGGGCGCGTCGTGGATGCGCAGCACGGCCTGGGCGGCGGGCCGGGGCCGGGGCAGGGCCGGGTCCAGGTAGGGCAGGTAGTCGAACGGGTACCGGGGCATCGTCAGCCGCACGAAGGAGACGCTGCCCACGCCACAGCCAACCAAGCGGTGGTGCGGGCGGTGAAGGGCATGCGCAGGCATGCGCGGTGGTAGTGGCGGTGGCGGTGGATGTGTGTGCGTGAGAACAGAGCCGGCGGCGGCGGATGGGGGGGGGGGGGGCGTGGCGTGGCGTGGCGTGGCGTGGCGTGGCGTGGCGTGGCGTGGCGTGGCGTGGCGTGGCGTGCGGACAACTCGGGGCTTGTGGTGATGGGGCACTTGTCGGAGACGACGAAGTTGGACCAGCTCGGGAGGACGGGCGCGAAGGCCTCGATCTGGGCGGGCCCGAGGCCCAGCTCGAGGGCGCAGACGCGCATCAGGGCGGCCGTCAGGTTGGCGAAGGTCAGCGGGTTGCCCGTGCCCCGGCTGCAGTACCACCGGAAGAGCTCCTGCAGCAGCCGCTGCGCCCCCCTGCGCCCAACCGGCAGCCGGAAATGTGGGGGCAGAGCGCCCAAGGGGGAGGTGGCGAGGGGGCGAGTGAGCAGGGGTCATGGTTCCGGGCATCGGCGGGTCGGCCGCCGCCTGGGGGGTGGCGTGGAGGGAACCGGGGCGTCGGAGGGGGGTGGGGCGTGCGTCTGTGTGTGTCTGAGGGGCGCGGACCGCTCGTACTGCGGGTGGTCGGGGTCGGCGAAGACCTCCAGGTCGCGCAGCGAGTCGGCGCATGTCCGCCAGCGGGAGAACCGCTTCACCAGCAGCCGCAGCTCGCAGGCGTTGATCTTCCCGTCGGATGTGGTCAGGATGCCCTGCGCCCCCGAGGAGAGCGTAGGCACGGGCGCTGCCGGGGGGCGGTGTGTGTGTATGTGCGGGTAGGAAGGCGGAGGGAGGGAGGGGGGATGAAGACGGTGGCGGAGGGGGGAAGGGCGACGGGATGGGGAGGCGGCGGCTGATGGGCGGGTAGCGGACCGCAGTGGGCGTCGTTGACGATGGCCGCCATGTCGGCCTCGGTCAGGCCAGCCAGCGCTCGGCTCAGGGCGCCGCCCTCTGGCAACCGGGGGCAGGGTCAGGGGCAGGAGGAGGGGGTCCATTGATGTGGGTGAGCGGTGTTGGTCTGCGGGTGTCGTGGCGCGCCTGTGGGCGCCTGTGTGGGTGGGCGCCTGTGGCGTGCCTGTGCGGGCGCCTGTGCGGGCGCCTGTGCGGGTGCCTGTGCGGGTGCGGTGGTGGTGTGGCTCAGCCACGGACCGCGGCCCACGGCCCTGCTGCGGAATGCGGTCCAGAGCTTGGTCATGGCCCGGTTGTGGGCCCGCTCGGCGTCGCGCATCATGATCTCCGTGTTGACCACCTGCGCCCCCGGGGTCCCAGCCACGCCCAGCCCGGGGGGGGGGGGGGGGGGGGAGGGGGGGGGGACCGCCGGTGAGCGGGGAGGAGGGCCGGGCCACGGAGGGCGAGGCGCAGGGGACGGCCGGGGTGGCGGACCTTGACCGCGGCCAGCTCACGCATGAGGTAGCTCGGCGGCCCGCTGTTGGACTGGGGCAGCCCCAGTCCGCTGAGCCGGGCCAGGGCACGGGTCGTGCTCTCGATGGGCGGCAGGTGGATCTGCAGTCAGTCAAACACACACACGCCCACCGAGAGGTCCGTCAGGCAGATGGCCAAGGTGCGTGTGCGTGTGTGCGTGCGTGTGTGTGCGTGCATGCATGCGCGTCTGTGTGTGTGTGTGTGTGTGTGTGTGTGGGGGGGTGCGGGCCTTGAGGGCGTGCAGGAGGGCCAGGGTCTGGAGCACCTCCAGCACCAGCAGCTGGCGGCCGTCCTGTGGGAGCGACACCCACCCGCGACGGTGGGAAGCCCTGAGGGTCTGCGGCCGGCCCGCCAACCGGCGGCAAGGAAGCGGAGGGGCACGGGAAGGGGAAGGGGAAGGGGGCCCGCGCCACGGGTACCAACCTGCAGCTGGGCGATGATGGCCTGCTCCTCGGCGGCCGCCTGCTGCCGGCGCCGCTCGGCCTCGCGCTGCTGCAGCTCCAGCTGCTGCTGGGCCGTCAGCGGGGCAGCCGCCGGGGCACCGGCGGGGGCCGGGGTGGGGGCCGGGGTTGGGGCCGGGGTTGGGGGCAGGAGGTTGGCGGGGGCCGTGGTGGCGGCGCAGAGGAAGCCGCCCATCCACTCGAGGAGCGGCTGCAGGTCGGGGGGGCAGTCCTCGGCCGGCTCGTCGTCCTCCAGCTGCCCCGCCGTGTCCATGGGCGGCGGCCAGAAGCGCACGTCCCTGGCGGGGCCCGGGGCCACCGGGGCGGCGAAGGAGAGGGCAGGGGCGAAGAAAGGCATCAGGAAAAAGGAGGAGGGAGCCACGGGGGGCAAGGGCAGGATGAGTGCGGAGGGAGTGCGGGAAGGCGCTGGTTGGGGGGCGGACAGATTGCGGAAGCGCTCGCGGGATGGGGTGTTGATGTGCAGGTGGCGAGTGAGGGAGAGGGCCTGCATGCGGAGCGGATAGGGCAGCACGGGGCACTCCACCAGCTGGGCCAGGGTGGGCAGGTGGAAGTGCGGCTGCGCCCACCATCCGCCGCACAGCCCACCACCGCCCACAGCCGCCACCATACCCAGCAACCGGAACGGAGCAGGACGGAAACACGATCAAACGTGAAGCCGATGAAAACCTGCGGGGATGATGAGGGCGGGGATGATGAGGGCGGTCGCTGGACCTCGAAGAGCAGGTAGTTGCCCATGTGCATCTGCTTGCAGAGGGCTCCCGTCAGGGCGAAGCTGAGCGTGACGTACTCGCCGTAGAGCCGCGTGGCGGGGGTGTCCTCGGCACCCACTCGGCACAGCGACAGCAGGTTCTGCGGCCCCACCCCATCCCCCACCCCCGGCAGACGACCCCCCCCAGGGACACGGCGCCCACAGATCGTTGGGGGCGGCAGCCACCAGATGCGCACAGCCCGCCCTCTGGCCTTTGGTCGTCCGTATGCACCTGGGCGCCGTGATGGGGGGGGCAGCGGACCTGGCAGCCGAAGGGGCCCTTGGTCATGAGGCAGGCGAACGCCGCGGGGGCGGCCGGGTCGGGGCCCCAGAGCCGGACGGCCCGCTGGTCGGCCTCCCCGGGCAGGCAGCCGCTCGCCGCCCAGCTGGCGGGGGCGGGCGTGACGGCCACCAGGGCCGGGGGCGCCGAGACGGGGTTGGTGGTGGGCGCCGCCACGGCCCGGCCCTGCTGCTCGTCGAAGGTCACCACCAGGGCCGGGTTGGCCTCGGGCCGGGCATCCACCACGCACAGCAGCCGCGGCTCTGCACGGAGAGGGGCCCGAGGGGACGCCCACCCCAAGGGATGAAGCCGTGCCCTGCTCATCGGGCGGGCCTCCGGCAAAGGGGGACCGGGCGGACGACGGACCGGCCTCGGGGGCCACAGCGACCGCCGCATCGGCGGGGCGCGGGGACGGGGCCGGCGGCGGAGTCGCGGCACCATCACGCCCGGGCCGGGCCGGGCCGCCCCGGGGAGCTGCCGCGCGGGACCGCAGAAACAGGCCGCGCATCATCAGAGGATTGGTCATGGGCGGTCACGCCGGTGGCAGGAGGCACGGGGGTGGCGCGGGGGTGCGAGGCGTCGTGGCGGACCGAAGAGGAGCTGCCCGATGAGGGACTGGTTGCGCACGTAGGGCATGGCCCAGGGGTCCTCCTCGCCCAGGATCTCATCGTCGGCCAGTGTGTCCAGCAGCGGGGGCGGGTCGTACTCGTCGAAGCGCAGCCCCACGGGCGGCACCAGGGCCAGCAGCTTGCGGGCCTGCAGCTCGGGCGCCTCCGGGGCGGCCGCAACCTCGCCGCCCTCACTGCGGCCCGCGAGCGAGAGCGTCGCCACCCCCCCCATCCCCCATCCCCCCACGGACGGTGGTGAGCGGGGGCGGGCGAGCGTGACGGGGATCAAGTGGGCGGGCGGGGTGATTGGCGCAGCGGGGGGTGCGTGTGGGCAGACCCGATCCCCGAGGCGGGCGGGTCCGGGGCAGCCGGGGCGCCGCCTCCGCACCCCTCGAGGTACTCGGCCGCGATCAGGGCGGCCGCGGTCGTGTCGGCCGTGGGGGCGCCCAGCGCGTTGGCCCGCAGGCCCTCCGCCAGGCGTGCCCCGTGGGCGAAGTAGGCCGCGAACTGGTCGATGGGCCCCGGGGGCCGCAGGTAGGGCGAGGCGCAGTGGCGCAGGGCGTGGGGCTGCGGGGCGCAGAGCATCATCAGGGCCTTCAGGACCCGGTTCAGGTCGGCTGCGTTGGGCCGGGCCGCCGTCGGGACGGGCAGGCTCGCGCCGCCGGGGGCGGCCCCGGGCACGGGCGCGGGGGCCATCGGGGCCGGGGCCGGGGCGGCCGTGAAGGAGCGCATGCCCTCCTCGGCGTAGCGCACCATCGAGGCCACAATCCGGGCCGAGATGCTGCCCCCCCGGGTGCCAGGCGATGAGGCAAGCAAGGCTCGGACTCGCGTGGGGGGGGGGGGGGGGGGGGGGTAGAGGTCGGGGTGCGGGGCGGACCTCTCGGAGATGGCCTGGCTGGATGTGCAGAGGGCCGTCAGGAAGGGCAGGTAGGCGTCCATGCCCAGCATGGGGGCCCGCTCGAGGAACTCCACGTGGCGCATGATCCAGAAGCTGGTCGCCTGGTTGCCGTAGGCGACCATCGTCAGGAAGAGCAGCCCGTCCGGGCCGCCGCCCGGGCCGTGTTCAGCAGGGGCGCCTTGACGAAGGGGTCCGAGACGCCTCGCACATCCCGCAGCAGGGTCCGGGCCCCTTGGATCAGCGGCTGCGCCCGACAAAGCCGGGGGGGGGGGGGGGGCAGGAGCACAGTGCCACGATCAGTCGCGTGGTGATGCGCGCGTTAGTGTGTGCAGACTGGGAGCGCAATGCGATGGGAGCGGAGGGGGGGGGTGGGGGTGGGGTGGGGGTGCGGACCATGACCCGGGCGAGGAGCATCATGCTCATGCCCACGAGACCCACCTGGCCGTAGGTGGCCTGCATCCAGCGGAGGTGGGTCTCGCTCTGCTGGGCCACCCGGATGAGCGAGACCAGGAAGAGCGGGTAGTCGGGGTGCAGCCGCCGGTCGACGGCCCCCATGGCCCCCTGCAGGGTGTGCACGCAGGCCGCCAGGGCCTCGGTCAGGGCCTGCAGGTACCGGCTGAGGGCCTGCGGGGACTTCTCGGTGGGCCGCAGGGCGTACACCTGCTGCAGGTGGCTCCGCAGGGCCTCCATCATGTGCCGGGTCGGGTCCGACAGGGCCACGCTGTGCGGGTCCACCTTGGCCAGCGACCTGCATCCACCCGGCCCCGCCACCCGTGAGCAATAATCCGGCGATGGGGGGCAAGAGATTGTGTGGGCAAGTGCGGGGCGGGGCAGGGCGGGCGGACCAGATGTCCGAGTCAGCGGGGCCCAGGGTGAGGCTCCTGGCCTGTGTGGTCTGGTCGCAGGGGGCCGAGAACTGCATGGCGGCCTCGTCGGGGGTGCGCGCGTCCCCGGCCTGGCCGCCCGCCATGTAGGCCAGCCGGCCCTGCTCGAGCCGGTCCAGGCCCACCCGGAAGGCGTGCCCGTGGGTCAGGTAGAGCCCAAAGGCGGGGCACAGCATGGCCGCGATCTGGTCGGTGCGGATGGGGGTCTCCTTGTCCACGGGCATCGTGGGCTGGAAGGCCCACACGGCCCCCGGGCGGCCCTCCCACTCGGGCACCAGGCACAGCCGGACGGGCGCCGGCTGCTTGGCGGCCCCCTTGGCCCGCCCCACGGCGGCCCCCTGGTAGATGTACGCGTCGGCAGGGTCGATGGGGTCTTCCTCCACCCGGGCCGCGGCCGCGGCGGCGGTGGTGGTGGTGGCGGCGGCGGCGTGGCGCGGGGCCGTGGGCGAGGGGGCCATCAGGTCGGACCGGGTGGCCCGCCGGCGGAAAAGCCCCGCAAAACTGGGCGACTCGGCCGGCCCGCCCTCGGCTGGGCCCTTGCCGCCCCCGGCCGCCCCGCCACGCGCGGCGGCCCCCTGGGCGGCCTCCTTCTGGGCCAGCCGCTGGGCGTCCTGCGGGTGGACGCAGAGGTAGTGGCCCGTCAGGCGGTGGCGCAGCAGGACGGGGTCCTTCCACCGGATGGGGCCCCCGGCCCGCTGCATGATGGCGAGCAGGGCGCTCTGGTGCCGGTCGACGGGCAGCGCGCTGAGGTCCTGGCGGAGGGCCTCCTGGGGCCGCTCCACGACCCAGTACTCGGCGACGGAGTCCTCCTGGGCCGTCACCACCTGGGCGGGGGCCACCATCCGCATGAAGGGCACGCTCGAGGCCACCGTGCACCGGGGCAGCCGGGGGATGGCCGCAGCCACCGGGGCGAGCCCCTCGCGCACGGCGGGCAGGGGCGAGGCGGGCGGGCGAGGCGAGGAGGGCGGCGGGGAGGAGGGCGGCGAGGGCAGCTCGACGAAGACGGCGGGGGTCGGCTGGGGCGGCACGGGCACCAGAGACACGCCCTCCACCGGGACCGGGGCAACGATCGTGGGGGCATCCGCGGGGGCCTCGACGCCCACTGGCGGTGCGGCTGCGGCGGTGGGGGGTGGGGTCGATGGCTGGGCGGCAGCGGCGCCTTCGGGGGGTGGTGGCGAGGGCGAGGGCGAGGGCGCGGGTTCGAGGGACGCGGGCGGGGGCGGGGGTGGAGACGGCGCGGGGCCGGGGCTATTTGGGGTCGCCGTGGCGGCGGCGGCGGCGGCGAGGGGGTTGACGGCCATCATGGGCATGGGCGGGGCGGTGGGGCTGAGCAGGGGCGGCGGGGGCAGGGGGGCCACCGATCCCGAGCGGGCCGAGCGGCTCGTCGGCAAGGGCGGCGGAGCCAGCGGCGGCGCCTGCGACTGGCGCCGGGGCGGCAGGGGCGGCGGCTCGGCCGTGGCGGGGACCGGGCTCGGCTCGGAGGCTGACGAGGTTCCCGAGGGGCGGGCCTTGGGGGGCAGCATGGGCGTGTGGGGCTGCTCGGGGTCCTCGTGCCGGCCGGCGGACGGGTTCGTGGGGCCGGCCTTCTCCATCTTGCTGTCCCGCCGCAGCAAGCCCGCAAACTGCAGCCCAGCAAGGCCGGCGTGTGTGGGCGGTGGAGGACGCATGATGAACGAATGGGGACAGGGCAGGGGGAGGGTGGGTCTGAACAGCAGCACAAGCAGCAGGGGCGAGGGTCCCCGGACCTTATTGATCAGGCCTGCCCCCAGCTCGACCACATTGCCTCCGACCGCGCCCACGGCGTTGATGGCCCCGTGGAAGACGGCCGCGGTGCTCTCGAGGCCAGGCGACTGGACCGGGCTGGGCAGCACCACGCCCACATCCTCGGCCTCCTCGGCCAGCCCGGGCTCCTCGGGGGCCGGCTCGGGCTCCTTCACCATGTAGGGCTCCCCGTAGGCGATGCCCGAGTGGTCCCGGCGCCCCTCCAGGGCCGCCTCGAAGGGGGCCCGGTCGGCCAGGGGCCAGGGCGTGTTGGGCGGCATCCGGGGCGTCAGCGCGGCCGAGGCGGCCAGCAGGTCGTGGCACGAGAGGACCCCCTCGTACTCCCGGTTGATGACCCGCACAATGTCGCAGCTCTGTGGGCCCGGGAAACGGGAGAGAAGCGTCAGCGGCGGGCCGTGAAGATTGTGTGGCAAGGGAGGGGCGCGGCATGGAAGGAAGGTGGGGTTTGGGCTGGCGGACCTGCACCAGGCTCTCGGAGACAGGGGCCAGGCTTCCAAGAGACCCGCCGAAGCGGGAGAGGTACCACCCGTGGGGCTTGGCCAGACCTAAACGAGCCGCCAGTCGCGTCAGCCCTCGCTCGGCCTGGCAGGCGAAGCAAGCCAGACAGACCGGTCAGCTTGTACAGGGCGCTCTCAAAGGGCAGCTTCTCGGGGTTCGCAGTCAGCCCCATGGTCAGCTGGGTCCCGTTGTGTCGAAGCGAAATCGTATCACCCACAAACAGCGGATCGCCCTCCGAGCGCGCTCGAGTCCCCGGGAGAAACTTGAAGCTCTCCGGGGGCATATTCTCCGTCAAATACATCTCACCGCCTAACCGCCCAAACATAACAGATTGAGCTGTAAAGGGCAAAACAAACCGAAGGCTCCGCGGCGCATGGTCAGGTAGCGGCCGCCGACGACCTCCCTTAGATGTACATCCGCGCCATAGGTGACGGGGACGCTTGCCTTTTCTTCAGCAGTCTGGACATCGCTTGATTTATGTGGCGCCTCCTATTTAGGATCCGCCTTGCAATGGGTCGCCTGAGGACGCGGGCCAGACCTCATCAGAGAGAGGAGCAGGATAAACGCGCCAAAGGTTGGCCCCAAATTCTGCGAAAAGTTTGGATGTGCGCCCGGATATTTCTAACCAATAAAAAAAATATCGTGCAGCTGAGATCGATCAGATTCAGTCCAAATGACCATTTGCTGTATAAGTCCGAAGTGACGCAGAATGCTTCGAACAGAGAACGCCAACACCGAGTCCCTCTTGGCGTACGGTGAGGACGATTGTCTCCCCGAAGAGGAGATGGTTGGATTGGTCCGTTCTAGGGAACGAGCAGAAACACGAGCAGAAACACGGAGAGAGAGAGAGGGACCGGGTCGTGGCAAGCCTTTCCGGCTGTCCATTTCTCACTGATGCAGCGACCCTGGTTGCTCCTCGTTTTCCTTGCCATTTGTGGCCTTCAGTTTTTGTGTTATGTAAAGCTTACTTCAATTTTGGGGAACTTGTCCGAGTCCGGTCTTCCCGCTCCCATCAGCCCCCCCTCATCAGCCCCACCACGTCAGACTACGTCAGTCGGCCACCAGAACCCACCTCAATCCCGTCAACCTATAACCCCTCCCAAAAAAGAGCCAGCCAAACCGACACCCGACTCACCGGTTCCTCAACCACCACCATCACCACCCATGCCGCCCCCGCCGCCCCCGCCGCCCAAGCCCACTCCCCCAGCACAACCTGTTCTGCTGCAAGACGGCCCCTATTTAAAAACGCTTTCAAGTATTCCCCCGCGCCCACATCTCACCAATGGGGAGCTGCCCCTGATCCCCTCCGAGGCCCCTATCGAGTCCCCGCACACCTGTGCCAACGAAGACTTCGGTGATGGCCTGCTGGCCCGCTGGCTTGCCTTGGACACGGGGGAGGGCTCCGAAGCTCGATATTGCACGCCCTACCAGCCCGGGAGATATTCGCAGGTCGTCTGCCGGCGCATCATGCAGGCGCGCCATACGGGTCCCGACAACATGTGCGCCATGCAGCGGGCCATCTTTGTGCCCTCCTCGGGCCGGTTCACCGTCTCTTGTCAGGGCCGGGGACCTCTGGCCAACCTGGGCCACGGGTATATCAACAGCTCACCCTTTCAGCTGACCCTGCGGCCCTGGGCGGAGGGCCTCCGGTGGCAGTCCAAGCAGGACTGGGACCAGCCGACCATCACCACCGAGCACCCCGAATGGAACTTCCAGTACAACATCAACGGCACCCGGCCCGACAAGGGCCCGGTCACCTCCATAGCCGAGGCGGTCTTCGACACAACCCCCACTCTGTTCGTCGACCGCGATTGCGCCCCACCACACAACCCGGTCCGTGCGCTGGCCCGACGGCGGTCCCCCTCCCCCCACCCCCCCCTCCCCCACCCCCCCTCCCCCACCCCCACCCACCCCCACCCAACCCCACCACCGCATCGCCCCTCTTCCCGACCAGGGCACGGCCACTACGATGCTCAGCGAGCTTCCTTTCATGCGCATTCTCCCCGTGGGCGCGCGCAGTTCCATTGCATGACGGACGTGGTGAATGCCTTCGAGATGCTGCAGATGTTCTCGGTGGACATGCGTCGGGCCCGGATCCTCTTCCTGGACAACGACCCCGCAGGCCCCATGATCGACTTCTGGCGGACCATGGCTGGGGGCGGCGTCTACACGCGTGACGTCTGGAGCCGCTGGCGGGAGCCGCTCTACCTGGAGAACGCCATCATGGCCTTGCCCGGGGGCTGCTGCCTCATGTGGAAGGACCACTGGTCCGCCAAACGCCAAACCAGACCCGACACGCAGCACGCACAGCCCGACCAGTTCCCCCTCCTCCTCCTCTCCGTGGATGAGTGAGAATGGTTTGGGGGGAACGCGCCTCACCTTTCTGCGATCCGCACCATCCTCTCCAGGTTCACCACACTGTGCCCCCACTCGGGCCCCGTCTTCACGGCTATGCTGCACCACCTCAATTCGCACCTGCACTGGGACTACCCGACCCGAGCCGACGCCCTGCTGATCGCCCGGACGCTTCTCCTCAACGAGCTCGGGCCCTCGGGCAAGGTGGCGCCCGCCTACAGCCCTGCCCAGCTGGACGCGATGGAGGCCCGGGCTCCGGCGCCCGGCCCCGAGCCGCACTACCCGGCTGAGTGGTGGGGCACGGCTCGCATGCCCACGCCCAGTGCGCACATCCGGGCGCTGGGCCTCCCGTCCACCTACGAAGATCTGCTGCTGGGCGAGAAGCGCCCGACGATCCTGTTCCCGGCCCGGCGGACCCGGTCGCGCCACCTGACCAACGAGGAGGCCCTGCTGCAGGCCATGGGGGCCAAGTTCGTGCCCCGCTTCAGGGTGGTCGTCCTCGATATGCCCGTGCTGCCCTGGCGCAACCAGCTGCAGCTCGTGCGCCGGGTGGCCCTCTACACGGGCATCCACGGGGCGGCCTTCCAGCACGTCATGTTCATGACCCCCAACCAGGCCGTCCTCGAGTACCTGCCCTGGAACTACCACGCAGTGGTCCGTCACCCGCCACCCCGCCCTCCATCAATCCACCATCATCGCCGTCACCACCACCATCATCAGCAGCATCGCCAGCAGTAGCGGCATCTGGCATCACCCTTCCCTTCCTCCCGTTCATGGGGTCTCACTGCCCCCCCCCCCCCCCCCCCCCCCGCTGGGTAGGTGTACAAGAACATGGCGGCCTTCTGCGGGTCGATGCCCGACGACCAGTACCTGCAGTGGTTCAACGGCGACCCCTCGGGGGGCACCGAGCAGACCCGGGTGGACATCCCGGTGCTCCTCGACATGATGGAGGTGCTGCTGCCTGCAGAGCCCGGGGCCGACCAGGCCGCCCGGATGGCCCGCCGGAAGGAGTACCTGCAGCGATCCTTTGTGAAGCCCAAGTGAGGGCAGCCTGTGCGAGATCTCTGTGTGTGTGTGTGTGTGTGTGTGTGTGTATGTATGTGTGTGCGCGCGCGGGACAGAGGGCTTCTTTTTGCGGCATTCCCCCCGTGGCCTCGACTTTGGGCGCTGGCACTTCGTTCGGCCCCAACCCAAGCAGCGAGGGGGGGAAGGGGAGCCATCCGGGTTCTCTTGTTCCGCCGGCTGACAGTCGGCGACAGGAGAGAAGAGAGAAAGAAAACGACATGGTTTCTTGGGAGAGCCGAGCGGGTTTAGGCGCGCTCCTCGGTGCGGATGGGGTGCAGCTCGGTGAACTCGACGCCGATCTCGTGGCCGCTCTTGACCAGGCCCGCCACGACCGTCTCCAGGAGGCCCACCCCGTTGGTCCGGTTGCGCTCCTCGTTCTCGTACTCCTTCTCGCCGGGCACGTAGATGCGCTGCTGGCCCTCGGCCTTGGGCGAGTCGATCAGCTCCTGCACCAGCCGGTCCATGTCCGCCTTGAACTGGGCCGCGTCCCGGAAGAGGTCGATCCGCATGCACCCGATGAAGTGGCCGACGTCCTGTCCGCGAAGCACCCAGGAAGACGGGCGGAGTGAGCGTGGTGGTTCGAGGTCCTGGCGGGATCGGGGGGCCAGGGCGTGGCGGGGGGCAGGCAGTGACCTGGTTGCGGTCGTCGTGGGGATGGGCGACGTGGTTGCCGAAGTTGGCGGCCGAGAGGACACCCGAGAGGATATCCACCATCATGGCCAGCCCGTAGCCCTTGTAGCCGCGCATCAGGTCGATGCCGCCCAGGGGCATCAGAGACCCGCGCCCGTCGATGACCTGGTTGGGGTCGGTGGTGACATTGCCCTGGCCGTCGATGGCCCAGCCCGCAGGGAGGGGCTTGCCGGCCTTCAGATACACGTTGACGCGGCCTGTCCAAAAGGGGTGGTGTCACTTCGAATCGGCGGGACCCCCCAGTGCACGGACCGATGGGCACAGTGCTCGTGGCCATGTCGAGGACGAAGGGCCGGTGGGACTGGCAAGGAACCGCAACGGCGATGGGGTTGGTTCCCAGCATGCTGGTGCGGCCGTAGGTGGGGGCGACAAGAGGCTGACTGCCAAGAAAAGTGGTGAGTGAACGCCTGCGGTTCATGACAGACGAGTTGGTGAAGCTGAAGCCGATCATGTTTTCGGGCAGGGCCATCATGGCGTAGTAGCCAGCAATCCCGTAGTGCTGCCATCCAACGTCAAAAAGAAAAAAAAAAATGGGCGTCCGAAACCAAAAAAGTCTTTGCGGACGTTGCTGTTGTGGATGGCGCAGAAGCACATGCCGGATTGCTTGGCCTTCTCAATGCACATCTGCATGCACTTGTGGGAAACAACCTGCCCGAGACCGTTGCCGCCATCAACAGAGAGGGAAACCGGGGTCTCGCGCTCGACGCGGAAGGGAGTAGTGGGGTCAACAAAGCCGCGTTTGATACGGTCGCCGTAATATGTCGAGAGACGGATGATGCCATGCGAATCGACACCGCGAAGATCGGCCGAGATCAAAACATCAGCAGCAAGAGCAGCATCGGCTTCAGGGACGCCGAGCTTGTGGAAGAAGCGAACGATGTACTGGCGCAGATCTTCGGCGTTGTAATAATGGACCTTCATTCTGAAAGCGGAGTCAGCCAACCCATGACGCTCCTCTCGTTTCAGGACCCCGATGGTGACTGCCTACTTGTTCGAGGTACAACTCACTGAAACCCATCACTTTGAAAGAAATGAAAGGGACAGAGGAAGACAAATTGGGGCCTCAAGACACAGTGGCCCATTTTGGAAGGTGTTCCTTCAAGAACCTCGCCAACTTTGGTGGGACGCAGTGAACTTTCGCTGACAGAAGGAATGGCACCCCACCGAGAGGCAGATCCACGAGGCGCAACGAGTGGCACCGATAGATGGTCAAGTTCTCGAGGCGTGAGCATCTTGCCATTGAGATTTGGACTAACTTGGGGCTGTCACCGATAGAGAGATCAACGATCGAGGGCGCTCCCAGGTGGAGAACCGAGGTCGCGAGGTCTGCGATGTGAAGGGATTTTAGCCTGGGCAATTCCCCCAATAAGTCACTCTGAGCCGCGGGAGCAGAGGGGACATTGCCTCCCTGGCGCGGTTCGGAAATGAGCGAGAGGTTGGTCAGGTGGGCAGCGACGCCATGGATGAGCGAATAGAGGGACGCTTTCTTGACGACAGGAGCCGAGAACAGGGCCAACGAACGGAGAGGCGCATCCGATGAGAGTGAGATCTCCTCGGTCACCATGCAGGCTGTCAGTCCCGCGAGGCGAGGGCACCGCAGAGTTAGCGTCCCAATGGGTGTGCCGATGGGGAATAGGCTGAGCGTGCGCAGAGCGGGCCCATCGATGATCAGTGCGGGCACCCCGCCGGGTACATCCGGGTGCGCCCATGAAATATGCAGCAGCGTCACGGAGGGGGCTACGATCAGGCGGTTCAGCCCTGAGGCGTTGGCCAGCACGGCAGTCAATTCGGACAGATGCGGAAGCCACGTTCCCCCGCAGATCTCTCCGAGGGTCGCGGGGTCCTTGACCGAGAGGCCGTCCAGGGTGCGGATGGAGGCGAACTGGCGCGCGAAAGAGGTCCGCAGCACGGCCAATGCCAGGTCGCCGATGTAGTCCAGTGAGGCAAGGCGGCCGAGGGGAACAAGCGTGTCGATCCCAACCGAGCGCGGGAGGGACAAATTTGTGAGTCCAGGGCAGCGCAGGTGGACCACGGAGGTCCCGAGTTCCCCCAGGGACAGAGTGTGGAGATTGGGGCAGTCCAACGTACACTGGCCCTGCAGATCGCACCGGAGGAGGAGCTCCTCCAGTCGAGAGGTCTGCAGAACAAGGTTCGAGCAGAGCGGCTTGGTCGTGCAGCCCGAGAGAACAAACCGGCACAGCCGCTCGATCAGGGGGACCAGGCCAACGGGTTGGCAGGTCCACCAGGCCTGTTGGATGACAACCGAGTGGAGCGCGGGAGCCTGACGAGCCAGGATGGACACGACCTCCATGGGGGGGCCCACGAATTCTACCCGTTGCAGGGTGGCTGCGTTCGCGGCGAAAAAAGCGGCCACATCCGGGCCAAGATCGCGGGGTGACGGGAACATCATGGTCAACGAGGTTAGGTGAGAGCAGCCACTGCCGCAAAGCGACCGTAAAAAGTGCTCCCCGGAGGTGATCTCGACTTCGCGCAGGCGGACAACATTTTCCGGGGAAAGGGCAAGCGTGAAATCGCTCGAAACTGAGAGAGAGATCAACGTCTCGAGATCAGGAAGCTGCAAGGGCAACCGAAAGAGATCCTCATTCTCCCAGGGGACCGCGCCGATGGCCAGCCGGCGGAGATGGACGCAGGCGGAGAGGATCCTGTAATGACAGCAGTTCCATGGCGTGTCCGATTCCAGAGTGAGCGAGAGGAGGTTCGGGCAGGACCCGGCGAGGACCTCCAACAGGCGGCTCGGGGGGTTGTGAAACTGCTGGATCGTGAGGTCCTGGAGCGAGGCACCGAGCCGGACGAGGATGGCACAGAGGGCCTCCTCGGAGAGCCCCTTCGGAGACCCCACGACAAGAGTATGCAAATCACAGTGGTGCGAAAAGGCCTCGTCGACCCACCCAGAGTAAACACCCGCCTCGCGACCACACTCGGTAAAAGAAGACAGCCGAAGTTCTGGATCCAGTAAGACGGACGATGAAGACGCTGACTGACCCAAAATACAGACTCTGCAAGCGAGAACATGGGCCCACGAGTGCCGCAAGAGCTTGTGCGCAGGGAACCCTTGATGGTGGTGTCTGTGACAAGATCATTGGGCGTTTGTCGCGAACGAATGGTGCCGGAGGATGTTCTTCCACGTCTTCAAAATCCAACTCCAAAGCCGTGCCTCTCAAACTCCGACGAAGCTGACGGCCCTGGGCAATCAACACGGCATACGTGCGAATTGGGGAAGGAGAGCCATGAATCAGGTACCAGAGTATTTCAAGCGGAAGGCTGGTTAAACTGGACATCGCCTCGATCGATGCCCCTCACTGAGAACTGAACAAAATAAAACGGCATTCTGCTGCAGGATCGACTTCTCCCCGAAGGTGAGCTGCACCGTGCCGCTCCGCAGCGGAGGCCAACCCGATCGCGAAAAATGTTTTTGTCAGTTTTGCGCTCGACCTGCTTCGAATCTCGTTGCTCTGGTGGAAATGTGTGCGTGCGGGGAAAGCTGTCGTCGCTCTGATTTACAGGAAAGGACATTCACAAAAGAAAACCAACCAGATCGCAACCCGTTTAGTGGAGGACCACCACGACATCCGGGGTGAAGATGGTCTCGTCGTCGACGTCATCGGGCTGGGCGGGGTCGGAGGCCGACAGGGACAGGGTCATGGTCTTCTTTGTGGGGGGCTCGTGGAAGAGATGCTGGTGGATCTCGGAGAGCCGCATCCGGAGGCGGTCCTTGTGGGCGGGGTTGGTCATGTCGTAGAACATGCCCTTGCCGGCGGTGACCATCTGCACACTCAAGTGGAGCTGGTCCTGGAAGTGGTTGATGACCTCGCCCAGGGTCACGTCGCCGTGCATCCGGATGACGTCGTGCCGGGTGTGCTTGGGCGGGACGGCCCGGACGCTCCACTTGAAGGAGCCCCCGGCCTTCTTGTACTCGGCCTCCTCGAGCTTGTACTGGGCGATCTGGGTCCGGAACTCGGTCGACTGCTCCACCGTGCGCGGGGGCAGCGGCTCAGCAAAGCCCCACACGTGGGTGGCGAGGTTGATGGAGCCGTTGGTGTACTTGGCAATATCCTGGGGGACGGGCGGAGGGGAGCGTCGTGAGTCGCGGGGAAGGGACGAGTCAGGCAGCAGCTCTGGAGACATCCAAGGGCGGGGCGCGCGGGGGAATGAGGGCGGGCGGGCGGGCGGGCGGGCGGACCTGGCAGCCCTGGACGAGGAGGTAGAGCTGGTTGAGGACGAGGCCCGTGACCATGGCCGTGGTGGTGGCCAGGGCGGGGATGATGCGCCCGGCGGCCGTCTTGACGGCCATCCGGTCGGTGGGCTCGATGTGGTAGTTGGCCCCGCGCAGGTTGGCGCAGGCCGTGCAGTAGTCCACATGGAAGTTGGCGTCTGGCGAGCACCACCGGAGGAAGGGCACGATGAGGCGCCACTGACAGAGCAGTGCCCAAATCGATCGCCTCGGCGGGGTGGGGCGGGGTGCGGACCGTCATCCTTCTCGAACTTCTCGGGGTGGACGTGGGCCTGGTCGATGGCGGCCCGGGGCAGGCTGTCCCGGAGCCGGGCCACCAGGGCCTCCTCTTCCTCGGGGGTGTACTGGGGCGCGTCGGCCTTGTCCTTCTTCTCGCCCTCAGCGGGGGCGGCGGCGACTGGGGAGCGGAGGAAGAGCTGTGTCAAACCACGGGGCGGGGGCCGCGCGGGCGGGCAGACCCTTCTTGGGCACGTAGACGGGCACCTGGACCCGGCTCAGCACCTGGCAGAAGTACTCGTAGTCGGCCTGGCTGTTGATGCGGTGCTGGGGCACCCCGAGGGCGTGGGCCCGCAGGTTGGCGGCGCAGTGGACGAACTGCATGTGCAGCACGTTGGTCGGGTCGAAGATCATGGGCACGGGCATCCGCTTGACGCCCGTCCAGAAGGGCTGACCCGTGGTCGTGTCCACGGCGTCGGCGGGGAAGTTGGTCAGCAGCTGCACGATTTGGTCTGCGCGCAGAGGCGGGTGGGGGTGATGACGGAAGGCGGTGAGTCCCACGGAGACCGATGCCCATCGCCTTTCCGACGCCCCTTCGAACCCTTCTCGAATGCCCCTTCCCATCTCGGGGGGGGGGGGGGGGGGGGGGCGACGACGGCGACAGACCATGGAAGAACTGCTGGAACTTGATGCGGCCCCAGGCGATGCACTTCTCGAAGGTGAAGGGGGCGTCGGCGACGGCCTCGTGGACGAGCTCGAGGGCCTCGCGCTGCTCGGAGATGTTCATCCGGCTGGGCAGCTCGGCCAGCCACTTGGCGGGGTCCTTGGCGAAGTCCTTCAGCACGGAGATGTTCAGCTTGAAGAGCTTGTTGTACGAGCCGATGGTCTCCTCCGAGACGGACCACTCGATGCAGTGCATGATCAGGTTGGGGAAGTTCCTGCGGCGCCCCACGGGGGGAAAAAGGCGAGAGGGTGGGCGGGTGAGCGATGCGGTGTCACATGAGGCTGCCAAACTGTGTCCTGCCATCCAGGGCCAGGGCCAGGGCCAGGGCCAGGGCCAGGGCCAGGGCCAGGGCCAGGGCCAGGGCCAGGGCCAGGGCCAGGGCCAGGGCCAGGGCAAGGACAGGGTCGGGGCGGACCGGATGGTGCACATGGGCACGCCGACACCCTCGGCGAAGTCGGTCGAGTCGCTGTAGCACTCGGTCTTGCCGGGCAGCACGACCTGGACGTTGGCCATGGTCCCGGTGGTGCCGCTCTCGAGCAGGGGCTTCCGGTGGGCGGCGCACTTGCCGTCGGTGTAGGTCCGGGCGGCCACGTTGTCGAGGGCGTTGACGGCCACGTCAATGGCGGGCCAGAAGGCCTCGTCGGTGAAGACGTTCTCGGTGTCCTCACCCACGGCGCTCGTGTGGCAGGTGATCTGCAGGCCCGAGTTCATCTCACGCATGGCCCGCGCCGCGGCGGTACTCTTGTGGGAGCCGATGTCTGTCCCGGGTGGGTGGGTGGGTGGGTGGGTGGGTGGTGGATGGTGAACAGAGAGCGGGGGGGAGGGGCGATGGAGCGGAAGAAGGGTGGTGGTGTGGGCAGGAGGGCGGACCGCGCGGGCGGAAGAGGAACTGGCGGTTGAGGTTGGACTTCTCGATGGTGTCCATGTCGGTCATGGTGACCAGGCCGCCCTCGGCCTCCAGCCCGACGCCCATCATGGCGAACCCCTTGGCGAACTCGCAGCCCAGGGCCCCGGCGCCCACCAGGAAGGGCTTCAGGGCGCCCAGCTTCTTCTGGGTCTCGGCCCCGAAGACCATCCGCTGGCCGTCGTACCGGTTGCCCACGGGCAGGTACTGGGCCGGCTCGCCCATGGTCTCGGGCAGGATCTCGGCAATGTCGAAGTGCAGCCACTGGTGCAGCGGGGTGAACTTGCCCGTGACCTTCATCACCTCCTGGGCCACCACCCCGCCCAGGAAGGCCGCCATGGGGCACAGGTTGCCCTGGACGTGCATCGCCAGCCGGCGCAGCAGGGGCGCGGCCTCGTCGAAGCTCTCAAGGCAGAACTCGCGGGCGACCTGGGCAAGGGGGAGTGAAAGTCGGGCGGAAACCGGGAGGCGGGGATGAGCCGATGACGGATGGAGTGGCAGAGGAGGGGAGGGTGCGGGGTGGGGGCGGGCGGGTGCGGACGGGCTCCCAGGTGGTGGGCAGGGCCGCGTTGGCGCGCTTGGCGGCCTCGTTGATGGTGCGGGCGCATTCGACCAGCTTCTCGGCGTCCTCGGGGTTGGCGGGCCGGGGCAGCTGGCCCCCGAAGCGCTGGGTGTAGGCGTACAGGGCCCGGACGAAGAGGTGCAGGGTGCCGGGCCGGTTGAGGCCCATCTTGCGGAAGTCCACCTCGAGCAGCTGCTGGGGCAGGTCGCCCAGCTTGGGGCACCGGAAGGGCGCCACCACCGAGTCGGACAGGGAGCTCATCGACATGCGCAGGGGCACCTTGTGGGCCACCACCTGGCCGCTGCCGTAGACGTGGGCCCCCAGGGTGCGCCCGTCGACGGGGTGGAAGCCCTCGACCTCGTTGCCCTCCTCCAGGACGAAGGTGATCTTAGTCGTCTCCCCGACCCGGTACCGGCCCGTGTTCAGCGACTCGCAGCCCCGCACCTCGGTGAAGTGGATCGGGTCGCCTGCATGGGCAGGAGGGGGGGGGGGGGGGGGGGGGGGGGGGGGCAACGTGAGACCAAGGGGGAGGAGGGGAGGGCAGCCAGAGGAGGGGCGGATGCGTGTGTGGGGAGAACCTCCAAGGGGGGGGGGGGGGGGGTGGCGGACCGGTCTGGAAGGGCATCCCGGCGGCGGTGGACTCCTCAGCCAGAGTCACGATGCACTTCGCGTCGTTCGAGATCATGGACACGGTGCCCTGGGCGGCAGGAAGTCCGTCCTGATCCTCCACGGTGTGGATGGGGCCAAAGTCCGAGAAGGCGAACGCCACCGGGCCGGCAGAGCAGGCCATCAGGAAGGTGATGGGCCGGTGCTGGTGACGGCAGAACTCGTTCAGCAGGCACAGCTCGATAAATGAGTGCGCGAGGGGGTCAGCAATAACGACGCACCCGAAGCAGTACTTCTCAATCAGCGCAGGAGTCAGAGGCTCGGTTGCGGCTGGAGATCTGATCGGTGAGTTTGTCGAAAACTGAGGAGGGCCAGACCAAGAACCTCGACATAGCTATTCAGCTCACGGAGGCGAGGCAGGCAAGCCTCCGCACGAGGACGTTGGGCTTGGACGTCGGCCTCAGTCAGATAGAACTGGCTGGAGAGATCGGTCCACCGAGCGGGGGTGGGATCATGAATCACAACCTACAAGACGCAAACGAAGAACGAAAGACTCAGCGAACCATGATCGTTCATCGGGCGCAGACCTTGGCCACACCGGCGAGAATGACGTTCTTGGCGATCTCGACACCGACGCCAGTCATACCGACAATGAGGACGGAGAGATGCTATGAATAAAACGGAATGGATCCGAAAGAGGGTTAACCGGCGGTGAGCAGGGGGTATTGGTATGATCGACGAAAAAAGTGCGAACCTGCATCCGCTTCTGTGCCTCAATACCAAGGGTAGCAATCTGCCGCGAGTAGAGGTCCGTATCAACATCGCCGACCTTTGTCTTGACCTGGAAAGTCGTGAGATCCATGAATGTGGTGTGGGGTTTGACTCCGGGGTTCGTGAGGAGTTTTGGCTCGCCTTTCCTTTCCTTTCTGTTCTGCATCCCCTCCTTCCTCGTGTTGGAGGACCCGAGAGAACTTGGATGTGAATGATTTATTAGAGAAGAACGGAAACCAGCTTTTTTTCGCTTTCTGAACCCGCCATTTTTGGATGTTTCTGGGTGTTTTGGGTTTTTGAGAAAGCGGGTTTCAGCCGCTGCACCCGCTTTTTTTGGGCCTTCTGGGTGTCGCGCCCGCTGCGCCCGCTGCCCCTGCGTGCCTTTGACATGCCGCTTGGTGGTCGGCGAGGGGGAGGTCTTGGGGAGGAGGCGTCCCGGAGAAGCGAAAAGCTGAAAAAGCGAGTAACCCGCTTTTAGCTACTTTCGCTGCCCCAGCTTACCGTTTTCAGTTATTTTATTACATCGACGTAATTTAGAACACCGCCCCGAAAAACTGGCCCGCAGAGAAAACATGCGCTGGGGGGGGGGGGGGGGGGGATGCTGCGCGCGAGTGAGGCGGGTCGGCAAACTTGCCTATTTCCCACTCAATTGACTGCGCGTAGGTGGTGGGGGGGGGGGGGGGATAATGGTATGCGCCGGTATGTCAGCCCTCCCCCTCCCCCCACTCCCACCCACCCAACGACGCCTGTGGTAGTCGCAGCCACGGCGATGGGAGAAGAAAGCGCGAAACGCGGCGACGGAGCGTCACATGAACGCGCCATGTCAATAAATGTCAGGGTAAACCAAAGAGGAAACAAGGACTCCGCACGCGAATCAAGATAGGAAGGTCTTCAGGCGAGATCGAGAAGAGGCGAGACGATGAGAGATTCCAACCCCAAAGGTCCGATAAACTCGCTCGGGACAGTTCGCTTTTTTTGTGATGGAACTGCCTGCCCCCCTTTATAAGTGGCTCAGAAAATTTGAAGTCGTCCCAACACTCGTTCCTGCTCGCGGCAAGCCAGTGTATGATGTGGATCTCGCAACAAAGCAACAATTTGAGAATGGCCTTCTTTTTTTCGATCTGGTTTTGAAACTTCTGGAAAAGTTTTCTCCGGAGGCCTTGGCATCTGCGTCTCAGCTAAAACTGCAAAATTCTCAAACTCCCTTGATTAAGCTGCAAAATTGGAACCAACTGTTATCCCTTCTTTCTCGCTACTTCGCTATCGAGGTCGATGCCGACAACAAGGCGCTGATTCTTGCTGACGGTCTGTTTCCGCTTAATTCTTTGGTCATTTCTTCTGGTCTTCAGAGCCATCCACGATTGTACATGTTTTGAGCATGATCCATGAGTCGAGCGCCCGTCTCGAGCAACAACGTCTGCTCCGTGCCCCTGAATTCTGTTTTCACCCTCTCCTCAAAGCTCTCGTGTCTCAGCGGAGCTCGGCCGCCCACTTGGCGCCGAGCGACATGAGCTCCGAGACGAGTGAGCCCTTCCGGCCCTCGGTGATGGGCGGCTCGCTCAAGGGGGACCGGCTCGACGAGATCCTCATCCAGAACACACACACCTGCATGGACCTCCTGGTGCTCATTGTCGAGAAGAGTCTAGAGGTCTGCCTGTCCCCGGTGCGCCCGCATGCGGATCATGACCCGCCCCTGCGCGCAGCTCGACACCAAATCGGCCGTGTCCCTTCTGACCACCCGGCTGAGCGCCTTCCACGACCTGGCCCTGACCGGCATCGACCACGGCACTCCCATGCCCCCCGGGACCGACCCTGCCGAGGCCCGCCGTGCCGGGTCCGCCTGAGTGCCCTCAACCCGGTGCCCCCCCCCCCCCCCACCCCCACCCCCCACCCCGAATCCCCTCCACCCACCGTCTCCTCCCCACTGCCTCACTCCACCCGGCCGGGGTGCTAACAGATTCGCTCGAATTGTGCGAGTCTTCACGCTCCTGCGGACCCACGCCCCCACCGTCATCGGGCTGGCCCTGCCCGACCCCTCCGTGCTGGGCTTCGTCCTGCAGTGCGTCGCCACCGGGTCTGCGGGCTGCTGCCCTGGACCATCCCACCCCTCCAGCCGGCGGCACCCGTCGCCCACCATGCCCCCGCTTATTGGGTGTCACTTCGATGCCCGCTGCCCTCGGCCGGGTCTCCTCACCTCTCCATCTTCTTCCGGGGGCATCTCGGGGCTGCGCTCATGGGGGCAGCCTGCTCTCCGAGGATCTGCCCGTGTGCGTGGCATGCGCCAAGGCCCTGCACAGGCTCGCCCGCTGCGCCAACGACAACGGCCAGGGCCTGGCCGAGAGCATCTGGAACTGGTCGATCATCCCGCTCGTCCCGCTCCAGACCCCTGCCCACCACTCAGGGTGCAAGTCGTGTGGGAAATGGCCCTGATACCGTGGCTTCGTGTGGGTGGTGGTCCCTGGGGTGGGCGGGGGGACAGGTTCATCGGGCCCTATGGGGGACTGACGCTGTGCATCGACGCCCTGGAGCGCTTCCTGCCACCCGCCCCGACCAGCCTGCTGCCCATCTACCGGACCATCTTCGCGGCCCGCCAGAAGACGCCCCCGCCGCTCGCCGGGGGGGCCGACGAGGCCTGGCCGGGTCAGGCCGACTTCGCTGCGCTGGCCCCCTCGGTGGCCATGCTGCTGGCCACCTTCGGGGCCAACAACCTCTTCGTGCTCTTCGCCAAGCAGCTCCTGGGGGCCATGCGGGGCGACCCCGTCCGCTACATGACCTTCGTCGAGCCGCTGCTGGTCGGCCCCCCTCCCCGTCCCCCGCCTCTTCCCGTCCTCTCTTCCTCGTGGCTCCCCCTCCCCTCCCCCGGACCAAGTCGAAGGAGACCCCGAATGGCAGCTGCTCCGCATTTTCCGATGCCCGTCTCAGGGTCTGATTTCTGTTTTGCTTTCCCCGCTGGGCCGCCGCCGCTCCTCAGCCCCACCTGGCCCAGCTGCCTGACGTCAACGCCCTTGTGACGGCCGGCGCGGTGGCCGCCCTGGCCGAGTACGCCATCCGCCACGGGGCTGGTCCGCCTCGCTGCCCGCCTCTACCATCACCCACCGCCCTGCCTTGCGTTGCCCACCAACCGGCCCAGCCTCACGGGGCTGCTTCCTCCGTATGGGGTACCTCCCGCTGCCCCCCCCCCCCCCCCCCCCCAGTGCCTCGGGTCTCCGAGCAGCTGGCCTCGCTGGCCCTGCTGGCCCAGTGCTGGATCCTCTTTCCCGACCAGGTCGGCCCCCGCCAATCCCCGCCATCCCCGCTCCCCGCCATCCATCCCCGCCATCCCCGCCATCCCCGCTCACCTCGCTGCTGGCTGCCGCTCCATGGCCGGGACGGGCGGGCGGGCGGGCGGGGCGGATGGTGCAGATCGAGGAGCACGAGGACCGGCTGCAGCAGGTGGTGGCCATGCTGAAGGCCCACAGCCACAGCACCCACCCGGACATCTGGGCCCACGCGGGGGCCCGCTGCGCACAGCTGCTGCGCCACTTCCTGACGACCGAGAGCCCCTTCGGCCCGCTGGTCTTCCGGCAGCTGGTGGCCCTGGTGGCCGGGCCGCCCACCCTGACGGCCGCCCGGCTGGCCCAGGAGGGGTCCCCCGACCCGGGTCCGGCCCTGCCCCCCGACCAGCGCCGCATCCTGGAGGAGACCCTCTACGGCTGGGTCCTGGCCGACCTGGCCGACCTCGTCCGGGCCGTGCCCAGCCTGCCCGTCTCGCCCCTGGGCATCATGGTCATCCGGTCTGCCCGGCCCCACCGTCCCCCACCCCCCGCCCCTCGCGGACATGTCATGCCCCCATGCCCCGGCCGCTTGGGGGGAAGACGGGGATGCGCTGCTGCTGCTCACCACCACCCGTGGTCCGCCTCGGTCGGTGGGACCCCCTCCTTCTGGACAGGCGAATCGAAAGCCCCCCGCCGGCCCTCAGGCTCGCCGACCTCACGCTGACGGACGCCTTCGCCCTGCACCCGCGCTTCAGTCAGCCGCGCCTCCCCCCCGCCGCCCGTAGACGCCCTGCCCCTCCTCGCCCTCACCGCTGCCGTTTCCCCTGTCTTCCCCTCCCTCACCACCCCCGCAGCCGTCCAGACGGGGACCCCCCTGGCGGAGGCCCTGCTGGCGCTGGTGCTGCGCTCGTCGACCTCGGCGCCCCTGACGGCTGACCCCAGCGGCCCGGGTGCGCCCCCGCCGCCGCCGCCGCCGGTCGATCCGTCCCTGGCCAGCGAGGCGGTCGGGCCCATCCTGACCCTCCTCCACCGCTTCGGGGGCGAGGTCAGTCCCCCCTCGCGCACCTCACCCTGCGGGGTTGCCACCACCAGCGCCGCCGTTCACAGTGTGTCGCCATCCTGGGATTTGCCCCTCATCCCCTCCCTCCCGCCCCGCCCCGCTGCCCGCAGCCCGAGCTTGGGCCCATCGTGACGGCCTTCCTGGCCAACGGGCTGCACGTGCTGCTGCTGCACGTGCCGGGGGCCATGCGCGTGCCGGCCCCGACGCCCTGCCCCCACCCGACGCCCCTGCTGGACCTGGTCCTGGCCAACAACGTCTCGGCCCTGCAGACGGCCGCCCTGGCGGGGGCCGAGGCGGGCAGCCGGCTGGTGGGGGCGGGCCTGGGAGTCCTGGTCGAGACCATCGTCCGCCTGGGCGCCCTCGGGCCGGCCGTGGCCGTGTCCCGGCTGGTGCGCGGGTACCTCAGCAGCCAGCAGCGGGCCGAGGGAGCCCACGACCACCCCTGCTCCACCGACGACCACCCCCATCGGGCCACCGTCGCCCGGGAGCTCCTCGAGCGGGTCGCTCTCGACGAGGAGGGCCCCGAGGTCCCCGAGACTGTCCCCTCGCCCCAGGTCCGGCGGCTCACCACCGTGCGGGGGAGGCGGCGGCGGCCTGCACATCCCCACCCCCACCCCCACCCACCCCCTCACCCCGTCCCTGGGATCCGTCTTGGGCGCAGGCTGACGCGACCCCGGCCCTCGTGCCCGCCCGCTCGGCCTCGCCGCCCCAGCCCAGCGCCCGCTCCACCAAACCCTCCGGCCGCCCCGCCCCCGCCCCTGCGCCCACCGCCTCGACCTCGATCGCCTCCCAGCGCAAATCCACCCGCCGTGCCTCCCCCCCTGCCCCCGCCCCCGCCCCCGCCCCTCCCCGTCCTCACCCGAGCCCGAGCCCGAGCCCGAGCCGACGGCCCCCTCGGCGCGCAGCTCGAAGAGTTGGCAGCCCGCGGCACCCGCGGCTCCACCGGCCAGGCAGCCGCCACTCGCCGAGGCCGCCGCCCCCCCGCCGGCGCCCCGGGCCCCCGCGCTCCCCGCCAGCAACAGCCAGCCAGGGAGGAGCCTGCAGCGCTGCTCCCCCAGCCGAGCCAGCGGTCCGTTGGGGCCACCCGCAAGGGGGCTGCAGATTGGGGTGGCGGTGCGATGGAGAGAGGAGAAGTGCAGTGCGGTGCGGTGCAGAGGAGGGCCGTCGGGGCTCATGCCTCTGCGTGCCTTTTCCCCGCCCTCCAGCAAGGCGCCTCTTCCTCCAACCGCCGCTCCGGCACCCGTCGGGTCGCCCGGGTCGCAGCCGCCCTCGGTCCGCGCCTCCCAGGCCAGCGAAGAGCCGTCCTCCGTCAGCGAGCGGGGCGCCCGGGTGGTCGAAGAGGCCCGCCGGAAACGCCTCGAACGGTCGACTTCGTGCGCGTGCCCCTTCCCCCTCCTCCTCCTCCTCCCGACTGACCGGTGGGGCACTCTGGGGGGTGGGAACAGGGAAGCCGAGAAGGCTCGCCAGGAGGCCGCCCAGCAGGAGGCCGAGAACAAGCAGCGCGAGAAGGAGCGCGAGCGGCGGGTCTGCCGCCCCTCTTCAGTCCGCCGCTCGGAGCTCACGATCCTCTGTGCGGCCTCTTGCTCCTCTCCCTCCAGGACCGGCTGGCCCGGCAGCGAGCCCAGAAGCTGATGGAGCAGCAGGAAGCTGCGGGCCCCGACAGCCCCTCAACCTCAGCCGCCCCTGCGGTCCATGCGCCTGTCCCAGCCCCTGCCCCGGCCGCTGCAGGGGCACCCGGCGGGGGAGATGCGGCCGCCAAGAGCGCGCACGACCTGCACCTTGAGCGGATCCAGGCCCAGAAGGAGCTCGAGGCCCTCCGCGCCATGCAACAGAGCGCAGACAGGCGCCACCGTATGCAGCAGCGCAAACAGGCCAACGCGACCCTCCTCCAGGTCGGACGACCCTCTCCCCTCCGCAGCTCTGCGCCCTCTCTCTCGGATGTGACCCACTGGCTCACCACACACACCCTCCGGTGGGGCACGCCGGGCACGTGCGCATCTGCAGAAGCACCACGAGGACCTGGTGCGCCAGGCGGCCGAGAAGGCGGCCCGGGAGGCCGAGGATGCGGCCCTGCAGAAGGAGCGTGAGGAGAAGCGCAAGCAGCGCGAGCAGGCCGAGCAGAACGCCCGGAAGGCCATGATCGAGGAGTACAAGCGCAGGATGGCCGAGGAGCAAGCCGTCTGCTCCCCCTTCGCTGCGACGGGGCGCCTTGCCTCGCCCTGGGTGGATTGAGGGTTCCCCCGGATTGGTCTTGATCCGGCGGTTGCGGTGTGGTGGGTTTTCCTTCCTCGACAGCGCGAGCGGCAGGATCGCGAGAAAGCCGAGGCAGAGCTCGCCGCGGCGCGGCGCAGGGCCATCGAAGAATTCAAGAAGCGCAGGCAGGTCCGCTCCTCCTCCAGGTGACCATCGATCCCCAAATTTGGCTCGCAGGACCGCAAGGACGAGGAGCGGCAGATGGTGGATGACGTCAACACGGCTCTGGACAAGCACCCCCACCAGCTCGCACGCCGCCACAGGGGCGCGACCAGTCCTCCCAAGGCCCAGCCCGCTGAAGCTGTGGATGGCTCGCCAGCCCCGGCCGCCGCCACCCCCCCTGCCGCCGCCACCCCCCCTGCCGCCGAAGGCCCCGACCCCGAGCAGGTGCTGCATGACCTGCAGCAGAGCGTCGACGCCATGCATGCGGCCCTTCAACTTGACGAGGGCTTGTCATCAGGCACGACCGTGTCCGCCCCACCGCCCCCCGATGCGGCCGCTCCAGAAGCGGTTGCTCCGGCTTCCACTGCACCGGCACCAATCCAGGCTCAAGGTGAACCTCCAACGCAAGTGGACGGGCCGTTGATGCCCAGCGAGCCGACTGTTCTGCCGACAGAGCCCGCCCCGGCGGAAATGGCCGAAGTCCCGCCCCCTCCTATCGCCCCGATGCCATTATCAGATCAGGATCAACCACAAGCGTAATTTTCTATGTATAGAATTGTTTTTGCAACTCGAACGATCAAAAAATGAGCGCAAGGAATGCTCCCTAAAATTCAATGAACAATTCCGGATGTCTCAATATCCCTGGAGGTCAATGGATCGGCTCGCCCGGCTCAGCCTCGTCAACAAAGTCGTTTCTGAGCTCCAGCACCACAGAAAGGTTTGGTGAAAAGGACTATTGATTTTGTCTCACACATATCGCACAAATAGGAACCTGACAAGGACCTAGCTGAATTTATCGTCCATCTCGCAGAGGAATCCCATGATTTGTCATCATTTCAAGCAAACCTCCAAGAAAATGATTGCGACTTTGAGCCAGAGCTGATATCCATTCTCTGGAATGTCATTGAAAAGATGAGTTCCATCTCTCAGACTGTTGCTGCAGTCGAGAGGTCAGCTGCCACAGCAGCTCTGCCATCTAGCATCCCTGCAACCGCAGCTGCTGCCGCGGAAGCAGATGCCGCCAGGAAGCACGGCCGCGATGGCGCCATGGCTGATGGGGGGCGCAAGCAGCCTCGGTCAGGTGAGAGGTCACCTCGCGGCGGCGAGCATGGAGCTGGATTCGATGAAGATTCAGGCTTCCGGGTGGGTTGTGGGAGCAGTGGCTTCAACTGGGAGGCCGGTGATGAACGCGAGGAGCGCCACATTGTTCCCCCACGGCGGGAGCACCAGCCGGACGACGAGGCTCCTGTGAAGTATAAGATTTATCGGGGTCGGATCCGGGACATTAAGCAATTTGGCGCGTTTGTTGAAATCTACGGTATCAAGGGGCGCAAGCAAGGTCTGCCCACACTCCCCCCCCGGCCCAGGCGGGGCTTAGACTCCTTTGCCACAGGTATGGTGCACAATACCGACAAGCCGAAGGGGGCTGACTTCCGGATGAACGCCGATGTTTGGGTGAAGGTCGTGGCCTGCGCGGGCAGCAGGATCTCCCTCACCATGCGCGAGGTCGACCAGAGCACCGGCGATGATCTCTTCCCCCGCAGCGCAACCGGTGAGTCCGGGCCTGATGCAGCCAACCCCTCGGGGCCGAGCCACAGCGGGGTCGTCGTCGACGACGACCCGACGACGAGGGGCCCCAGGCGCCGCCTGCCATCGCCCGAGCGCTGGGAACTCAACCAGCTCCTCAAGGCCGGCGTCGTCCCGGCCCAGGACCTGCCCGGCTTCGACCCCGATCAGGGCGTGTTGGCCGAGGCCGATGTGGACGAGGAGGACGTCGAGGTTGAATTGAACGAGAACGAGCCGGCCTTCCTCAAGGGACAGACCCAGCGGGCTGTCAACCTCTCCCCAATCAGAGTCCGTCCCCCGCCCTTACGGAACCCGAGCCTTGATCTCGACTGCCCCCCCACACACACACACGCACACACACACGCACAGACACACACAGACACACACGCCGCCACGCCAAGCCACTCTAACTCCACGCCACTCTAACTCCACTCATCGCCGCCCTCTCCAAACGTCATCCTCTTCCAGGTGATCCCCGTCCCTCAGGGCACCATGCACCGGGCGGCCATGACCCAGAGCGGGCTCGTGAAGGAGCGCAAGATCCAGCAGGAGGCCCAGCGGAACGCCATGCTCGACTCGATCCCCAAGGATCTCAACCGCGGCTGGGTGGACCCCATGCCCGAGGCCAACGAGCGCCACATCGCCCAGGAGCTCCGCGGTATCGGTCCGCCATCCACCAGCCCCCGCCACCCGCGCCCCGTCGTTGTGTGTCTGGCTGCGCTCGCTCCATCGGGCTGCCTGCTCTGCTCTGCTCCGGTCATCATCGGTTAACTCTCCCCCAGGTTTGATGGGCAGCGAGCTGCCCGAGTGGAAGCGGGCCTCGATGGGGGAGCGGCCCAGCTTCGGCAAGTTCAGCAAGAAGCCCATCAAGGAGCAGCGCGAGGAGCTGCCCATCTACCGCTTCCGGGCGGACATCCTGCGGGCCCTGACCCAGAACCAGATGCTCATCGTCATCGGCGAGACCGGCTCGGGCAAGACCACCCAGATGACCCAGTACCTGGCCGAGGAGGGCTACGCGGCCCGCGGCAGGATCGGCTGCACCCAGCCCCGCCGTGTGGCGGCCAGCTCGGTGGCCAAGCGTGTCGCCGAGGAGTTCGGCTGCCGGCTGGGCGAGGAGGTCGGCTACAGCATCCGTTTCGAGGACTGCACCGGCCCCGACACAATCATTAAGTCTGTCGCCCGGCTCCGCGCCCCCGGCATCCTCCCCTCTCGACTCTCGCTGACCTCTTCGGCGCGCCCTGCCCCCCCCAGGTACATGACCGATGGTATGCTGCTGCGCGAGTGCCTGGCGGACCGGGACCTGAGCAGCTACTCGGTGATCATGCTCGACGAGGCCCACGAACGCACCATCCACACGGACGTCCTGTTCGGGCTGGTCAAGGACTGCTGCAGGCGGCGGCCCGACCTCAAGCTGATCGTCACCTCGGCCACCCTGGACGCCGAGAAGTTCTCGGCCTACTTCAACAACTGCCCCATCTTCACCATCCCCGGGCGCACCCACCCCGTGGAGATCTTGTCTGTTCGCGCCCCACCACCCCACCACCCCCGCCCCACGCGCACCACCCGCCCGATTGTCTCGTCTCATGCCCCCCCCCCCGCCTGCTTTCCCTTGACCTTATGCCCGTGCAGCTACGCGAAGGAGCCCGAGGCGGACTACCTGGACGCGGCCCTGGTGACGGTCATGCAGATCCACCTGACCGAGCAGCCGGGCGACATCCTGCTCTTCCTGACGGGCCAGGAGGAGATCGACACCAGCTGCGAGATCCTCTACGAGCGCATGAAGGCCCTCGGGTCCCGGGTGCCCAAGCTGATCATCCTGCCCGTCTACTCGGCCCTGCCCTCGGAGGTGCAGACCCGCATCTTCGACCCGGCCCCCCCGGGCACCCGCAAGTGCATCCTGGCCACCAACATCGCCGAGGCCTCGCTGACCATCGACGGCATCAAGTTTGTCGTCGACCCGGGCTTCGCCAAGCAGAACTGCTTCAACCCCCGCCTCGGGATGGACTCCCTCATGGTCACCCCCATCTCCCAGGCCTCCGCCCGGTCCGCGCCGCCACCCGCACCCATGCCCAGACCCATGCCCATCCGCCTCCCCCTCAGTCTCATCCCCCATCCCATCCCGTGCGCTCATTCGCGCTGCTCGTTCTCATTCACACACAGCCAACGTGCCGGCCGTGCCGGTCGGACGGGGCCCGGCAAGTGCTACCGGCTGTACACCGAGGCGGCCTACAAGAACGAGCTGCTGCCCAACACGGTGCCCGAGATCCAGCGGGCCAACCTGGGCAACACGGTGCTGATGCTGAAGGCCATGGGCATCAACGACCTGCTCAACTTCGACTTCATGGACCCGCCCCCCCGCCAGACCCTGCTCTCGGCCCTCGAGAACTTGTACGCCCTCGAGGCCCTCGATGATGAGGGCCTCCTCACCAGGCTCGGCCGCAAGGTCCGCCAGCCCCCTCCGCCAGCCCCCTCCGCCAGCCCCTCCGCCAGCCCCCTCCGCCAGCCCCCTCCGCCAGCCCCCTCCGCCAGCCCCCTCCGCCAGCCCCCTCCGCCAGCCCCCGTCCTCATCGACCCCTCGCCCTCGGTGGATGCTCATGACGCCCTTCCGTCCCTCCCCCCCCGGCAGATGGCCGAGTTCCCGCTGGAGCCGCCCCTGTCGAAGATGCTGATCACCTCGGTGGACCTGCGGTGCAGCGACGAGATCCTGACCGTGGTGGCCATGCTCTCCGTCGAGAACGTCTTCTACCGGCCCAAGGAGAAGCAGGCCCAGGCCGACCAGAAGAAGGCCAAGTTCTTCCAGCCCGAGGGGGACCACCTGACCTTCCTGGCCGTCTTCCAGGCGTGGCAGCACAACGGGTTCTCCTCGCCCTGGTGCTACGAGAACTTCATCCAGGTCCGGGCCATGCGCCGCGCCCAGGATGTCCGCAAGCAGCTCCTCACCATCATGGACAGGTCCGCCGCCCCCCCCCACCCCCCCCCCCTGTCCCCCGGGGACCGGGTGCTCAGCAGTCAATCTTGGGGGATGGCCCTGGGTGCGCAGGTACAAGCTGGACGTGGTCTCGGCGGGCAAGAACTTCAACCGCATCCGGCAGGCCATCGTGGCCGGGTTCTTCAACCACGCCGCCCGGCGGGACCCCACCGAGGGCTACAAGTCGCTGGTCGAGAACCAGACGGTGTACATCCACCCCTCGTCGGCCCTTTTCCAGAAGAACCCCGAGTACGTGCTCTACCACGAGCTGGTCCTGACCACCAAGGAGTACATGCGCAACGTCTGCCAGATCGACCCCCGCTGGCTGACCCAGTTCGCCCCAAGTTCTACAAGGTCCACCCCCACCCACCCCACCCCCACCCCCTCGCCGCCCTCGTCTTCTCACCCGTCTGTGCCTTCGTTGCGCCCATTGGTGGTTGCCCCGGCTGCAGACGGTGGACCCGCACCATCTGAGCAAGCGCAAGAAGCAGGAGCGCATCGAGCCCCTGTACAACCGCTACCAGGACCCCAACGCGTGGCGTATCAGCAAGCAGCGCAGGGGCCGCTAACCGGCCCCTCGCCGGCTCCCTTCCCCCCATCCCGTCCCCCCGGGCCGTGGCCACAGCCCAACGACACGCACGGGTCATGCCGAGACCCACGGGAGCCGCCGCCGCCCGCCGCCGCCGCACCTCCCTCTCCCCACCCCATCAAACCCCCGGCATCGGTGGGCCCGCGGCACCTCGGGGCAGACGGCAGCCCGTTTTTCCTTCGGCGGGCCGCCTCCTCGTTGGGCTCCGGCGCCGGCCTTCGTGCGCCGGTCGGTGGGGGCCTCACCCCGCTGGGCTCTGCCGTGTCGGTGCCCCCTCCTCCCCCCGGCCCCACAAACCAATGTTTCCTCTGTGGCCCCTCCCGGCCCCTTGTTCTGTGACGTGACGTTCACACTCGGGCGGGGCGGGGCCAACGATCCGCGACCAACAACAGCATCCGTCAAGGGGAAATGGGGCCCGGAAGATGGCCGAGGAGGGAGGAGAGGAGGAGGAGGAGGAGGAGGAGGAGGAGGAGGAGGAGGAGGAGGAGGAGGAGGAGGAGGAGGAGGAGGAGGAGGAGGAGGAGGAGGAGGAGGGAGGAGGAGGAGGAGGAGGAGGAGGAGGAGGAGGGAGGAGGGGGGCTGCTCGGGTGGCTGGTCAGACGTCGTCCTGGAAGCGGCCGAGGGCCGGTCAGCGGTCCCGAGCACAGGTCAGGCCAGGCCAGGTCAGGTCAGGTCAGGTCAGGTCAGGTACAGGTCAGCTCAGAGGTCCTGGAACTCGGGCAGCCCCAGGTCGAGGATGGCCGCCAGCGCCTGCCGGGCCAGGTCACCCCGTGCTGGGGCTGCCCGGGGGCGCCACGGTGGGCGGCAGGCCCGCGATGGGCCGGGTGCGGAGGGCCCCGTCGCCCCGTGGCGGCCAGGGGCGGCCCCACCGACCGGCGCACGAAGGCCGGCCAGAGGGCGTTGAAGGCCTGCACCCGCCGGTCGATGGACACCGCGTGGGCCAGCACCCCCGCCAGGTCTGCACACACACACCCACACACCCCGGGCCGGGCCGGGCGGAACCACCGAGAGGTGTGGGCCTGCTCCCCCGCCAGAGAGAGGATGGGAGGGAGGGAGGGAGGGGGGGGGGGGGGGAGGGGGATGGGGATGGGGCCGACATTTGCGGGCGGCCTCGGCGGCGGCGGGGCCGCGGGTGCGGTGGAGGGTCTGCAGGGCCCGCAGCTCGGCGTACTGGGCCTGGGCGGCCCCGTGAGCTGGCTGCCCCGGCGCGGCAGGGTGGCCGGATCCAGGTAGGACGGCGCCCGGCTGAAGAGCCCATCCAGCGGCCCTGCTCCCTCCCGGGCAAGGGAAGGGAAGGGAAGGGAAGGGAAGGGAAGGGAAGGGAAGGGAAGGGAAGGGAAGGGAAGGCAAGGGAAGGGAAGGCAAGGGAAGGCAAGGGAAGGGAAGGGAAGGGAGGCGGCACCATCGGGAGATCAGATCGTGATGAACGCTGGCAAGGCGTGGGGGGGGGGGGGGGGGCCGACCGAAGAGCTGCTCGGCCGCGGCGCGCTCCTCGGGGCTGATGGGCTGCCCGTTGAAGGTGCGCACCTGCCGCCCCCCAGAAGGAGAAGAAGGTTGATGTCGGTGGCCCGGACAGGCCAGGGCGGGGCGGGCGTGAGGCGGGCGGTCTGCGGTGCGGGCCTGGGAGAAGCGGAAGGCCACCCAGGGCCTGAGCAGGACCGAGAAGCACACCGGGTTGCCGCTGATGGCCAGGGCCTGCAGGTGGGGTAGGGCCACCAGGAGCCCCACCTGGGCCAGCGACGAGGCCCCGTTTTCGATCAGCTCCAGCCCTGCGCCCGGGCCATCGATGGGCCGGCAGGAGGGGCGGCGGACGGCGGTGAGGACAATAGCGATGGTGGTGAGGAGAACGGTGGTGAGGAGAATGGTGGCGGTGACTGACGACGACGATGACGACGATGATTGGGTGGTGGTGACGGTGGTGATGGTGGTGGTGGTGGCGGGCGAGGGCGCTGGCCTTTGAGCTTGGGCATCTGGGCGAGGGTCTCGAGGGCGCCCACCACGAGGGCCATCGGGGTCTGCTCCAGCTGCAGCGTCTCCACCTCCATGAAGCCCACGATGGCCTCCAGCGAGCTCCCCGTGCTGCAGCCAGCCCACAGGTGGACGGTGAGCGTGGTGTCGGTGTGTGCGTGCGCGTGGGCGGGGATGGGTGGTGGGCGGGAGTGGGTGGCGTGGGCGTGGGCGTGGGTGGGCGGGCGGGTGGTGGTGGTGGTTGCAGACATGCGCAGCTTGCCCTCCCGCAGGTCGGCCCGTGGGACCGCCGTGGCAACGCCCCGCACGATGGCTGCGGGCACCAGGACGGGGTGGGCCGGGTGAGCCTCATACGGGGGGGAGGGGGGGAGGGGTGGGGGGGAGGCAGTCGGCGTTGCCTGCGGACCGCTCGGGTCTGGCGGGGGCTGCATCTGGGGGGCCGCGGGCGGGGCGGGCGAGGGCACGGGGACGCACCCGGGGGCGGGGGTCGGAGGCGGCCCGGGGCCCGCAGTGCCGGCCGCTGCCCCCGAGCCGGCTGCCACGCGGTGGGGGGGCGAGCTCGCACGCACGAAGGAAGGGATGGGCCCCCGGCTGCTCACACAGGACACGCATGTCAGCCCACACCACGAGGCAGCGAGGGGCGTGCGGGGAGGATGTCACCACCGAGCAGCAGCAGCAGCAGCAGCAGCAGCGCCAAATGGGGATGGTCAAGCCAGGCCAGGCCAGGTCGGGGGTGGCTGCAGGTGGGTGGGGGACCTTGGCGTCGATGGCGGGGGGCCCGAGTGGGCGCGGCCAGGCGGCTGGGGCGCCTCCTCGGGGACATCGAGGCCCATCGCCCGCTGGGCCGCCACCACAGACACCCGCCGTGCCGCGTGGTCGGTCACGGGTGAGCGGCGGGCGAGAGGAGGAGTGAGGCGGAACAACGAGGCGAGCAGGAGCAGGGAGCAGGAGCAGGAGCAGGAGCAGGAGCAGGAGCAGGAGCAGGAGCAGGAGCAGGAGCAGGAGCAGGAGCAGGAGCAGGAGCAGGAGCAGGAGCAGGAGCAGGAGCAGGAGCAGGAGCAGGAGCAGGAGCAGGAGCAGGTCGGGAGCCGCGGGGCAGGCGGACCCCGATCTGGGCGGCGCTCAGGGGGGGCAGGGCCCCTCGGACCCACAGGTGGCGCAGCTGGGGCGAGTGGGCGACCGGGTTGCCATCGAGCGAGACCTCTGCCCCGGCAACAGCCACCACACCCACCTGTCAGCATCGCGTCATCGTCCCAGATCCACCCCCCCCCCCCCTCAAGGCCAGCTGGGCCGGCTGGTGGAGGGGCGGCATGGCGGACCGGTGAGCTTCCTGCAGTGGGCCAGGGTGGCCACCCGCTCGAGGGTCGCCACGCTGTTTTGCGAGAGAAAGACGCACTGCAGGGCCGCCAGCTGGTGCAGCCCTGGAGACCGCAGGGGAGGGAGGGAGGGAGGGAGGGAGGGAGGGAGGGAGGGAGGGAGGGAGGGAGGGAGGGAGGAGGGAGGAGGGAGGGAGGGAGGGAGGGAGGGAGGAGGGAGGGAGGGAGGGAGGGAGGGAGGGAGGGAGGGAGGGAGGGAGGGAGGGAGGGAGCCGCGGCGCACACCAGTCATCATCTTGGGTGCCGGGCGGCAGGTTGTGGCCGGGGGCGAGCCCGCATGGGCTGCGGGGAGAGGGGGGGGGGGGGGCGGACCGGCGATGGCGACGATGTGGTTCTTGCGGAGGTTGAGCTCGCTCAGGGCCTGCAGGGGGCCGCAGCGGGGCCTCGTCGATGGCCGTCAGGCAGTTGTCCGCCAGGTTGAGCACCCGCAGGGCCCCCTGGCCCTCGAGGCCCTCCAGGTGCTGGATCTGGTTGCTGCCCACCCGCGCGCACACACGCACCGACGACGCTCGGCTGAGTAGGGGAGTCACGGTGCGTGGTCTGGTCGTGTCCCCGTGCCCTCCATGCCGCCCCCGTGCCGCCCCAAAGCAGCCCCGGGGAGGCGGACCCGTGCAGGTCGAGGACGTCGAGGGAGCGGAGGGTCTGCAGGTGGGCGATGCGCACGATCCGGTTGCGGCCCAGCATGAGCACCCGCAAGTTGGGGCACCCCTGCAGGCCGTCGAGCGACTGGGGTGGCGGTGTGTGTGTGTGTGGGGGGGGGGGGGGGGGGGGTGGGGGTGGACGACCAGGGGGCAGATGACGACCTGGTGTTGAAGGGGGGAGCGCGGATGGGCGGAGGGGCGGAGGGGCGGAGGGGCGGAGGGGCGGAGGGGCGGAGGGGCGGAGGGGCGGAGGGGCGGAGGGGCGGAGGGGCGGAGGGGCGGACGGCGATGGCGTTATTGCCGAGGTCGAGGAAGGTGAGCCGGGGGGCGTCCAGGTGGGTGATGGCCGTGATGAGGTTGCTCTGGTAGTCGATCAGCCGCAGCCGCTCCTCCCCCACAAGGACCGGACACCGCTGCGCCACCGCCATCACCCGGCATGGCCGATGAGACAGACCGGGGGGGCATGAGGGCATACGGGGCATTCGGGGGCATACGGGCATTCGGGGGCATAAACCGGGGCGGACCGTCAGCCCGCGCTTCCTGAGGACCAGCCGCTCGGGGTTGGCCTCTTTCTCTCGCGGGTTTCGCGTGCAGACGACCGATCCGTCTGGGCGGATGGCGGTGAGTGGGGACCGCGTGGGTGGGTGGGTGATGGGCTGACCTGGAGTGGGTACCAAGGTGACGTCCACGGTTTCCCCGGCGATGACGGCTGGCGCCTGGTGTGGCAGTGGAAAAAAGGCTCAACTGTCGAGAGATGTTCTATCGGGCAGACGTTCGGTGCCGGGGGCGGGTCCACGAGGGAGGTGGTGGCGGCTGTGTTCGGTCGGGGATCCACCGACGCCTTCAATCTTTGTGGCAAAAGCACCCACTCGAACAAACGCAGACATGTCTCCGGATCCGCTGAGATCGATCGGCAATCCTTCCGGAAGTCGCTAAGTGGAGCGCTGTTGTGGTGATGGTCTGAGTGTTTTTGCAGACCGGCTCCACCGACACTCCTGGGCGTAATTGGAGGCGGTTTCCCTCTCTGATGACAGGTGGTGGGTCAGAAAACAAAGAGAGCACACAGCAGACAGAGAAAGGGGTTCCGAAAGAGATCACAGTGTAGGCAGCCGCCGATGTGGCGTGAATGGTTCCAAGTGAGCTCGCTGGACGTGTTTGAGCCGCTTGGCGCGGTGAAGGGGCCCGTAACGAAGAGTGGGGCCGGGTGGACAGGAATGAAAATTGAAAGAAAGTCTAGTCGATAGCCCCTGATGGGATGAGCAGATACCCGGCTGAACTCGGATGGGATGCATGCAGCGAATTCGGTTTTATGTCAACAGCCTGATCCACTCCTTCTTTTATCTTGGATATCACATTGTATTGGTCATCGTTTCCGCTGCGCTCGTCATCTGGGGAGTCGTCGATTTAGTGGCAACGCGCACAGCGCCTTTTATCTCACTGGAAATCGTGATCACAGGATCTCTTTTCTTCGATGTGATCCTTCTGTCTGATTGGATTGGATTTTTTCATCTGCTTGAAGAAATACACGTGAAATAGATTCATCGGAAAAGGGAGGCGGGTGTTGAAGTCGTGGCGATTCTATTTCGATTGCTTTGTCATTCTGCTTTCGGCTCTCCTTCTTTTGAGCTACCTTTGGGCGAAGCAGGGACCATGGGTGTTCAGCATCAACGTTGTCCTGCTGCGGGAAGTCGTTATCATCGCGCGCCTCATTTCGTTTTTGATGAGGATGCGAAGCTATGGCCCAACTCGCGGCGAGATTACAATCGAAAGTGCCCCACTCCTCCACAATCCCCTGTTGGCCCTCAGCACCCCCGAGATCGCTCACGCTCCCCCTCCGCGAGGAGCACCACCATCAAAAGGCCGCACGCCACGCATGGTCCCGCACACTCTAGGACCGAGCCAGGCAGCAGCTCTCGACTTTTCGGAGGCAGGCATCGGAGCGCTTGTCCCGCGATCCTGGCGCAGCGAACTATCGATCGATGATCTGATAAACAAAAAAGCAGGCAGCGAGCCAACGAACAACGGCAATCATTAATGAGCTGACGAAAAGGACCTTCGTTCAGGAGAGGAGCGAGGGAAAAAAATAACCGGACTGAAGGCCGGACAAAACCATCGAGTTAAGATCGACCCCGTCCTCGTCCGGGAGCAGCGGGCTGGAATGGCGGCGGTGCCCCCCGGCCACGAGGAAATGCTTGTGGAGCAGGCTGTGGTGGCATAAACTGATAGGCGGCGTATGGAGCTGGCCATTGCACAAAGGAAGAAGGTCAAATGAGCGAGTCTGGACGGTCGGAGCAGACCCCATTGTGGTGGGTAGCCAGAGAACTGGGCTGACATCGCCTGCTCGTCAGATCCATGTAATTGCTGCTGCATGGGCCAATAATCCTGTTGGCATGACGGCGTGAGGGGATGAGGCTGGCAAGGGCAGGGCAGACCGGCGGAACAGCCATCCCGGGCATGGGCATCCCAGGCACCTGCATCGGGACGGGGGTGCCTTGAGGTATCCCTTGAGGCCCCCCCGCCAGAACAGGAACGCGAATAAAGAGCCTCCCATCGACCATGGTGGTCGGTGGTGGTACCTCGGATGACGGGCCTGTGGGCACATAGGCGAGGTGGCCTTGCGGCGTCGTGACAAAGGATGGCGGAGCAAGAAAGCCTTGCGGGACGGAGGGGGACCCAGCCATGTTCCCCGGTGAGCCGAGGTGGCCCTGACCCGGGATGAGAGGCCGGACGGGCAAGGTCGGAGGGGGAAGAACCGCGGGCTTGAGGGGCGCGTGTGGGGGGGCCTGCAAAGGTTGGGTTGGCGAGCGTGAGGCACCGCGAGAAAAGGCGGCGCGGGCGCTCGTGGAAACAGGGAGTGAGCCGCTAGTCGGGGGAGTGGGTGGTGTGGATGGGGGCAAGACAGTCGTTGGAGAGGGGGTCGTTTGAATCGGAGAGGGCGCAAAACGGGTCGGGGCGCCAGAAGGCGCCGAGTGCTGCTGAACAGAAGGCCGGGCCACCGGGCTGCTCCGAGGGCTCATGGTGGGGCTGGGGGTGGTGAGGAGCGACGGGGTGTGGGCACTCACCTTCGGGGAGCGAACTGCGAAAGAACGCCAGGAGTCATTCGAGGGGACACCGGAAAAAAGAACCAGACCAGGAGGAGCGGTAATCGGCACGCCCCGGGAAATTGGGGCTGCCGCGGGGGGAGTCGTTGGCGGCTGGTTCTTGGGCAGCTGAGGGCGGGGCTGGCCGGAGGTTCTGGGGGTCGAAGGAGGAGAGACCTCGGAAGGGGTCGCCACAGGGGTCGGGGGGGAGGGTGCCGTCGGAATCGGAGTCGGGGCTGCCGACGGAAGAGAGGGCTTAGCGACAGGCTTGGTGGGGGACCCCTTGACAGGCGAAAGGAGAGGTTGTGGAGGGGGCAAGGGAAGGAGTGGAGTGGTGATGGCGGACGCGGCCTGAGAAGAAACTGGCGCCGAGGTCGGGGTGGATGGTGCTGCTGGCCGAGCGGGGGAGGGGTTCGGCAGGAGAGGCTTCCGCGGAGAAACTGTGGTGGGGTGGGGCGGAGTCGACGAAGGTGGCGCTGCCACGAGGGCTGGGGCTGGAAGAGGAGTCGCCACAGGAGTGGGATGGGGCACTGTCGTCAGAAGAGGAGCAGTCACGGTGGCCGGGGTCGGCGTTGAACTCACGGGGGTTGGGGCCGGGATGGGAGCCGGAGCCGGAGCCATGAGCTGACTGGGCGTACCTGCCGCCTTGCGCGGAGGGAGGACCTCCCAGGGAGTCCTGGTCGTCATGACAGGGGCGGGAGTCACAAGGGTCAAGGCAGGGGCAGGAAGCGCGGGGGCGACTGCGGCCGGCTTGGCTGGCGCCATCGGGTGAGTCTGTGGCGGTTGAGGCTGAGGCTGCTGCTGCTGCTGAGGCGGCAACTGCTGCTGCTGCTGCTGCTGCTGCTGCTGCTGCTGCTGCTGCTGCTGCTCGACTTGTTTCCTGCCCCTGCCGCGGTTGCGCCCTTTGCCCTGGGCAGGTTGTGCGGGAACCGCATGCTGCTGCTCGGTGGGAGGGGGGACGGGCCGACTGGGTCCCTTGGGTGGCTCGGGCTTCACAGCAACATCTTCTTTCTTGCCCTTGCGCTTCCCGCGACCCTTGACCACCTGGAAGGCGCCTTCGCCCTCCTCCACCCCGGGCTGGTCGGTCACCAGGGCAACCCCGCTGCTGGGAAGAGGAAGCCCATCGCCACCCAGCTCGATGTGCCGGCCCAAAGCGTGCTGAAGCTGCTCCTGCTTGGCGGCCTTCTCGTCTTCCGAGGAAAGAGCACGTGCCGTCGTCGAAGCGGCACCCGAGCCCGAGGTGGCGGGAGTCTCGTCAGCATCCAGCAAAGGCGCATAGGTCGAGCCAAACGCGGCCATATCGGTTCTCGGTTTGGGAGCACGGCGCGGCAGAGGCGCAGCGACTTTGGTGGATGCAGTCGGACTCGCCTGTGCGGCAGTCGAGGTGCTTGGGGTGGTGACCAGAGTAACAGCGACACTGGTGGGGGCACTGGTGGGGGCAGTCGTGACACTGGGAGTGGCGGTGGTGGTAGCGGGAGGAGCCGAGGCGGCCGCGGCCGCGGTCGGATGCTTGGCAGGGAAAGGACCCGCCGTGAAGCGAGCGTGGAATGCGTCGCTCGAGGGCGAAGGTGTGGGAATCGGCACCGGGGTTGGGGTCTCTGAGGGTTGTTTCGGGGGCGTGGGGATCGGCTGTTGTGGGTGCTCCCTAGGATGCCGTTGGTGCGGTGGAGGGGCATTCACAGATTGGGGGGTCTGGGAAATGAGCGGCTCTGCTCCTGCAGCGACAGGCGCGGGGATGGAAACGGCGGCAGTTGGGGCTCTGGTGGCAGGAGACGGCCCCACTGGGACCGACTGAGGGCGAGAGGGTGCATGACCCCGTGGTCGGCGCCCCTGGGGTGGCTGAGTGGTGATCGGTGTGGGGGTTATGGGGGGCTCGGCCGAGATCGCCTCGTGCCGAGGCACATGAGAGACGGGAGCATTGTAGGGGGTGGTACGGATGGGAGGAGGCACAGCTGCGGGGCCTTCGTGTGGCGCATGCTTCGGCGGCGATTGGAGTTGGGGGGGCGTAGGCAAAAGGGCCTCTGCTTTCGGACGAGAACTGGCGGCCGATTTGTCTGACGCAACCGCAGGCACGGAAGGAGTAGGCGCGGGGCTGGAAGCAGGCGAGTATGCGTGCGGGAAATGTTGCTGCTGTTGCTGAGGGTGGGGCGGGAAATGTTGCGGGAAATGTGGGAGACGGGGATGTGGTGCACCGCCAGCGACTACGGGAGCAACAGTGGCCGGGGCCGTGGGCGGGTGGCGGGCAATGGCGATGGGGGCAGCCGATGGAGCGGTCACTGGGGGAGAAACTAGGGCAGCCGCCCTAGGAGCCGATTGGTTCTGGGGGGAGGGGGGAGGGGAGGGTGGGAGGGAAGGGTGGGAGGGAAGGGTGGGAGGGAAGGGTGGGAGGGAAGGGTGGGAGGATGAGAGCGACCAAAAGACCTCGCGTCGGCAGACCTGTTGAGTGGGGTGCGCCGCTGCTTCGGCTGCTGCGAGTTCGTCAGCTCGTGCGCGGGCCCTTTTGGCACCCTCCTCTTCTTCAAGTACCCGCGCTTCGCGCTCCTTTCGTTTCTTCTCAGCCAGGGCGGCCATTATTAGATGCTGCTCAGCCACTTGCCGAAGAATCGGATCAGTCAGAGGGACCTCTGGGGTACCAGGGGCCGCAACTGGGAGAGGGACCGGCGAGACCGTTGGAGGGGCGATAGAAGCTGGCTGAGTTGGTGGGGCCGGAGGGGCATGCGGAGGGATGGGTGGGGGCGGATAGGGGGGCGGGCGACTCCCTCGTGGATCGTGCCAGTCCGGCCTTTGGTCTGGCTTGGGTGGCACGTGCGAAAACTCGGGTCGCTGAGGGAAGCGGCCCGGGCCCTCACGGCCAGGAGCCGGGTGGTGCGCAAAAGGAGATGGCTCGCGACGCTCACCATACCGAAACCGGCCCTGGCCTTGAGACCACGGCTCCTCTGGTCTGTATACCCCATGATGCTTGTCGTACTCGGCCCGATTCAGTGTCCACGCAGGAGGTTGCTCAGGGTAGACAGCGGGAGCGGTGGGAGGGGTCGCAGGTCCGGATTCAGCAGCAGGACCGGTCGATGCACAAGTGACAGGGAGGGACTGAGGTGGAACAACGGGGACAGGCGCCGTGGAAGAAAGGGAAACCTTCCGATGCCAAGGATCGGCAGGATCTCTGCCTGAAGTCTCGGTTGACGGCGGAATGGCGGGGGCTGTTGAGGCTGGAGGAGCTGCTGGAGCGGGAGCGGGAGCGGGAGCAGCTGCGGGTCCTGCCGGAGTGCGTGTGAGGATCTTCATCTGAGGCTGTTCGGTAACAGCAGATGGTGCGACGGCAGGCGTGGAGAAAGGCAGAGGGATCGTAAAATCCATCTCCTTATCAGCTTCGTCAGCCCAGTCGCCCTGTGAAACAACAAATTTCGGTCGACTACGGTTCAACGACGATCAGGCAAAAGAGAAGATGAGAGGAAAAACAGACTCTACATGTTGTGGTGTTGGTTGTGCCGGTGGTACGGGCGCTGGGACGGCAACACGAGGACTCACATCATCACGGCTGATGCCGGCATCAGTCGAAACTGACGAGCGGAAGAGCACGGTGGGTCGCACAAAAGAGATATATATCTCACAGACCAGTCATTCCACCGGAGGGGGTCGCTCCACCAGAGGGGGACGACGGGGCTGAAATGGGTCGAGGTTCAGATGTATCGACGACAACGGTGGAGGAAGTCGTTTGTGTGCGCTCAGGGGTAGTGTTTTTAGCGACTGGAGATCCCCAGGCAGGACGTGGTTGGGCGGGCAGCTCTGGTGGTGCTGTCGTGTCAGATGGTGGGGCTACAGGCTTTGTCGGTGGAGTCGTGGGCTGAGGAGGGGCTCCAAGCCACGTGAATTCACTGGTCCCTTCGCTTTTCATCGACGGTAAGTTGACGGGTTTCAGTGTTGCGGCAGCCTTTGGGATATTGATGCGAGAGGTTCGCTGGCCAGTGCGGGGCCCTGAACACACAAATACGGAAGACATAGGCGAATGAGGAAAATGAAAACCCGCGTGAAGACGATGCCGGTGGAAAAGGTGCCGCGAAGAGGTGCGAATGAGATTGCAGAGTGGTGATTGTGCGGAAATGCCAAAAATAGAATAAATAAAAACTGACCTCGACCACCTGTGAATGGTCTGTGTGGGCCTTTTTCATCGCGCCGCATAAAATGAGTTGTTGAAAAGAGAAAACAATGGGGTGGCTGTGCCCCCGTTTATACCAGCTCTGTTTTCTTTGTTTGAGACTGAGTGCCGATGCACGAAAATCCCCCTCTGACGGCACGGACATCTTCTTTCGAAGGAGATTTTTCTTTTTCTCCGCAACAATTGCAACAAGCATCGGCATTTCTTCACCAGCATTCGAAATGCAAGACTTTTGCTACGCGAACACTTCGAGGACAGTTTTCCGCCATCGAAATGTCCAAAGAAAAAATGGCGATTTCCAATGCCCAACTTGAAGCGGAGTATTTGACTTCCCTTGTCCAGGACGCAGCCTCACTCAGACAGTCGATCTCGGGGATGATTTCCCGGTATCTCGTTCGCGAAGACCAGCAGAAATTTCGGCACGAATGTTTACAAAAGACCTTAAATTGTCCTGTTGTTCCAGAGGTCTGGAAGCGAACCACACTGCTGTCCACACTGCAGGCTTTCAGCGGCGCCTCAAGGACCCCTTCAGCGGGGAATTCTCGAAAAACATGCGTCTATTCCAGGAGCAGTATACCGCCCAGCGAGTCTGGATCTACCATTTGACCCTTTCCTGTCATCAGATCTGCTTTTTGGGTGTGTCAAAGACCGAGGGGGCACAGCGCCTCGAACGGGCCATGGACCACGCGGCCATCGAGGAGGGCCGGCGCCTGATTGCCGAGGCGGCGGCCCATCTGCCATGTTCGGCCCCGACCAACCAGGTCCGTGCCTCGCGGCCTCGGTCTCCACAGGGGGGAGGAGTCGGGTAGGGTGGTGTCTGTGTGTGTGTCTGTGTGTCTGTGTTTGCCGTCGACTGACCCTTGTTCGCTGCTGCCCTTGTTCGCTGCTGCCTGCTTGCGTATGTTGGCCTGGTGGGCGCTGCTTGACTATGGCGCTTCCCTCGTGGACTGTGCCTACACTTCTTGCGGTGTCTTTCCTCCCTCTTTTAAGTGTGTGTCGGCATGCGAGCACTCATGTCTTCCGGCGGGGCCATCTCGGCTGGTCCTTAGCAAGCCACCCAGCGGGTGATGGCCCTCCATGCCGGCGAACGGACCCTCGACCAATGGCTTCTCCGCGAGCGCTGCGAAGCCGCCCGCTTTGCGGCCCAGGCGGCCTTCCTGCGCAGTCGCGACAAGGTCCGGCCGCCCCGCCCCTGCGCCCTCGCCTCACTGCCGCGTCGCTCCGTAGGCCATGAACCGGAAGGAAGCCCAGCCCGCCTACGAGCGGACCGTGGGCCAGCTGCAGGTCGGCATCCTCTTCCCGCAGGGGAATCTCTGACCCGCCGCTTGGGCTGGGTGCCCCCCGCCCCCCGCCCTGCCTGCAGGTGCTATGGACGGCCCACTTCCGGCGGTGCCTCGACGGGACCCCGCTGCCTGCCGTTCCGTCGGCTCTGGCCGAGAGGCCCGCGGCTCCCCAGCCGCCCGCCCCGCTGCAGCCGCGGCACCTGCTGCTGCCCGACCAGCCGCCCGCCCCGCTCGCGGCGTCCCTCAGCCGCCCCGCCCCCGACTGGCCAGCCTCTCCCCGCGTCCCGGGATTCCCCCTTCTTCCTGCTGCTGCTGCTGCTGCCACCACCACCGCCGCCGCCGCCCCGCCCACCTGGGCCGAGTCCACCGCGCGTGGGCTCCTCGCCGCCGCCTGCCGCCGGCTGCAAACTCAGGTGGATGAAGACGCGCGGGTGCCCCCCGGTGTGGCATGGCCGCCCCGGCCCGATGAAGGCGTGGTGGACCTGCCCGTCAGCGATGGAGTCGACGACGCGGGTGGCGGCGGCGCCCCGACAGCGGCAGACCCGGCTGTCTACGTCGAGCCCGCCCAGGTCGAGGCGGCCTTGATGCGCTCCGTCAAGGCGCGCGCCCTCAAGGAGGCCTGCAGGGAGGCGACGGTCCGCCCCACACACACACACACACACACACACACACACGGTACCCCGCGGACCACCCCGAACCATCCCTACCACAGCAACCACCCATACAGCGGCCCCGGCTGACTGCAAATTCGAATTCACCGGGTAATTTTACGGGGGGGGGGGGGGGGGGAGAGGGGGGTTCCTCTGGAACCGACCGTCTCACTCCAAGTTAAGGGGGACACCCGGTGGCCGGCACCCCAAAACCACCCCTCTTTTGGTTCGCTGGCTGATCCGCGCGACGGCTCACCTCTTCTCTCTGCTCCTGCTTCGGGTGGGGGGTGACGAACGCTGGGCCGCAGGTGGACCTGACCTGGCTCCTGGCCCGGGCGGCCCACTGCGCACACGCCCTCAGCCACGAGGCTGCCCTGAGCGCCGCCGCCCAGACACAGCACCACCTGCGGCGCGAGGCGGACCTCGTGGGCCGGGCCCGAGCCCACCACGACATGCACCGGGCCCACATCGAGGGGCTGGCCCTGCGGGCCGAGGAGGAGCGGCTCGCCCAGCTGGCCGCCGCCCTGGAGGCCCGCCGCAAGGCCGAGGTGGAGGCTCGGGAGCAGGTCCGCCGCCCTGTGCCCCGCTCGCCCCCACGCTCGCTCATCATCTGTGGCCATCCTGCCTGCTCGTTTCCTGGTCGTGGTTTTCATGGCCGCGGCCCAGGCCCGAAAGGCGGCCGAGGAGGCGGCGCGCCAGGAGGCGGCCCGTCAGGCAGAGGTGGCGCGCCAGGAGGCCGAGGCGCGTGCCAAGCAGCAGCCCCCCGAGGGCCGCTCCCGGAGCGGGTCCATGACCGTGGGGCAGCGGATGGGCGATGTGGTCCTCTCGGCCAGCCCCCTCCTGCGGGCCGCATCGCTGGCCCGGCGAAGCAGCGCCTTCGGCACCAACCATGCCCCGGCCGTCCCGTCCCCCCTCGTGACCCCTTCCTCCGCATCCCCGCCACCCTTCGGGGCCCCTTCCTCCGCTTCCCCGTCCCCCCGCGCTTCGCCCGTGCCGGCCCCCGTCGGTCCGGGCCCCCTCCCCGCGCCGGCTTCTTCAGGCCCCGCGCCCGCCGCCTCGGGAAGCGCCACGCCGACCCTGGGAGGTGCCACCCCCATCCTAAGGAGCACCACGCCGACCCTGGGGAGCGCCACACCGATCCTGGGAAGTGCCACGCCGACCCTGGGAAGTGCCACGCCGACCCTGGGAAGTGCCACCCCCATCCTGAGGAGCGTCACGCCCACCCTGGGAAGTGCCACACCGCTCATGTTGACCCGATCGGACTCGGCACCCACCGGGCCTCCCCCGCCCGTCTCCCTCGGGGGGGCAGCCGCACCCCCGGGGGCCCCCGCCCCGCGGAGCCTGAGCTCGGTCCTCACGGCGGCCAACAAGCTCCTCTCGGCCGTCGGCAAGAAGGCGGCCGGGTTCCACACCAACCCCCAGCACGAGCGCCTCCTCAAGGGTGGTCCGCTGGCCACCCCGCGCCTTCCTGTGGTCGATCCTGCTGGTCCCAGGTGCCCAGCTGGGCCTCCAAACCGACCTCTCCTCTCACTCCCTCTTTGGTGCAGGGGGGACCTTCTTGCGCCACCAGACCCGAGGCCGCCCCGTCGAGCGGATCCTCTCCGTCACCGACGACATGGCCACGGTCGAGTGCCGGGACCGGCCAGGCAGGAAGGTCTGCCCGCCCAGGCCCCGACTCCCCCGGTCTCAACCCCCCCCCCCCCCCCCCCCCAGCCCATCGAGGTGATCCCCGCGGCCGCCATCTACGGGTTGATGCAGGGCCAGAGTACACCCAACTTCCAGCGCCGCTCGGGCGCAGGTCCGTCGCCGCACTCTCGCGACCGTTCGTCATCCCCGAGTCCCTCATAGCGGGCCGGGAAAACCAATCGTTCTCCCTCTTGGCCACTGAAGGCCGCTCCTTTGATTTGGAAGCCCAAACGGTGGAGCTGAAGGACCAGTTTTACCAGGCATTCGACTATCTTGTCCAGGTCAGTGTTGATACCCTTCCCAAAAGACTCATCTCTCATTTTTTGTAGTATCACAAGACGCCTCCCGCCGAACGACTGCCTCCTGTGTAAAGTTATGTAGTTAAACTGAACGCGGATTGAATCTGCGGATCTCTTTGGCTCAGCCTTCGAAGCCCCTGGGTGACACTGCCAGCAGGCACAGGCAAAGATGAACCCGCCCACTCTTCCTGAACCGTCGCCCTCCAATCAAATGTTTCGGCCAACACTCTCTCCACAAATCCCTGGGAAATCTACAGTTTTTGAAGAGTATGTATGCGTCAAGACGTCAGGTCGGTCTTTCATGCCCAATCGTAGATCCTTTTCCACCCGTGGGCAGACGGACACGACTTCATTTGTCCGGTCACGATATTAGCGTACGAATCGAAGCGTATCCGACAAATGTTTGCCAGAGGCGCAGGTCTGGCCGAGCCCGAGCTGCCATGCGGTCCGATCTCAACCCCCCTCAGCCCAACGACACGTGATCACCGTCGCTGCCAAAGACCGGCTCACCATAGAGGCCGGCGAGCCAGATTCTCCCCAGTGAGACGACAGGGCCGACAGGCCACCCTCTTTTCCGGGAAAGGAAAGAAGGCGACTGGAGGAGATCGCTGGCGGCGGACCAAGGCGAGCGACCCCCCTTGACTAGACGGGCAGCACCTGCACCATCAGCAAGAAGAGCTGCAGAACCTGCGCCATCCGGTCGGGGCTGTGCTGGAAGAATTGCCGGTAGTTGGAGAGCTGCTCCCTACGGACCGCAGGCAGCCAACCGACGGGGCGGGCGGAGTGGATGGTGGTGAGCGGGGGGGGGGGGGGGGGGGGGGGCATCAGACCGCATCGTCAGGTAGAGCGGGAAGATGGTCGCCGCCAACAGCTCGCACTGAATTTGCTCGGGGTCGGCCGTGAGGGCCTCCAGGGGCCCGTCTTCGGCCGGCGGGACGTAGGGGCCGGGGGCCGTGAGGGCCTGCAGGGCCACCCCCAGGACGGCGGCGGCCTGGCACACGAGGCGCCGGGTCGCCCGACAGAACTCGGCGAAGAGCAGCGCCGAGACATCTTGGTGGAGGGCCAGCTGGCCCAGCGCCCACAGGTACCTGGGCCGCCCCCAGCCGGCGAGAGAGCGCATGCGGAAGGAGACGGTGGGCGGGGGGGCCGAGACGCCGGGGGCTGACGGACGCGCTTGGGAGGGCCACCGCAGAGAGCCCCAGAGGGGCAGCCAGGGTGCGGCCGAGGATTTCGTCCCAGCTCGGCCCGGTTGGGGAGCGGCTGCGCCCCCTGCGCCCCGCCACGGCCACGGCCCGCCACCAACCGTATCGTGAGAGCCCAAGGGATGGCGGCCGGTGGGCGGGCGAAGGGATGGAGCGGCTGCTGCACAGACGGGGATGTTGTCGAAGGAGGCCAGGTAGAGCGCCTGGCAGAAGGCCACCCCCAGCCGCCGCGGGTACCGGAAGGGCGTCCGTGCCGGGGCCTCCTGTCGGTCGGCCGAGTCGTCGGCACCACCCCCGTGGGAAGCGTACGGGAAAGGGTTCGTATGAGGGCCCGCAAAGGGTCGCCACGGCGAAAGGGTGCCGAAGGGCGGGCTGTCGGCAGACCGGGGGAGGACCGGCCAGCCCCTCGAGGAGGGCGGGGCCGGTGGGCCGGGCGAGGAAGGACGGGCACCGGGCGCCGATCTCGGCGCTCAGGTCGCACATCAGCTCGCCCAGGCGCACCAGCAGGGCCCGGAACCCCTCTGGCGAGCAGCAGGAAGCGCCGAGTGGGTCAAGGCGGGGGAGGCCTGCGAGGCGGCAGACCTTCCTCGGGGGAGAGGGCCCCCAGGCGCTGGCACAGGTCGCGCACCAGGTCGGCCAGGGCCGCGCACGAGGGCAGCCCGGTCGCAGGGGCGACTTGAGGCGGCGCAGCGACGGGCGTCGCAGGCGCAGAGCCAGGCTCGGTGTGGTCCAGCTGTTGCTGACCGCAAGGGGGCGGCGGAGGCGGCGGAACGGGCGGCGGCCCCCCTTTTGTGGTCGGGCCGGTCGATGGGTCCCCGAGGCCGAGGGGTGCCGCAGGCTGGGGGAGAGAAAGCGAGGCCGCGGGGGCCCCACCGCCCCCCTCCATGGGAACCGGGTTGGCCGAGCCAACTGGCTCCACGGCCGGGGAGCCCTCGGGCGGCTGGGGGTCGGGGGGCGCGAGCTGGTCCCACTCGTCGAGGAGCACCAGCAGGGCGGCCTGCAGGGTGTCCAGCTGGCGCTGCGTCCAGGCCTGGTACTCCTCGGGCCGGGCGAACTCGGCCGGTCGCCGGGTGGCCAGCAGCAGGAGCCGGTAGAAGGGGCTGGCGTAGACCCAGGCAGGGACGGCCGGGGCGGCCGTGGGAGCAGCCGCAGCCCGACTGGGGCACGGCGAGTGTGGTGGCGCCGGCCCCGGAGGTGTGGCCGCCTGTCCGGAGGGCGGTGGGAAGTCGGGCTGAGCGGGTCCGGACGGGTCTGCCGCGGGGGCAGGGGTGGGAGAGGGGGCCACGTCGGTGGACTGCGGCTCCTCGCGGGGTGATTTCCCCCCGTGCTGCTGCTCGGGCTCCGAGGGCGCGGATGGGGTGCCATCGGCAGGGCGGGTTGCGACTGGCGGGTCAGAAGGCCGGTCAGAAGGCGGGGGGCATGTGGGAGAGGAGGCGGGCAGAGGAGGCGGGCAGGCGGAAGGTTCGGGCCCCTCCCGCGCGGCTTGCTGTGGAGCCGTCGGTGACGCTTGTGGAGAAGCGGCCGGCGATGAAGACGCAGGGGCCGCCGGTGGCGATGGAGAAGTCGGTTCGGTGACCCCGTGGGTGATTGGCGAAGCGGTAAGCAGGGGCGCCAGGAGGCCCGCCGGGATGGCCGCCGGGCGGTCGATCTGCGTCCACCCACAGAGAGCCCACCAGGCGGGGCGAAGCGGGGCAGTCGGCGGGGGGTCGGGTGGAGGCGGTCCGATGCGGAATCCGGGGCCACCGATTTGGCCCAGCCCTCCGCGTCCCCCGCCCGGCCGCACAGACGATCAAATCCTTGGCCAGGTGGGCGCACGACTGCGGCGTGAGGCCCAGCTGGGCCCGGAGGAGGCGCAGGGTGGTCTGGCAGGGCAGGGGGAGGCTCTGGACGGGCGGGGTGCCCATCAGCAGCACCAGCTCATAGGCGGCCGTCTGTCAATCCAAGTGAGCCAGCCAGACAGCCGGGAGAGGGCGGCCGGCGGACCGCCAGGACGGGCTCCTCCAGGGCACACTCGAAGGGGGGGCTCCCGATGACCCGCCGGCCGCCGGCAGGGCGGCTGCTGCCCGGGGCCGAGCTGCCGCCTCCCGCTTGGGCATCGGCGCCAAAGGACGAGAAAAGACTTTGCGAACCCGCCCCCTGGGGTAGGACCCGATCGTGGTGAGCCGAAGAAGGGCGACGGGAGAAGACGCACCTTGGATGATTTGAGCCGCTGCAGGGCCGAGGCCAGCGAGAACCGATCAAGGTGACTCCGTACATTACGGGAGAGGTCAATCGGATCGCCTAGAATGGGAAAAAGCAGACGGCGGATCGGGGAATCCAGAGGAACGCACCTGAAAGCAAGGATGCGATGAGTCGATCGACATCGATCTTCTCGAAATCGATCGACTCTAGGGGAGTCTGTGGGGGCAACCTGATGCATGAAGCAGGGAGCTCCTTGAGCATATAGAAGAGAAGCAAAGCCCGATCGCGGCTTGGATCGACAGCCATTTGATGATGGGTAAGAACAACCGAAAGCGATGGAGGGTGTGGCGGTGGTGACGGTTGGGGTTGATGGGGAAGCGCCTGCGGGTCTGTGCGGGGCGCCGAAAGAGGGAGGGGGAGGAGAGAAAGCAAGCTCAACCCGAACAACGGCTGCTCTGGGTCAGCAACGACGGGACAATAAAAAGTGATTCTTTGGAGCTGAGGGGTATCGATCCCCTTGCCTCCCGCATGCCATGCGGACGATCTACCAAGTGATCTACAGCCCCGAATACGAAGTTCGTATGATCCGCGGCATCATCATTTCCGTGGACAAAGCACGTGTGCGGGTCTATTTTTCTTACTCCGGCTCCTCTGGTGCCACAAAACGCGTGGGGTCAGGGGCCGCTAAGATCAGGGGGCACCACCCCCGGAGCCAATCGACTGCACGTTGAGCAAACGTGCCCCCGACAATCCTCGTGAGGCGGGGGGTGTCCCGCGGCACCCGGACGGAACACGATTGCCGGCGCGGGAGGATGCGGATCGACTCGAGCGCCGGGGCCCCGGGGCCATGGAGCACCAAGTCGGAACCACCACGGACGGTCAGTGCGCGCAGGTTGGGCAGCGCGGGGAACTCGGACCCAGCAGACGGGGTGTCGATCAGCAGAAAGACATCGAGGGCGACTGACGGCGGGGGGATCGCCAAGATCTCCCCCAAGGTCCCCAATGGGCATTGCATGCGGAAGTCGACGGCCAGTCTGCCCAGGCGCGAGACAAAGGGCCTCCTCAAAAGGGCGCCCAGGGGTTCGAGATCCGTCTGGTGGGCCACCCGGAGGGCCATGGTGCGCAACGCGGCCAGGGGAACCTCCTCCGCGAGCTCGCCAAAGGCGCTGGTCACGGGCATGACCAGGGTGCGCAGCAAGGGGGTGGCCAGCGTCAGCTGGGTCAGACTCGCGGCATCGACAATCCAGAGGTCATGCAGACGCGGAGCTTGCACGGCGCAGATCCGGCACCCGCGAACGAAGACGGACTCCAGCCCGGCGCCTGTGATGGTCACGGGCTGCAGCTGGCACTGCAGGGTGAGCTGGCGCAGCGAGGGCGGTGCTGCGAACTGAGTGGCGGGGGCAATCGAGCGGAGATCGACCGAGGCCAGCCGGGGCAGGGCGGCGAACAGCGCCTGACACTCGGCATCGGATGTGATCCTGACCCTGGACAGCTCCACCAAGTTGGGCATCTCGCGAAGGACGGGCAGCAAGAAGGTGGCGGGGCGCAGGTCGGAGTGGTAGGAGTTAAACGCGAGCGAGGTCACGCTGCTCAGGGCTCCATCAGCTTGCAGCGCCACCGCCGAGAAGTGCTCCAGGCATCGGAGGCGCGGGCACTGGCGCACGGTCAGGGTCTTGACGAAGAGCAGGGTGTCGACCAGCTCCAGGGCGGGCAGCCCTTCCAGGGTCAGACAGATGCGCTTGTGGAAGACGTCAGACGAGGCGCGCACCCGAAACTCGCGGAGGCAGGGAGCTCCCGTGAGGCACAAGTCCCGGTCGCTGCCTTCCCGGGGTAGCGCGAGGTGGAGAACGGTCAAGCGGCCGAGGAGCAGGGGCCCGGGGGGCTCGTGGAACCCGACCAGCTTGCGCAGACGGGGCATCCGTTCGATGAGGGACACCAGAGCCGCGTCCGGAGGCTCCGCCAAGTGGATTTCCTCCATGGTGGCCCCGCTGGATAGGTAGCGCTCGATCTCGGTGGAGCGCCCCACTTGGACCTGAGCGAGGTTGTGCGCCACGGCCGCCAAGTCGAAGGGGGAGAACACCCACTGAGGCCACTCGGCCACGGTCACCGAACGCAGCCGAGACGGATTGGGCAGCAGCCTGAAGTCCGCGAGGGGCGTGCAGCCTAGCCAGTTGGGCGAGGGAGTGGGAATGTCACAGGGCAGGTCGAGGCGCTCGAGAGATGCCAGGTGGGGTAGAAGCCCATTGAGGGTGCCCACGGACTGCCGAAATATGCCTAGGGTGAGCTCCGCCAGCCAGGGCGCACAGGGGATGAGCCGTCGGCAGTCCACGGGGCACCCGCGCAGGGAGAGGGCCCGCAGGTGGGAGAGGCGGGGCAGAATATCGTAGAGCCAATCGATGTCCTCCAGAGTGACGGTGAGCTCCTCCAGGGAGGGAGCCACTCGTTCCAGAATCCGCGCCAGGGCACAGCGGCCCAACCCCGCGGTACAATCTGCCACCAGGGAACGGAGCGTGGGGGCCCTGGTGGCGGGAAAGGCAATATCCACCCAGCCGGCAGACTCCCGAAGACAGCCCGTCAATTCCATCGCCAAGTTGAGGGATTGGAGGTCGCAGCAACGACTCACGAGAGTGGCTAATGTCTCCACGGGCAACAGTGGCTCGGGGAACTCGGTGGGAACTCGTTCGAGAGAACCATCATGCTTGATGGGAACCGAGAAATTCATCTGCCGAATTGTTCCGAGGAAGTGAGCGCGAGTCTGATGATTGAGCGCAATGAGATTACAGTAAATGCGTAACGTGTGGGCCGAAGCATATTCCAAAATCAAGTCAAATAGTTCGGGTGGAAGATCACAAAATACAAAAGACTAACGGCAGAGAAAAAAATAACAAGATGGAGCAGCTCAAAAAAAGAATAATTCCTTTAAATAAAACCGACCATTGTTGGTGTTCGTTCGACCAGATCCAGGGGGTAATATACGTTATCACGGGGGTGGTCACGGGTTCAAAAAGCGGCCGAGAAGTTTGAAACATACCGTACCCAGTAGTTCTCCCGCCCGGGGCCCCCGGGCCTTTTTCTGACCCCAGGAGTCACCTGGGCCTGGGGGCTCGTAGTGGCGTTTTGCCTTTTGGTGCAACGCGGGGTCACCGTGGGGGCCCGACGATGGGTGCCATATCCGGTGCAGCCTCGGCTATATGGTTGTACCCAAACGCCCCGCAGTGCGGACGATACCTCTTCCAAAAAGAAATCCGCCGAAGGGTCGAAAAAGGTTCTACCAGGTGGCGAACCATGTTTGATGGAAAAAATGATCAACTGATGTCAAAATCCGATGCGGGCATCAAATCGCAATTCTCTATTCGCCAACACAATACTCACATACCCCTCACAGAAAAACAGCATTCAAACTGATTCCTCGCCCGTGCGGCGCCCGAATTTACCGCCATCCTGGAAAAGCGCGAGAAAACCATCCAGCTTGGTGGGACAGACTGAAACGTGAAGGTGGATCCCATTTTCGAGAGTCGATAACGGGCTGATCGTCAAAGTGGGCAAGATGATCCATGAGGCTACGGCACCAGATCAGCGTTTTTAACCCAAATTTCAATCATAAGTTGTTTTAAAATAGCCCTGCGAAGGGCGGAATCAATGTCAGAAGGTTGGTTGTCAACTCGATGAACGCACAGCATTATTGATGCTCCCCACAGAGAACGGCTCGGGCGAATCGCCCAATTCCGCGCCATAGGAAGAAGAGCATCCCATCTTGATTTTTGATGGTTGTCGTGGTCAGCTTCGGTGGCAGTGGCCAAGTCAGCCGGAAAAATAGCTCGTGACCACCCCCGTGTCAACGTATATAACCCCCTGGGACCAGATCGTCAGAGGTTGAACATGCTATCTCTCAAGTGACGATGCCGCAGAACAGCAAATCAAAAAACAAGTTCGGGGCTGTAGATCACTTGGTAGATCGTCCGCATGGCATGCGGGAGGCAAGGGGATCGATACCCCTCAGCTCCAACCGAAAAAACTTTTTGTGTGGCGGCCCCCGTGTACCTAAGGATTGAAAAAGGGTACCCATGTTTGACGCCCTTCCGGTCCCCACCGCCTCCCACCCGTCCACCGAAGGCCCAATCCAGTATGACGAGGCTGAGTGGGGCTACACACTGGTATCTTGGGTTCCCTTCCAGTGGGGGTCGGGGGGATGGTGGCACCACACAGAAGTATCGGGGGGTCAAGGGGCCCAGGGGCCCTTGGGGTTAGGTCCGTCACCAGATGGGGGGATGCAGCCGTCAGGTCAACGGGGGCCAGGGGGCAAGGGGTGAGGAGGTGTGGCGTGTCCAACGCAAGGCGAGTTGGATCTGCCACTCGGCAGGGTGTCGCGTTTCCAGGTGAATCATGAGACCTCCCGGACACCCACCTCCCCACGATGCGAACCCCTCGATGGGGGTGATCCGGAGCGGGCTGCCTCTTTCAACCGGCACCCTCGCGAGCCCCGTGTCCCGAGATCCTGTCGAAGGATCAGTGGCCCATCACACCCTCCGCGAACCCGGACCTGGTCATGGTGATGGGGCAGGGGTGCAAAACAAGTTGACAGGGGAGGCGAGGGCCGGGCCAGCCAGGGGGCGCAGGCGGGGCGGCCGGGCTTCCCCTGGGCCCCGAGGGGAGGGGACACTCGAGTGACTGCGACGACCTGGGGGCGTGGCACTGGGTTCAGCCGGCCAGGAGATGGACCGAGTGATGACCAACACCCTTCGGACGACCCCCCAGTATGGCACCGGGGCAAAGTCAGAGGGGCCCTGCAGCGGGGGCCGGGAAGTCAATGGTCTTGTCTCGTAATAATGTAGCAAGGGGGCCTTCCCTCAACGTACCGAGGGTGTTTGGGCTCCCCCACGAAGCACCCGAGCCGCTTCGAGGTCAAAACCTGATATCGACCATCGATGTCTTGTGTGGTCGCAGGTCGGACTCGATCGCTGGGGATCAATTTCACCTTGTGTCTGTTGAATAAGACCACTGGGACGTCCGAACGTCAAGGGAGATTTTCGTTCGCGGCCCCTTCAAACCGGCATAACGGCGGGCACAACACTGTCAAAATTTCAAATTTTTCAAAACCTTAGGTACTAAGGGGGGCGATCATGTCATTGTTTGCCTCGGGTCATGGTCGGGAAGGGTCATGGTCGGGAAGAGTCGTCTCTCTTCTTCGCCACCCCTCCCTCCCTTCGGCGCCCTGCACAGCCCCGACGCCTCCCAATATTGTCGTTCGGCGCTTTCCGCTCTGGGTGGGGCTGCGACTCGACCAAGCCCAGCTGTTTTGGTGGGGCTGTGACTCTTCCATCAGCGCCCGGATGGGGGCGCGGGGACGGCGGCCCTGATGGCGGCGCAGAGGGCCCTCCAGCGGGCCTCCTGGGCAGCTGCGGGCAGGCGGGCCGCGGGCCACTCGGGGAGCAGGTCGAGCAGCTCCATCACGGGCGATCCGGCCACGGGCCGGACCAGGTCGGCGGGCAGGGCCTCCACAAGCTGCCATCCACCCAGCCACCCGTGTAGCCCATCCATCCCCTGGCGGTGAGCCGGACGGCTGTTGGGCGGCGGGTGGCGGCAGCGAGCCCGGCGGATGCGGGGGGCGGACCTTGAGGGCCATGAGGGGCCCGTAGGGGACGGCCTCCTCGCGGAGGAGGCGCAGGTAGGGCACCAGGGTGGGCGCCACCAGCCCCCGGACGAGGACCTCCTGCAGCGCGTCGGCGCTCAGGTAGTCGCTGAACAGGCTCGCGTTGGTCACGAGCTGGCCACAGATGAACCCGCGTGAAATGTGTGAGTGTGAGTGAGTGTGAGTGAGTGTGTGTGAGTGTGTGTGAGTGTGTGAGTGTGTGTGTGTGTGTGTGGACGGGACGCGGGCGAATCGCAGCGGGGAGGGCTCGGGAGGGGGCTGCCGCCCGCCCGCGACGGGGAAGAGCGGCAGCCGGCAGGCCCGCACGGCTCCGTGGAGGCCGGATGAGGGACAGGAACGGCGGTGAGTCGGGGGGTGCGGAGGGACTCGGTGACCTCGCCCTTGGAGAAGACCAGCATGTCCTGCAGCAGGGCGACCACCTTCCCGGTCTGCAGCGGGAGAGCCCGGCGGGGCGTGGGGTGCGGGGCGGGGCGGGATGGCGCACCAATGGCGGTGAGTGGTGGGGCGGCGCCGGCGATGGGGCACGGCAGAGCGGCGGGGCGCATGGGGGATGGCGGCGGATGCGGACCTGGCTGGCGGAGTGCGGGTCGTAGACGCCCCGACCACCTCGCAGACGATGGGCAGGGCCACGTGCTCCACCAACAGCGGAATCAGGTTGAGGTCCTCGTCCGGGGCGGCCTCCTCCTCCGGGGCACCGTCCTCACGTGCCCACACGCCCCGCCCCCGAAATGCCGCCCCCGCAAGTGCTGTTCGTCAGATTTGGCGGCCCCATCATCACTGCCCTCCCATCATCAATGTCCGGGCTGCCCTCCCATCATCGCTGTCCGGGCTGCCCTTCCCGGTCCGGGCTGGCGAAGGGCAGTGCTGGAGGGGTGGAAGGGGGGGGGGGGGGGGGGGGGGCAGACCGTGGCGGGGCTGGGGCTGGCGGCGCGGCTCCCTCCCGGGTGCCGAAGTCGAAGAGGGTCCGGAACCAGGCGAACTGCTCGAACTCGGTGGCCCGGAGGGGGTTCCACCCGAGCAGCTCCAGCCGGACGAAGGGCGCGAAGAGCCCCGGGGCCGACAGCGAGACGAAGGCCTCCCGGTAGCTCTGCGGGAAGGCGAACTTCCACTCCTCGAGGCGGGCCTTGAGGGCCTCCAGCGAGCAGAACTCGGGCAGGGTGTCCTCGAACAGGGCCCGCCCCTCGCGCAGGATGGCCGCCTGTCGCTCCTGGTACCGGCGGGGCGAGAGGAACGGGTGCGCGGGGCCCGCCGGGGCCGGGCACGAGGGGTGCAGCAGGGCCGGCGGGCAGGGGGGCGGCAGGGGGCCCGCCGCGGGCAGGGGCAGGGTGTCCTCGTTGTCGTCCGTGTCGGAGCCCGACGACCAGCCCCCCGGGTAGAAGCTCTGCCCCATGCCCATCCCCATGCCCATCCCCATGCCCATCCCCAGGCATCGCACCCAGCCCACCCGCGGTCCGAGTTGGCGGACGGGAGGAGGGGAGCCACGAGGTCGCACACATCCGAACGAACCACCACGTGCACATGGGGCAGGGCAGAGGGCAGGGCAGAGGGCAGGGCAGAGGGCAGGGCAGAGGGCAGGGCAGAGGGCAGGGCAGAGGGCAGGGCAGAGGGCAGGGCAGAGGGCAGGGCAGAGGGCAGGGCAGAGGGCAGGGCAGAGGGCGGAGGGCAGGGCGGAGGGCAGGGCAGAGGGGCAGGGCAGGGCGGGTGACCTGGGGGAGCGGGGCCTGTGGCGGAGCCGCCATGCGGCAGAGCTCCCCGTGGTCGGCCGCCCGGTCGCGGGGCGAGGGCGGCTTGGGCGTCGGGGCCGGGGAGGCGCCGGGCGGGGGCGGGGGCGGCGTCGGGGGCGGGGGCGGCACGAAGCCCGGCTCCAGGAGCGGGTCGCCCAGCCGGCCTGCCCGGGGGACGGAGGGAGGGAGAGAGGGACGACGGGAGGGACGGAGGGACGGAGGGAGAGGAACCTGAGCGTGTTGCTCGCTGCGGGTGGGGTGGCAGGCGCCCCGCGAGGCGGATGGCCGGGAGGCGGCGGGGGACGTGGTGGTGGTGGAGTAGGGAGGGAGGGAGGGGGTCGCCGGGACCTGCCGCGAGGGCCATCTCGTCGATCTCCTGGGCGACGAGGGCCTGACGGCGCTCCTCCTGGGCGGCCCGGTAGTCGCGCCGCAGGGACCACATGGCCGTCTCGAACTGCTCGATCTCGGGGCTCTGCGGACACCAACCCGGCCGGGGCCCCACCCGCACACCCCCACCATCCCAACCATCAGCCCTCGGGCACATCGTCCGGCGGAAGGGGGGGGCGGGGGGCAGGGGCAGGGGGCGGGGCGGGGCGGGCCTTCTTGTCGAGGCAGTCGAAGAGGTCGTCGACGTACTGGCGCATCTGCTGGAAGAAGAGGAACTCGGTGTTCTGCCGGGCCAGCTGGGCCGTCGACTCCTCCACCACCCGGCTCGCCTCTCTGCCCCCCGCGCACAGAGCCCAAACCCGGCCCACCGCCCGAGGTCCCGCATGAGCCACGGAGAGGGCCAAACGAGGGCTGGGTGCGGGGGGTTGCGAGCGTGGTCTGGGGTGGGGAGGGTGACCTTGAGCTGGACGTCGATCCGGTCGCGGGCCCTGCCGTCCTGCTCGGAGTGGGTCTGCATGGCCCCAGGGCCCGCTCCAGGGACTGGGTGATCTCCTCCACGCTCGTCGGCCCAGCCACGGGCTGCGGCTCTGCAGGCGGACGAGGAATGCGAGGAAGGCGGATGGAGGGGGGAATGGGCAGGTTGCTGCTGGGCGGGGGGGGGGGGGGGGGGGGGGGGGTCGCGCGAGGGGATGGTGGGGCCCGGGGCGGAGGGGGCTGCCGACCGTCGTCGCGGCTCAACATGGGGTCCTCGTCGACCGAGTGGCCCCGGCCCGGCTGCTGGCGGGGCGGGTCCGGTCCGAGCCGGGCGGACCCCAGCCGTCAGGCGGCGGCCCAGCGGGACGGAGGGCTCCGAGGAGCGGGTCGGGGCCGGGGCAGGCGGCCCGCCGCGGCCATCTTGGCCATCATGGCCACACTGACGCCCGCCTTGCGGAGCTGCTGCGCCTCCCAGTCGTCCTCGTCATCCGACCCGCCCGCCTGTGGAGAGGGGGGGGGGGGGGGGGGGGGGGGGGGGGGGGAAGGGAAGGGAAGGGAAGGGCCCAATGGAGCAGAAGAGTGTCAACCCCGGGAAATGTGGGAAGGCGTGTGCGCGGGTGTGCGCGGGTGTGCGCGGGTGTGCGCGGGTGTGCGGGTGGGTGGCGGCAGCGGCGGACCCTCCTGTCGCGCCGGGCGGGGTCGTCCTCTGGGGGGATGTCCTCCTCGGGCCCGGCGTCCTTCCGGCCGAAGACCTCCTCCAGCCCCAGCACCCGCGGCTGGCCCACGGGCTTGATGGTGGACCCCCCGAAGGCGATCCGCGGGCCCCGCTCGTCCTCCAGCGCCTCTGCGCACCCACAGTGGCAAACAGGCGCCCGAGAACAGCAGGACGGCACCCGATCCGATGAGAACAGCAGGACGGCACCCGATCCGATGAGAACAGCAGGACGGCACCCGATCCGATGAGCTTCCGCCAGCCAGGGGGGGGGGAGACCTCGGCCCGAAGGAAGGGAGGCGGGGCGGGGCGAGGCAAGGCTGCGGGCCTTCCTCGGCGTCGTCGTCGTCTTCGCGGACGAGGCGCGACTTGCCGGCGGCCGCGGCGGCCTTGGCGTCGCCTGGCGGGCTCTCCTCCAGGTCGATGTACTCCGCCACGGCGCTCTGGGCCTGCATCCGGCGCACGTCCCGCTTGCCCTTGGCCAACTCCACGTCCTGCTCCGCCACGCGCCACCAACCCGCAGATGGGACGGCGATGACCCGGGGGGCATGAGACGACGCGGGCCGAGACAAGGGGCTGGCGCCCGGTTGGAGGCGCGGTGGAGGGTGGATGGGGAAGAGAGAAGGGGAGGGCGAGCTGGGGGCCAGACCAGGGCCGACGGGATGGGCAGCCGAGAGGGCGAGAGGGCCATCTCGGTCGAGAGGGCCCGTTGGTCTGCGGGGGGGGGGGGGGGGGGGGGCAGGGCAGCCGGCCCGGGGAAGAAGAAGAAGGCGGGGTGTGAGGGGTGTACAAAGAGGGGATGAGGACGAAGATGGCCACAGAAAGCGGGCGGATTTGCGGGGCCCGCGGGGCGGACCCTCATTTCCCTGGCCGGTGGGCTCGTCCTCGTCCAGGTTGATCGTGGCCGGGCTGCTGGCGGGCCCCTGGGGCCGCCGGGAGAGCTCCTTGGCGTCGAGGAACTCTTCTTGGGGCGTGGCGGGGGCAAGGTTCGAAGGGGGAGCTCTGCGGATGCTCTTCTTCTTCTTGGGTTTGGGCAGGCCCTTCTGGACAAAAGGCCCATCAACCTCAGCCTGACATCAGAAGAATGTCAAAGTGAGCCACTTTGAAAGAGAAGGGTTAGATCAAACTGACCTCATCGACGTCAAAACTCAGGCGATTTCGAGCCGGTGGGGAAGGGGCTGGAGCAGGAGAGGCCTTTGGGGTTGGCGATTGCGTTGGCGATGGGGCTGGTGGGGGAGTGGAAACGCTTTCAGCGATCGAATCTTCACCTTCGCCATGCTTCCTGAAGCTCTTCTTCTTTTTTGGGGCAGAGGGGGTCTGACTGTGCGAGACCGGTTCCTGTGGGACCTGCTGCATCTGTGCAGCTTCCCTCTGGGGTTCCAGTGGCTCCCGCAGGTTTCGCTCGCCCATGACGGAGGCTCTCCCCATCGATGCACTTCCCACCGATCTTCTTTTTCATATCATGTCGCTGTACGCCAATTTTCAGTTGAAAGAATTTTTCAACCTTCGGCTGGTGTGTCGACGCTTCCGGGATGTCGCTGTCACCGAGTGGCACACCTTTGACTTCTCATCTACGCTGCAATGTAGTCACTTTCTCACAGACGATCGTTTTTTGCGGTTGATATCGAGGTGCAAAAACCTGCAGTTTGTCAATCTTGCCAACTGCTACCAGCTCACGGTGAAATCCCTGCGGGCCCTCGCCGGTTCACCTCACATTCAGTACCTGGGCCTAAACTATATGTCTCAGTTCACAGATCGGGACCTCCTCTGGCTGCACAAGCTCACCGAGCTGAAGTCCCTGCACCTCTACGGGTGCAACGTCTCCGCCCCCCTCCTGATGACCATCGCCAAACATTGCCGCCAGTTGCAGTTCCTCGACCTCACATCCAACCGATTTCCCCTAACCGCCGCCCTGGAGGCGCTCCCACCGCTGTGCCCCGATCTGCGGGATCTTCGTGTCGCCGGGGTGCAGGAGGTCCGGGACACGCTTCTCCTGGGGCTGGCCGAGCACTGCAAGCGGCTGACCCACATCGATATCGGGCATGCCAAGGTCACCGACCATGGGGTTCAGACTCTGGTCGGCGCCTGCCATGACCTCGAGGTCTGATGGGCGGGGGGGGGGGCAACCCTCCCGCGGGCTCACCCTGCGCCTCGTCATCTAGTCGCTGAGTTGCCCGTTCTGCCCCTTGGGCGACGACACCCTCGCGGCACTGGCCCAATGCCACAACCTCAAGGTCTCGGTCCTTCCCAACCGGCTTTCCGAACGCTCTCCCCTCCCGCGTACAGACCCTCAGCCTGGGACACTGTCTCCACCCCACTCGGCCCTTCACCATGCCAACCCTGGTGCGCGTCCTGCGAGCGAACCCGACCCTTGAAACGCTTAACCTCGCCGATGCGGGGGGGCTGTCTTTGGAGGACCTGATGCTCCACTGGAACCGGGACCAGCCCCCCACCGCCCCCTCCCCCCTCGCCAAACTGCGGACCCTCATCCTGCCGGCGAAACCTGTGGACCCCACGGCCGTTGAGCGGCTCATCTGGGCGGTCTGTTCGCCGCGCCATGCGAAGGAAACGCATGCTCACTCTGCCACGCCATCGGTTAAATACACTTTGTTAGGCTCCGGAAATCCAACTGTGCATCCTTGGGGATGAGGACCAGTCGAAACGGCTTCCCGGGCTGAGCCGCCTGTGCAACATCCTTCTCTGAAGTGGGGCGGCCTCTTCAACCTCGACGTGCGGCAACAAGTCGGGTCACGGCCGCGAAGCCAGTCGGGAGAAGATAGACGAAGCCAACAAAAACCCCAAAGAAAACGAGCGAATCGCACGCGAGGGTCGCTGTTGCCTGCAGGTTTCCCAAGAAGGAGGCGAGGTCCGCCTTTGCGTCAGCCTAAAAGAAAGGAAGGAAGAAAATGCTAAGCTTTTTTTTCGCTGTGGACCAGCTGACCTGAGTGGTGTCCTTGCGCCGGAAGAAATGTCGTTTGAGATCTTTGAGTTTTCGGAAGAGGATGAGGAAACCAAAAAACCAAATGGAAGTACTCCAAAGGGGCACGATGTTCACCCCGGTGAAACGGACGGAGAAGAACCTGAGAAGAGCAAGGAAGAGAGCAAGAAGAAACGGCTGCATGGTCACCCGGAATTTCGGGAGAAGTGTGGGCACTTCGAGGGGGGTGGCGATCGAAGGTGAGGTAGGAGCCATATCAGCTGGGTTGACGATCGGAGGCGGGTTTTTATCCTCCTTCCCACGCAGAATGATCTTCCTCATTCTCATCTCGCCTCCTTGGAGCAACCGAGCGCGACGAGCCTCAGCTTGTTCGCGAAGGCTGAGTCCTGGAGGCTGCGTCGCAGTCTCGGCGTGTTGAGTTTCGGGAGAAAGTTCGGAGGCGGCGGCGGCTGTGTCCATTGCTCTGGGTGCTCAACGACTCCGGCGAAGGCAGATTTGAACTGCACGAGAAGAGCAGTTTTTTTCTTCGACACGGGTGGGACCTGCTTGATCAACCGCGCTCAGAAATTGAGGATGAAATTGGATGGGGAAACGGAAGGGAACAGAATCAGAAGGACCTATCACCCCCACATAAAGGCCTCAGCCGGCGGCAAAAGACCGTTCAGCTCGAGTCCCAGACTGCTCACTCAACGACAAAAAATAGTCGACTTTTTTCTTTCTCCCTTTCTTTCTTCACTATTTCCCCACAGCGGCAAAAACAGATTCATCGAATTAACTCGAGGAGCCACCGAGCATGCCCTGCCGCTCCTCGCGCAGTTGTTTTATCGGCCTTCAGCAGTGCGTCTTCGATACATCTGGTAGTGAAGTGTATTTCTGAGGCTAGCGAAGGAACCGCCGAGGTAGAGGCCACCGGTCTGAAGACGGAGCTGGTGGGGGTGTTGCATGAGATCCATCGAGAGAGAAGCCGCCAGAAATCAGTGGCCCAATTCCAAAGACTGATATGCATGGGGTACCTGCCCCGGAGATGTCTCAGAAAGAGGACCTCGCCAGCGCACAGCTGGGCAAAGTTCCCCAACAACGAATCTGGGCCACCTGATTCCACAATAAATAAGAAAAGCAAGGTTGGTCAGGTTGTTTGTCCACACAGACAAGCAGTACTGCCGGTGAGGGAGCCATCCACAGAGACGGTCGCCTGGCCGAACCACTCCAAAAGCTGGGCCTCGCGATCGGCGAAGGCGCGCGATGGAAGCGATAGTAGGGCTGCGGTTGCATCGGGAAATCGGGCAATGTGGGGAGGGGCAATGAAGGCCGCGGCGCGAAGTGCCCCCAGGAGATGATCACCTGGCGAGGTGATGATCTGGGCCGAAAGGGCATCACTTGACCAGGGAGGGAATGGAATATCAGAGGACAGTGTCGTAATTGTCGCGATCTGATCACAAAACTTCCGGGCAAGGGCGTGACGCTGCTCTGGTGCGACAACGGGAAGGATGGAAAGTCGGGAGAGCTGCTGGAACACCTGAGTGAGGTGGTGCTGCGCGGAGTGGTCCGAGGGGCGTCGAGAGACCCATCGATTCACCCGCCCAATCTCTTCCAGGCACCGGGAAAGGTCGAGGGCCGGCAAGACAAAGCACGTCATGTGGGTCCATGAGTAGTAATTCCTCGGGCGAAGTTCGGCTGCCCGGGAGCAAACTGCCAGAGAGCGAGCAAGAAGTTCATCGCGAGGGACGCACCCATGTTCGAGGCAGTGTTTGAAAAGCCAGTGGAAGTGTGCCCATCCCTCGACACTCTTTAAATTGTGAGGGAAGGAGAAGGCCACTTCGAACAGATGCAATTCACCCGCGGGGTCGATGTGATGGGAGACCAGGAGTGATTTGCGTGTATTCAGGAGAGTATGATTGGACATCCCAACCAGCAATATTGCTGCTCTTGAGAGATTCGAAAATCGGGTTGTTTTCTCGGTGTTCTCGAGATGGGCGCAGAGGATCTGAGGTCGTTGGGCTGAAACTTCTGATGACAGTTGGGCCAACGTACTCCGGAAAACTCCAAGCTTGTTGTCAACCAAGACATATCGTTTTGATGAATATTGTACCGTGTCCGGGGCGACGAGTCCTAACTCTTCGACGAGATCGCACGAATCGATTAGCCCAATCTCGTCGCTATGGAAAAATTGATGAGGCTAACCGGTCCGATAAGGAGAACAGACATTTTTGGAAACTGGAGCCAGAGCGCGGCCAGCTCGTCTGAAGCCTGCATTTGTGGCAGAACCCCGTGGTCCAAGAAGCAAATCCTGATTCAACGGCCGGGCTCGGAAAAGGACGGCGTCTCTCACCTCGTTCCCGGCTTCTCTAGCCTCGTTACAAGAGAGTATTCAAGCTTATGTGGACTCTCAGCCCCCCAACCCTGCTCTCTTGGAGCAATCTATTTTCATCCTCGGGCAGGCCCTGCTCGGGAAGCGATCCGGATCGGCAGCACTCTCTCCGGACACCCTAATTGCTGTTCAAACTACATTTCTCGATTTTATTGGGACTCGTCTCGACGAGCTGGCCACTTCCCCTCTCTCCCAGAAAGCCATTAATGCCCTTCTTGACTCTTTATTGGCGATTTGTGGGAGTTGTACTCCACTCTCAGCCTCGAGTATGATGTGCGCTTCTTTCCTTGTGATGAAAGGTCTGCCACGTCACCTCTGTCTTCGCCGATATCAACGGGTCCACACATCATCAGATGTGAAGTTTGCCTCGCATTTCTTCTCGTTACCCATGAAAAGCACCCTCATGAAATTGGGCCTTCAGATGTTCATCACCAGCACTGAGCCCCCCGTCCGCGAACAGGCCCTCAGCTTCACGGTCTTCCTGCTCGATCGGGAGCCCTCCCTCGAGGCGCTCCCCCCCGACCAGCAGCAGCAGTCGGATTCCCCGGGTGAGAGCTGCGGCGGGTGCAATGCCTCTGGGGCCTGGTCCCCACTGACACCCTGGGACATCTCGGGCGAACCCGAGGTTCTAGCCGCCATCAACTGGGCCGAGCGCAGAACCAGTCCGTCCCCCCCGCCCTCCGCCACTCGCCGGACGCCTCATGTCCTTCTCCCCCGCCACTTCCCTGCAGTGCTGGCTCGGATCCTGATGCTAGAGAAGGAGCTCAGGCGAATGTGTGCCTTGGTGGACAAGGTCCGCCCCGCCTTTCGAAGCCCTTGCCGCCGCACACATTGCCCTGTTTCCCCGGTGCTTCTCCTCTGGGACAGCTTTCTGCGGCCGCTCCCCAGGCTCTCCCGCCCAACAGCCAGCCGCCCGTCAGCCAGGCCGAGGTGATCCAGTCGATGGACATCACCGCCCCGCCCCAGGCCCCGCCACCGCCCAGCCGCGGCCCCACGATGACGCTCCCCCCCGCGGCCACCCCGGCCACAGCCGATCGGCCCGCCCAGACCCAGCAGCAGCAGCAGCAGCAGCAGCAGCAGCAGCGCCCCATCCAACCCCCATTCTCCGCCACACCTCGCCCCGCCCCCGACGCCACAGGCGCCGCAGCCACCCCAGCCACCCTCGGCCCCGCCCCCGTCCCCGCGCCGGCCCCTTCACCGCGCCCGAGCCCCCTGGGCACCCCTCCCCGGGAGAAGCCTGCCTCGGTGGGCCTCCCCTCGTCTTCAACCTCTCCTCCCCTCCCTCCCCCGCCCGCTGCCGCCGGGGGCCTGGGTATGCCCGGCACCCCCATCACCCCGGGGGCCGTCTACCTGCCCCGGGTCAGCCCCCCGGACACCGGCAGGCCGGCGCCCTCCTCCTCCTCCTCCTTCTCCGCCGCCGCCGCCGCGCCCAGCCCGCCCCAGCCCCCCGAGTCCCAGTCCCCGTCGCCCGTCAGCCCGGGCGGATCGGAGGAGGACCCCGCCTGGCCAGCCAACCCCACCACGGCCCCGCCCCCGCAGCCGCACAAGCGCCGGGGCGGAGGCGGCCTGACCAGGCAGGCGGAGGCCCCCGAGGAGGGGGATGAGCAGTCCCGCCAGTCGGGCGGCGAGGGCGACGAGCGGTCGCAGCGCCCTGGCGCCTCCGTCGGGGGACGCACCCGGCGCGGGGCCGACCTGGGCCGGCTGGGGCTCGAGCGCAGAGGGGCAGCGGCCCCCGAAGCGGCCAAGCAGCAGCAGGGCGCCCCAGCGCACCGGTCTGCCCCACCACCCCCAGCCCACCCCAGTCCAGCCCACCCCCCTTGACTCCGCCTGCCGCCGCTCATCTCCTGTTCTGTCTCGCCGACCGGTCCCGGGGGGTGGGGGCGTGCGGCGACTGCAGTGAGGCGCCCGAGGATGTCCCGCTCTCGCTGGTGGAGGGCCTCCTGGGGCAGCCGCTGCTGGGCGACCTCAGCCGGATGGTCTCTCCGCCCCGGGCGTCCCCGGCCCCCTCTGGGCCCGGCCCGGCACCCCCCTCTGCCGCCTCATCCATCTCCCCGCCGGCCCTCTCCCGCCCCCCGGCCCTTGCCACCACCACGGCCACCATCATGCACGAGCCGCGCACCCTGGGGCCCCTCGCCGACGATGGCGGCGATTACCCGCCCCCCGAGGCCGACAGCCCGCCCCCCGCCACCGGGGGGCCCCGCCCCTACACGGCCCCCACCGGGTCGCCGCCTGGCGCGTCCTCGGGTGCCGCCGCCAAGGCCGCCGCCGCCCTGGGGGCCCTTCGGGTGCCGCCCTCCATGGCCTCTCGGGGTGCCGCCGCCGCCGCTGCTGCTGCCGCCAGCGCGTCGCTCAGCTTGCGGCCACGGACGACCCCCTCGGGCGGCCGGCCGGGCGGCGAGGAGGCCGAGGGTGACGCGACCGACCGGCGCCGCGACCCCCCCGGGAGCGAGTTCGATGCCTTCCCGCCCCCCGGGCCCGAGGGGAGCAGCCTCATGGCGGCCAGCCCGCCCATGCCCGCCCAGCAGCAGCCCGTGGCGCCCTTCATGCCGCCCCCCCCACGCGGCGTGGCCCCTCACGCACGGAGCGGCTCCTCGTCCGCAGGCCGGGGCGCCCTGACCGGCGGCGGCCTGGCCCAGGACACCTCAGCCACGCCCAGCTCGTCCTCATCCTCGTCGTCACTCTCGGCGCCCGTCTCCGTCCGTGGCCGCCTGCTGCCCTCGCCCCGGGCCCCCGCCCCCGCCCCCGCCGCCCAGGCCCCGCCCCGCCCCGGGGCCGAGGAGAACGACGAGGGCATGGTCGTGGTGGAGCGCCTCGAGCCCGCCGCCTGGCCCCAGCAGCAGCTGTCCCAGCCGCGCGGGCCGGGGGCTTCGCCGGCAGCCGGCCGCCGGAGTGCGGGCGGGCTGATGCCGCCCTCGCCTCTGGCCCAGACCTACGGTCCGATGGCCTCGCGGCCGGCCGGGCGCTGGGCGGGCGATGACGAGCCCCCGGAGACGGAGAGGCGCCGCTTCAGCGGTCTGACCGGCCGCCTGTCCTTCCTCGGCTCCTCGCCCCCATCCCGGGCCCGGGCCTGCCCATGCTCGCTCACCTCCTTCCCCTTCCCCTCCCACAACCATCACACCAAACTACCCCAGCCTCGGCGTCCCAGCTGCCCAGGCCGTCGCCCCGGGGCGGGGCAGCCAAGAGCGACGAGGTGTTCAGCTTCACGGACCGCTCCTACCACCGCAAGGCCACAGACCCCGAGGACACGGCCGCCGACGAGCTTGGCGGTCCGCCGCACCCTCCATCGCCCCGCTCCCACCTCACCTTCCCCTCCCCCCCTCGCCCATCCACGCTCACTCCCCGCTCGCCCGGCAGCCTCGGACTTCAACGCCATGGCCAACCTGCCCTCGTACCTGCCCCCCCGCCACCGCTACGAGGAGGACCAGCAGCAGCAGCAGCAGCAGCCCGGGGCTGCCAACTCCTCCGTGGCCGCGACGCCCCCGCCCCCAGCCTCATCGGCCCCCGCGCCGCTGCCCGCCCCGGCCACGGCCCCCCTGCTGCGCCACCGGACCCGGCCCGTGCCCTTGCCCGGGACCCCCCGGGGCAGCCCCCCCGGCGAGGACGAGGGCTCGGGCTCCCTTCTGCGCACCCCGGCCGGCCAGCGGCCCCCCACGACCCCCTCCCTGGCCAGCAGCTCGCCACCCTCGCCCTCGGCGCCCTACTCGGCCACCCCCGGGCGCACCATCGACCTGGCCGCCCTTGTGGCCCACCGGGTCCCCCCCCATGCCCCGGCCCCCGGGTCGGTCGGGGACGAGCTGCCACCGAGCCCCTTCCCCGCCTCGGCCGCCCCGGGGCGCCGGGTGGGCTCCGCGGGCCCCCTGGGGTCCCGCATCTCCCTGGGCGGGATGCCCCTGCCCCCGGCCGGGGGGGCTACCACCCCTCGGCGGCCCCCGCCTGGCCGCATCCCGGTCGTCTGAGGCGGCCACACATCACCCTCCAATCACTCTCCCGATGACGTCCTCTTCTTCGCTCGTTCGCTCGTTCGTTCGCTCGTTCGTTCGTTCGTTCGTTCGTTCGTTCGTTCGTTCGTTCGTTCGTTCGTTCGTTCGTTGTTTCGGTTTTTCTCTGCGTGTGGGACGTTGACGGCTCGTCCATCTTCCGCCCGGTTTCCCTTCCTCCTCCGTCTCTTTTTCCTTCCCTGCCCCGGGGCCGTTAGCCGACTTCTCTGGATGATCGGCATCGACATCGCTTGTTTTCCTCAGTGGCAAGAGAGTGCCTCGCACCCGTCGATCCGGGGGGGGGGGGGGGGAGGGGGAGGGAGGGGGGGGGAGGGGGCTCCCGACCTTCGCGCGGTTAGCGGGAGGGGGCAGTGGGCGTAGGGCGCCACAGGTGGAGGCACTTGTCGTAGAAGGAGCAGCTGGCCACCACGGGGCGCGGCTCCCTCCCGGGCAGCAGGCACCAGTCGATGCCGTAGACCATGGACTGGTGCCCGTCGTGTCCCCAGAGCGCGCTCACCCCGGGCCGACCCTCGGGCCCACTGGCATCTTGCTGGCGTCCCTCCCCTCGAGGAGGGACCGCCGCCGCGTGGTCGAGGGGGAAGCGATCGGTGACTGGCGCCCCGACCGAGAGTCCCAAGACGCCCCCCTTGGTGCACCCGCACAGGAGCATGTCCCCCGGGGGCCCCGCCGGGCCTCGCATGACCTCCGAGAAGGCCTCCGTGGGGGCCCATCGCAGCCGCCACGCCCCGCCCGGCGCGTGGAACTGTTCGAGGGGCTGCCGCGGGGCCCGGGTGTCGAAGAGCCGCACGCACTCGTCGTACGACCCCGTGGCCAGGAGGTGCTCCCGGAAGGGGTGCGGCGCAATGGCCGTCAGGCCCGCTCTACACCAGGGGGGTGGGTGGTGGGTGTGTCAGCCGAGGGGGCTGGGGACGGGGACGGGAGCGGCGAAAGGGAGGGGCGAAGGAATGCCGACAGACTCGTGCGAGCGGGTGTTGGCCCAAGCGGGGGTGCGGGTGGCTCCGCCCTGGGTGACGCGCTCCTTCTGGGCTTCGTCCAACTCGTCCAACTCCTCGGCGCTCAGGCCGCCGTGCGTACAGGGAATCCGCAGGTCCCAGCAGGCCAGCTTGGCGTCATCGGCCCCGGAGTAGCAAATGTCGGGATGGTGGGTATCGAAGGCGCAGCACCATGCCTCATATTCGTGACCCGCCCAAGTGGAATCCACCCGCATGCCAGTGGGCGTCACCTCGACAATAGAGACGAACCCGGCGGACTGACTCGTGATGAGGCGGTTGGTGGGGGCGATTGGACTCCAACCCAACTGAAGGCACATACGATCCGGGTCAATGGTACACTGATGTAGCTGACGTAAAGTGGAAGTTCTTTCCGGGTGTGGGAGATCATAAATAAAAATACCGGTTTGAGTGGCCAAAGCAAGGCGCCTATGATCACTTTGTTGGGATGATGGTTCCCAGTGGACATCAAGAATGGCGCTGGTTTCGATGGGATTCTCGATCTCCTCGAGAACAATCCGCTCTTCGTTTTCGTGAACAGCAAAATGATAAAGAAGCCCTCGTTTCTCTTGCTTCTCGGAATCGAGGAGGTACGCCCCACAAACCAAATGGGTCAGATCCGAAGAGCACAGAAAGTCAACCGAATCAGCGGGGAACCGAGTTTCGAAGTGGCAGGCGGCGGGAGCGTTCATTTGCCCCGGATGCAGTTGCTAGAACCCTCCAAAGGGTTATAGCCAGAATCAAAAAGCAACCTGTCTGCCCCAAAAATCGAGGCCACTTCTTCCCCGGGGACCTTTGTTCGGCGGGGCAACACGCTCATAATTGCCCATTCCCGTGTGGTCCCCACTCGCGCACCTCCCCCGCGAGCCGCACTGCTGGCAGTGCAGCAGCGTTCGGCTATCCAGCCACCACCGGTTCCCAGTGTTCCTTCACTTCACCGACATCCCACTTTTCCTGGTTCGCTGGGACATCTTACTGCCACCGCACGACCGCCCGGACAAGGAAGCGCCTGGTGGTCGTTGAAAGCGGCTCCCCCGTCTGTCTTCTGACCAGCTCTTGACGACGAGGCGGCTCTCGTTTTTTTCTCCTTCCCTTGAAGAACAAGGGCCTCCCTCCAGGGGGCTGTGCCTCCTCCTCCAGTGCGTTCCGGGCCTTCGGCGGCCCCCCACCCCCACCCGCCAAACCTCAGGCGCCACCTCCCAAACAGCCCTGCGCTCATCCCCCCGGACCGATCCCACTTCCATCAGGGCCTCCGCATGGCATCCCCTCCCAACCATCTCCACAGAAACCCCTCCCACCAAAACCTCCACCCTTACAAAAACCCGCTTCGTCGCCACGGCCCCCCGCCCCGGCCCGAGGACTTCCCGCCCAGCCCGCAACCACCGCTGGTGGAAGTCGGGCCCTCCCTCCTGCGCCTGCGCCTGCTCAGCCCGCCCAAGCAGCACAGGCCCTGCCGACTCCGCCCCAAACGCCCCAACCCACGACGGCTTCTCCGCGCCAGCTGCTGGCCAAGCCGCGGAAGAAGGCCTCGCCTGCGAAGGCCGGCATCCCCCCCAGGACTCCGAGGTCGTGTGGCCTCGATCTGCGCGCTCTCCTAACCAGGCGCTGCTTTTCAATGTAGCCAAGGGGCCGCCGCCTCTCCGGCGCGCTCCTCCAATAAGTGGTGTCTTTCCCCGACGGCCAGGTTTTCCTCGATGGGGCACATCCTGCAGAAGCGGCGCCACTGGTGGTCGCTCGTCCAGGGGGCCAGCTCGGTCCCCCGGGTGGCCGTCCCGGCGGCCATGCTGAAGAAACAGACCGCCCCCCCCACCCCACCCTCCCACCCCAAGGATCGCCGCCCGCTCCCCGTCAGCCCGGGGTCGCGCCTCCCCCTCCAGCAGCAGCTCAACGCCATCTCCCGGCGCCTGGCGGCCGCCCGCTGCTACCTCTCGCTCCCCAAGGGGCTCTCCCCCGCGGAGTCCGACACCCGTTCGGACTCCGACCCTGGCCCGGGCCACCCCCGCCGCCTCGCCCCGGCTGCTCCGATCGGCCATGTCCCCGGCCACACGGGCCGTCATCGCCAAGTGGCAGGCCAAGAACAAGTCCCCCCGCGGAGCCTTCCCCAGCACCCGCGCTCGGCAGCCCGTGGGCTCCGCGCACGCCTGGTACGCCCCCCGTAAGACCACCCTGGTTGTGGGGGCAGCCAGGGGCCCCAAGAAGCGGGGGGCCATCCTCATCGCCCTCCAGGCCGCGACGGCCCACTGCCTGTCGTACTGCTGCCACGGTCAGCCTCCCCCTCCTCCCGGCCTGCCCCTCGGGCGGCGGTCGCACAACCACCTTCCTTCCTCTGCCATTTCTGCCATGGCGGTGCAGGGACATGCACCAGGAAGGCGTGCCCCTATCTGCACAACCAGCAGTGGGTCGCCCTCTGCCCGGTGATGCTCAACAAGGGAAAATGCGACCGACCGGGCTGTCGGCTCTCCCACACCCGTCTGCGCCCGTGCCCGTGCCCGTGCCCGTGCCCGTGCCCGTGCCCGTGCCCGTGCCCGTGCCCCCCAAGGAAGTTGGGCAGCCCGTACCCGCCATCGCCATCGCCATCGCCTCACCACCCCGCCGGTCCTCCTGTTCTCTGTAGCGGACTGGTCCAAGCTGCCCGTTTGCAAGGATTTCCTCCAGGGCATCTGCCCCCGGAGCCGCTGCCCCTTCCTGCACGTAGCAGGTCTGCACGCTCCCAAGGCGCGGCTGTCTCACCTGCCCCCGATCCCAGTGGACCCCAAGGCCAAGTTCTGCGTGGACTTCCTGTCGGGCCACTGCCCGCGTGGGGACAAGTGCTCCCAAAAGCACTCCTTCCCCCGGGGCCTCGAACCGACCCCGCCCCCAGCTTCTACTGAGGCCAGCCCCGCCCCCGCCCTCTCCGAGTCCCCGTCGCCCCCTTCGACACCGCCACAGCAGCCTTTGCCCACCGACCGCCTGATGGACGAGGATGACGTGATGGATGCAGAGGACGAGGACGAGGGCGAGGAGGCGGATGCGGATGCGGTGGCGGAGGTGAATGTGGGCGGCGAGGAGGCGGACGAGGAGGCGGACGAGGAGGCGGACGAGGAGGCGGACGAGGAGGCGGACGAGGAGGCGGATGAAGATGAGGAGGAGGGGGCGGAGGGGATGGGGGCTGAGGTGGCGGCATTTGAGGAGGAGGCGGGGGAGACTGAGGGGCTCGTTGCACTCCCCACCGAATCGGAGGATCCCCTTCCCCAGATGGCGGCACGCCGGAGACGGCACGCCGCTCCCGACAGCCCCCTCCCCGGCACCTTGGTCCTACCCCCGTTGGACCAGGCCTTTTCCATTGCAAGTTTCCCAGCGACGCCAGTTGCCACTCCCCCGAGCCGCCAGCCGCCAGCGGGACGAGGCTTTGTCCTTGGGCTAACTCCGACAGCGGTAAAGTTCCTGGCCGAACAGCGTAGTGAATAAAACAGAATGCCCCACCAACCACTATCGAAACCCCAAGGAGGGAGCGCAGATGAGGCGGCTGAGTCTCTTTCGAACAAGTTTACTTGGAGGGGACGTCCCAGATGCGGATGTTGCCATCGGAGTAACCAGCGAACAGGTGCAGGCCATCCTCGGAGAAGGCGACGCTCAGGCAGCGAGGCATCTTGTTGGGGGTCTCGCCCTCAAGCTCCTCAGACTGGAGCTGGAGCTCAACAACGAGGGTCTTGGTCTCAAGGCACTGTTGATGCAATTGATTGAGTGAACGGATGATGACCTGAAATACAGACCCAGATCTTAATGCCGGAGTCGCAGGCGGTGATGAGCCAATAGCGGGCAGGGGAGAAGACGAGGTCGTTGATGATGTCGCCGCAGTCGAGGGTGAAGAGGTACTTGCCCTCCTGGAGATCCCACAGGTTGCAGGAAGTGTCCTTCCCGCCAGAGGCGCAGAGGGAACCATCGGGGGAGATGGCGACGGCGTTGATGTAGCCAGTGTGGCCCTCCAGGGCGGTCTTGAGCTGGCAGGTGTTCTTGTCCCAGACCTAGACATGAAAAACAGAATTAAAAATCGAAACAAACGGAAGCACACAGACCCGAACAAGACGATCATAGCCGGCGGTGACGAGGCAAGTGTCATCGGGGCGAGGAGAGAACTTGGCGGAGGTGACCCACTCAGTGCACTCCTGGATGGTGTACTTGCACTCACCCAGAGTGTTCCACAGCTTAATGGTCTTATCGCGAGCACCAGAGACGATCTGACGGTTGTCAGGGGAGAAGGCGACGCAGAGGACATCCTAGAAAAGAAACAACAAATGTCAGCAATCGGCAGCGCACTTTGGTGGAACAGACACCCTGGTGGTCACGGAAGAGCTGGGTGGAGACACCGGAGTTGATGTCCCACAGGCGGAGGGTCTTATCCCAGGAGGCGGACAGGGCGTACTGGCCATCAGAGGAAAGAATGACATCCTCAACGAAGTGGTTGTGGCTAGAGCAGAAATGAGGATGGTAAACTCGGTAAAGAATAAAACGAACCCAGTCATACGACGACGGGGGACGAAGGGGAGAGCGTCGTGCTCAGTGCTGTCGTTCAGAGCCCACATCATGACGGACTTGTCTACAAGGGAAATGCTCGACCGATGACAGGCCAAAAGAAAAAAACAAACCGCGAGAGCCAGAGATGATGAGATCGTTGGTGGCGGCAAGGGAGGTGACCCAGCCATCGTGGCCGCGCAGAACACCCTTAGGAATGCAAAGAGCCGCAGCTGCCTCAGTACGCTCCATTCTTTAAGAACCAATTTGTCCGATTCAAAATCAAATTTCAATGAAGCCAACCATGAAGGAAGAGAAAGGGAAAACTCGAATGAGACCACGGCCCAGCATGCTCAAAGCGTCAGACCTAAAAAGCGCGCGCGAAAGGGCCTTCAACCCTGGAGCACCTCCCACAGAACTTGTTTGTTCCCGACGCACGTACCCCGTTTCATCCTCGCCCTTCGACTTTTTCTCAACGATACATAGCAAAAAGCCTTTCTTTTTCAATCCTAAAGCAATCCAATCGTCTCAGACCAACACATAGGCCACCATCATCATGATTCTCGTTCCTGGGGGTTCCTCGCTTTCAGCCGGGGCAAATATAATGTGATTCCATTACTCGCATGATCGGGATTGCTGTTTTTTGGCTGAGTGATAGACCATTTCCGGATCATTAAGGGCAGACTCAACCAAAGAATAGACCATTGCCACCGCTGTGTTCACCCTTCTTCCTTCTCCCCTCCCCACCTCTCGTGGCCTCCCCCTCCCGCCCCCACTCCATCACCTCTCCGCTGCTCTCCTCCCATTTCCGCCTCTCCGTTTGTTTCTCGCAATCGACCAGAATGCCATCGTGCCATCCGAGTGATTCGGGCCGTTTTCGAACGAGTAGGACTCCTCAACACGTGACCTTTGACTGCCGGATGACTTGGGGGAACGTCACCACCACCTGGATGCTTGCAAATTCAGCGTTAGGGTGGGTCCTCATCGCACCCCTATGGGCCACCTTGTGTCAGTTTTGCGCCGCAGCTAACGCTCAGCCAACAAGCACAGCCATTACCGATTGTTCTCTGGTGATCGCAGGAGGTACCACCGCTGCTCTCGCCGCTGCCATCTCTGCCGCCAAATTCAACACATCAGTTTGTCTCTTGGAGCCCACTGATTGGGTTGGTGGCCAGATGACAGCCAGTGGAGTCAGCGCAATCGATTTCGCCTGGCACACCCTGACGAATCCCACCACCAAGTTTGTCTACCCCGTGTATAAATATGCCCGCCAACGGGAGAACTTGACACCCCTCTTCACGGAACTTGTGAGCGCCGTGGGGGACCCCGGCCGGTGCTGGGTCTCGACCAACTGCTACTCCCCGGGTCTGCTGCTGGACAAGGTGCGGCCCCTGCTGGCCGGGCTGCCCACCCTGCGGGTCTTCTACAACACCGTGCCCAAGCGGGTCACCGTCCGCCAGAGCCCGGGCGCGGGCGACCAGACGGTAACGCTGACCTCGCTGACGGCCATCCAGCGGACCCCCACCCAGGGCGACGGGTCCGCCCCCGACCCCGCCGCCCCTGTTCCTCCCGGCCTCCACTCGCCACACATGATGACGGTTGTTTCGTTGGGGTGGTGGTGGCGGTGGCGGCGGCGGCGCGATGGCGCAGGTACGACCGGACCCTGTCGGAGGACCTGGCCGACTGGTACTCGGAGCGGCCCTCGGCCCGCTTCGACAAGCGGCTGCTGGCCTTCCAGCCCGCCGCCCCCGGGCAGGACATCCTCTTCATGGACGCCACCGAGTGGGGCGAGCTGCTCGTCCTGAGCGGGGCCCCCTACCTGCAGGTCGCATCCCGCTCCCCCCTTCCATCCCCCCTCCTCCCCTCCCGCACGCCGAGCATGCCTGCTGACATCCGGCATCCCCCGCCCGGTGGCCCCGCAGGGTGTGGCCGAGCGGTACGACGGGGACATCTCGGGGCTGGGCGGCAACGAGACCTGCGGCCAGTCGGCCACGTACGGCTTCTCGGAGCGCCTCAACGCCGACCCGCAGCCCGAGCCGCCCAACCCGCGGCCACGCGACTTCGGCTCCTTCTTCAACTTCCAGGGGTACACGTCCGCCCCGCCAGCCACCCTGACGACGCGCCCCCACCACCGGCGCACGTGCCCCTGCTGCTGCTGTGCTGCTGCTGCTGCTGCTGTTGTTGTTGTTGTTGTGCCCGTGCACCGTCCCATGGCGCGTGCTGCGCTGGTGTGGGTGGGCTGTGGGGTGAGCGCAGATGGGACAAGATCTTCACCTACCGGCGGCTGGTGGGCGGGGGGACCAACCCCACCACGGGCGACCTGACCCTGCAGAACTGGAGCGGCGGCAACGACAACGCCTTCGCGTACCTCTTCCTCGACAAGCAGACCGCAGCCGCCCAGGTCCGCCCCCCCGCCATACCCGCCCCCCTGGCGATGGAGAGGCGCCCCATGGCAACCGCGGCCCCATCATGTGTCGTCTGGTGATGATGATGATGATGATGGCGGCGGCGGCGGCGGCGGCGGCGGCCATCCTCCCCTGCAGGCGGCCAGCGACTGGCGGGGCGGCGTGTCGGTGGATGCCCTGGCCACGGGCGAGGCGCTGGCCTACGGGTGGCACTACTACTACAAGGCCCACGCGGACCCCGGGGACCGGCTGACCCTCGACCGGGCCACCTGGGGCACCGCCACGGGCCTGGTCAAGGTGCCCTACATCCGCGACACGCGCCGCTCGGTGGGCCTGGGCGGGTTCGTCATGCGGGTGGCCGACATCAGCGGCTGGCCCGACCCGGCCGGCAACATGACCGGCCTCGCCTACCCCGACCGCGTCGCCCTCGGCTGCTACGGTCCGCTCGCCGCCTACGCCCCCCCCCCCCCCCCCCCCCCCCCCCGCTCACCCGACCCCCCCGCTCACCCGACCCCCCCGCTCACCTCCGCCCGACCCCGCTCACCTCCATCCGGCCAGACGTGGACACGCACCCGTCGCCCAAGGGGTGCCCCATGCCGGGCCACATCGGCCAGTACTACCCCATCCTGCCCTTCTTCGTGCCCCTGCGGGCCCTGACCAACGCCCGGGTGGGCAACCTGCTGGTCGCCGGCAAGACCATGGCCCAGAGCTTCCTCACAAACTCCGTCCGCCCTGCCCTGCCCTGCCCTGCCCTGCCCTGCCCTGCCCTGCCCTGCCCTGCCCTGCCCTGCCCTGCCCTGCCCTGCCCTGTCCTGCCCTGCCCTGCCCTGCCCTGCCCTGCCCTGTGCCCTGCCCTGCCCTGCCCTGCCCTGCCCTGCCCTGTGCCCTGCCCTGCCCTGCCCTGCCCTGCCCCATCGCCGCCCATCGCATCCCATCCCATCCCATCGCCGCTGCCTGCTGTGGTTCGGCTCTGCCTCGCTGACGTCCCGCCTGTTGGGGACCTGGCGGGGTGTCCCTTCAGGCGACCCGGCTGCATCCGACCGAGTGGTCCACCGGGGCGGCGGCCGGGGCGGTGGCCTCCTTCATGCTGCAGGCGGGCGTCCACACCACGGGCGACCTGTGGGCCGACCACCTGGCCCAGGCCCAGATGTGGGCCGCCAAGGCCACCCCCGCCCGCTGGACCATCGAGGGCCGCCTCTACCCCCAGTAGGCCGCCCCCCCCAGCCGCCAGTGCGGCTCCCCTTCGCCTCCACGTCCTCGTCGCCTCTCTTCTTCGCCTTCACATCCTCGTCGCAGTCGCCTTCACATCCTCGTCGCAGTCGCCTTCACGTCCTCGTCGCCTCTCCTTCTCCTCGTCGCATCTCTTCTTCGCCCCACCCGACGAGCGTTTGTATGAATAGCTGGTCCGACGTTGAGCGTTCCCACCGCCACGACTGATGGTCCGCGGAATCTGCTCGCCCCGCCAAGGGAACGGCAGGGGAGGGACGACAGGGGGGGGTGGGGGGAGGGGGGAGGGACGACAGGGGAGGGGACACGACAGGGGGAGGGACACGACAGGGGAGGGACACGACAGGGAGGGGACACGACAGGGGAGGGGACACGACAGGGAGGGACACGACAGGGGAGGGACACGACAGGGAGGGGACACGACAGGGGAGGGACGACGGGGGATCGAGGGCAGCATCCGTGGCGCCCATTCCACACGGGGCCCATGGCACCGCACGACGGTAGCCCCAGGTCCCCGCAAGCCCATGGCGGAACCGTCGGGTGGCGGCGCCCGGGAGGCGGAGACGGAGGCGAGACGAGGAGGAGGAGGAGGATGAGGGAGGGGGGGAGGAGGAGGAGGGAAGGATGCGCGGGGGGAATCGGGGACCCGCTTCTGCCCACCCACACGGGACCCGGGCTTGGGGGAGGGGGGGGGAGGGGTCGGCCCGGATGGCGCCCTCACTGCTTGGCCAGGGCCCGTGCTTGCTGCAGGCACCCACCGTCCCACCCGCACAGTCAGCCGGAGCTTGGCACAGCGCGGTCCCCAGGGGTGGGGCGGCAGGGGTGGCGGGCGGGGCGGGCGGGGCTGGCGGGGCTGGCGGGGCGGGCGGGGCGGGGCGGGCGGGGCGGGCGGACCTGAGAGAGCTTGGCCCGCTCGAGGGCCTCGGCCTCCTCGCGCTGGGCGGCCTCGATGCGCGCCTGCTCGGCCCGGGCATCGCGCTCCCGCTGCTGGACCTCCTCCAGGTAGCGCCCGTACTCGCGGCTGTCCATGACGGCCTCCCCGAGCACCTGCGCATCCCCGGAGGGGCAGCCCGAGTGCAGGCACCCACGGGAGGCGGCGATGAGGTCGGGCCGGTGGGTGCGGGAGGGTGGCGTCGGGGAGGGGTCCCGCGCACCTTGTCCGGCTCGGCCAGCTGGAGGGCGGGCAGGGCGGGCGAGGGCTTGCGGATGCTGTCCTCGGAGGGCGGGGGCAGGGCCGGCGACTGGGCGGCCCGGGCCGAGACGGCGTCTCCGCCGGGGGGCAGCAGGCCGGGCGGCGGGTTGGGGACGCAGTGCTCCGACTGGTAGACGCCGCACTTGGGCACCCCCTGCACCCACTCGCCCACATACTTGCGGTGCTGCCAAGGGGCCGAGGCCACACCCCACGGGGGAGGTGCGATGAGGCGGGTGGCAGGAGGCCTTCCAAATGCCCCCTCTCCAAGGGACAGCTGCGGGCCGCGGGGGCGACGGGGGAGGGTGGGGTGGGACCTTGGGCGGGTAGTAGAAGACCCCCGAGCCGTGCTGCTGGTCGTCGGCCCAGGCGCCCTCGTACCGGTTGCCGTCGGCTGTCCTCACCCCACCCAGTGTGCCGCCCGATACAGCCCCGTCAACGCCGGCCATCGGGAGGGCGAATCCGAGAAGGCAGGGGGGCGGCGCGAGGCGGACCCTTGTACAGGGTGCCCTGGCCCACCCGGAGCCCGTTTTCCCAGTGCCCCACGTAGCGGGTGCCGTCCTGGTAGTACATGGTGCCGAACCCGCTCCGCTTGTTCCTGCCCCAGATCACGGGAAAGATCAACCGGATGGATGCGGCAGGCTGCCAGAGGGCGCAGGGGCACAGACTGCAACCACTCGCCTTCGTACTGCTCGCCGTTCTCGTAAAAGTAGGTGCCGTACCCCTCCATTCGGTCATCGACCCAGTCCCCACTGTACACAAGTCTCATGTTGCCTCCGCCAAGGTCATCGTCTGCGCAAAGTTTGGTCACGTCCGCCGAGGCAGGAAGAGGCACAGACCTCGGGATGCCGTAGCGGTTGTTCCGGTGGCCGGGACGAGGAAAAGACCGTGACCGTGACGCTTACCGCCCTTCCAGCTCCCGTCGTAGCGGGAATGGTCTGGGTATTCTTGGGTTCCCTTCCCTTCTCGCATGTTGTGATCCCATTCACCCGCATATTTCACGCCACCGCTGAAAAAAATCGTCGAACGCATACCGGTTTTGTTCGCCATCTCATCGGCAATCCGCCAGATGCGCTGGTTTGGGGCGAGCTGGGGAGGGTCCATAACGGAAATGCAGTAGAGAGAACCACTTGGGGTTAGAGAATAATCATTTCTTGGGGCCGGAATGATTGAGCAAGAGAAGTTCGATAAATTATGAACGAGGGAGAACAAATTCATTCAGTGTCGGTCGCGAGATCTGGTTCCAGATCGGCAGGTGACGGCGGAGGCGGAGGAATCTCGTTTATCCAGTCGATCAGGTCGAGATCTGCCCAGGCTAAGACCGATCCTTCTCGAGCCGACCAGCACTGTCGACGAACAGGCGCAACGGCCTGCGCAATCTGCCCCCTGGCCAAATCGACCGGCCAATTGGTGGTGTTGGTCGGCGGGGGCGGTGGTCGACTGCAGCATTCGCATTTCGGGTGGGCATGCCGGAGGCCCCACTTGGAGTACCCCTGGTCCATCGTCAGCACGACCGGGGCAAACGACGGGTCCACGACGTAGGTGCGCAGAGAGGGTAACAACGTCACCTCAAGCCACGTGTGGTCGTCACAGGGCCTCGGGAGCCCATCGGTGCCTGCGAACGGATGCCCGGTAGCTGGGTCCAGGTCGCGGCCCTCCTCGATGAACCAACCCGCCCGGAAGCGCACCTGGCCGGGCCCGATGGAATCGTGAGCGTGGTTGTCAAAGATGCGAAGGAGAATGGGGAGCGCGAACCTCGAGGCCCAGGCTGCGGGCGAAGGGCATCAAGAGCGCCGCCACCACCGAGGCCACCGTGTGGCAATGGCCCTGGCCGTGGTGGGCCAGGCGGCCCACATCGGGGCGCCCAGAGCGCCCCTTGTCGAGGCCGGTGTGTACGAAGTGGGTGCAGTCCATGACGCGGACGAGCTGGGCGATACACCGGAGCTGCTGGGCCACCACCGGGTGGAGGGGCTCCCTCGAGGGGGCCACCCAGGGGTGCAGGGGCTCCGCGGCCGTGGCGGCGGAGGCTGGGGGGGCGCAGTAGGTGGGCGGGGTGGATGCCGGGTCGGCGGCCAACTCGAAGTGGAGGTCTCCGACGAGGTGACGGATCGCCAGGGCCGCCTCGACCATCTGGGTGATGATGCGGGTCGGTAGTAGTGAGACCGGCAGTGGGACTTGCACCAGGTGGCGAAAGTGGGGGGGCGAGACGGACCTTGGCCCGGGTGAGGAAATCGCTGTACTTGCAGCGGATGCCATCCTCGAGGAGGCAGCCCTCCCGAGCGGGGTCCCCCTGGAAGGCCGTGGGCTGGTTGAGCGCCACCACCTCCCCCAGGGCCACGTCCATCGCGAGAGCGCCCGCCGCCCCGGGGAGGTCGACCGCCACGCGGATGGTGCCCTGGGCCTGGCCGGCCCCGAGGACGGTCGCCCGGTGGGTGGTCTCCAGGGTCCCCATCGGAGGCGCCGCGTACGCGAGCCAGTCGGGCGCGTCGGGGTGGGCCGACCAGATGCTGGCTTGGACGGTCGTCTGCGGGGCATCGAGACGGGGCATGTCCGAGAGCCCGAGGTCAAGGGTGGGCGGGTGGTGATGGGAGCGGCTGACCCTGACGAGGACCTGGCGGCCCGGGAGGTACCGCGGGAAGGCGTCAAAGGGGATGGTCTGGTCGACCCCGCTGGGGGGCCGCGGCCAGATGCCCCACCGGTGCAGATCCTGGGCCGTCGTCCGGTAGGGCAGCAGCACGGGCAGCGACCCGAACAGGGCCACCGCGTCGGGGCGAAGTCCTGCATCCACCAGGGGAGCAGGGAGCGGGCGCGGATGGTTGGGGTGAATGGCCGAGGGGCAGGAGGGGCACCGCGTATGGGATCCTCTCCCCGCGGACCGCGGTAGTCGCCCCGGCCCAGGTAGGCCTCGTAGTAGGTCTGAGCCTCGCCCCGCCGGAGGAGCTCGTCGAGCCGGGCCACCGCCCACCGGGTCCGGGCCAGGGGGTCCCGCAAGGCCCTGCTCGAGGGGCGCGGGGCCGTCTGCAGGAGGGGGGGCAGCCACCCGGGGCTGCCCTCGGGGCCGCGGCGTCGGGGGCCGGCTGATAGGGGGGGGGGGGGGGGGGGGGACACCAAACAAAAAGTAGAGGATGGAGCTGAGGGGTATCGATCCCCTTGCCTCCCGCATGCCATGCGGACGATCTACCAAGTGATCTACAGCCCCGATCATGGTTTTTCGCGCCCCCTGTTGCATCGTCATTTGATGATCATCGTGCTGAACTGTAAGCCGGACGCTGGCGGTGCGGTTGCGTGCGCGCGGTGTGTGTGTACTGACAGCGGCGGGCGCGGGCCGAGAGGGATGGGTGGGTGGGCAGCCGAGAGGCGCTGGCGGCGGCGGGGTTTGTGCCCCGGTCCCGCCAGAGCCGGGCCGTCCGATCGGCCAGCAGCAACTCCAGCCGGGCGGCCAAGTCAGGGTCGGGGTCAGGGGTCGCGGGCGAAGGGGCTTCGGGGGCCGCTCCGGCAGTGACGGGAGAGACGGCAGGCGGCGACGGAGCCGAGTCAGCGGCAGCCTGGAGGCGCGAGGGACCACAGCGTCAAGTGAGCGGGGTCCACCGGGCCGCGCACCCCACCGCCATCCAACCGACGGACCGCTGGGACAACCGCCGGGTGGGCCCGGGCCCGGGTGGCGGTGGCGGCGGGGCCGAGGGTGGCCCGGACCCACTGGGCGACATGGTCGGTGATCTGGGGGGCGATGCATGCGTACACGTTGTACGGCTTGTCGGGCGCGAAGGGCCCGCAGTCGAGCCGCACCTGGAGGGCCCGAGACATGACCGGGTCAGGATCGGGCGGGCGGTCGAACCCCGTGGGGCGGAGGCAACGGCGGCAGACCAAGGTGCAGTTGGGCAGGGCCCGCGCCATCTTGCGGCCCACCAGGAAGCTGTGGTTCTGCTCCGCCGGGACCTGCGCCGTCGCCGATGGCACCCACCGCCCCATGCCACACGCACAGATTTGCAGGCGCACGGGCGAAGGGATGTGATGGGCTGTCCTGTGGGCACTGGGCGGGATGGCAGACTGGCGGCGAGGGGTGCGGGGCGGCGGGAGCGGCGGGAGCGGCGGGGGCGGCGGGGCGGCGGGGCGGCGGGGCGGCGGGGGCGGCGGGGGCGGCGGGGGCGGCGGGGCGGCGGGGGCGGCGGGGCGCGGACCCAGAGCATGAGGACGGGCAGCCGCACCTTGGCCAGGGCTCCCAGAGGGGCCGTCCAGCTGGGGTGGATGACGCAGATGCCCCGGAGCCGCTGCTGGGCGGCCGGCTGCTGGGCGGCCAGCGAGAGGGCGATGCCCCCGCCCCAGTCGAACCTGCAGCCCCACGGCCCGAGGCATCCCCCAGGCCACAAAGAGACAAGGAGACGCGTGGCAGGCGTCAGCGGGCCGGAATGGCTGATGCCAGCAGCAGCAGCAGCAGCAGCCCGACGAGGGAGCCACCCAAAATCCGCGGGGGCGGGCAGACCCGAAGAGGATGCCCTTGCGCTTGGAGGTGACCCCCAGGGCGTCCAGCACGGCCGCCACGGTCTCGTTCGGGCCGCCCGGCTCCCCGAAGCGCTCCGTGCGGGAGGTCTGCCGCTGGCCGGTGGCCTGGCCGAAGCCGGGCATGTCCACCCCCACCACCCGCAGCCCCAGGGCCGCCAGGGGGGCGTACAGGTACTGCAGGGGATGGAGGGAGGGAGGGAGGGAGGGAGAGGGGAGATGGGGTGGTGAGCGCCGAGCAGAATTCACGGAGGCCCCGGAAAAAGAGAACGATGTGCCCAGCGGGCATGGGGCCAGGCGGCCGACCTCCCAGTCGTCCCAGCCGCCCGGATAGCCGGGCAGGAAGAGGGCCACCGGGCCGGCCTCGGGGCCGCAGCTGCGCGCGAAGACGGTCCCGGCCCCGGTGGGGATGCGGTCCTCGCGGTAGCTGAGAGTGGCCGTCTGGCGGGCCACCGCCTGCAGCTGACTCCCGAGAGCCCGCGACCGGACCTGGCTGTCGGCCGAGAGCCGCACCTGCGCCCCGGCAACAGTGGGCGCACAGGGGCAGGCGGGGGGTCAGCCGAGCCGATGCATGGCTGCGCCCAATGGGACCTGGAGGGGTGGCAGCAGCGACCTTCGTGACGAGCATCTCGCTCTCGTCCACCGGCCGCCAGAGGGCCCCGCTGCACATTATGGGGCAGACCCACAACCCGTCATCTGGGTGTGGATTCCAATCCGCCATCCCGGGCCCGAACACATCTCGCGATCCCGGGCCAGCCCTCTCACCACCATTCTAGTGCCCGGTTGTCCCCCCCCCCCCCCCCCCCCCCTGTCGCCGTCTCAGCTCGGCCGCCAAGGGGGCGGGGCGGACCAGCTATTGGCGGCTTGGCCCGAGGCGCCCGGCCGGATGGCGAGGAAGCAGTTCTTGCGGGGCCGGTTCTTGACCCGCTTGGCCACGGGGGCGTCCCCCCGACCCCCAAGCGTGGGTGGAGTGAGCCAAGCGGGAAGCAGGACAGGGAGCAGCCCGCTCCGTCCAGGGGGTCGGCCAACGGCCGGGGCCCGACCTGGCCGAAGAGAACGGTGCGCTTGGACATGGGCGCGTGCTGGGCGGCCGGGTTGATGCAGCAACAGAGGGTGGTGATGCTGTTCCGGCCGAGGGCGTTCTGGAGGAGCTTGGTCAGGGCCGACTGACGGTACCCGATGTACGGGGCCTCCTGGGCGCAGGCCTCGATGACCGCCTTCAGCGCGCTGAGGCTCAGGTTGACGGCCTACAGACGGTCACCACAAGCCGAGAGCCCAACAGGAAGAAAAAGCGAGGGGATGGGCCACAGGGGCCGGGAGAGCCCTGGGCGGACCTTGGTCTCGCGCTGCTGCTGGGCCCCGAACTGGTCCGAGAGCAGCTCGGCCCCGGCCAGGTCGACGAAGCTCAGCTCCGAGACGGTGGCCGTCCCGTCGGCCCGGCACACCTGCCCGAGGGCCAGCCGGAAGACCGCATGGCCCCGGGTCGAGCGGTCGTGCAGGTAGCTGCGCCGCGCCGCCAGGGGCATGGGGGAGGCACGGAAAAAAAGCGGTGTGCGCGTGCAGGCTGGCGGGCGGGGATGTGCGGTCCGATCGAAGCGAACCTCGAGCCGATGGTGCGGTTGCTCCAGCCGACATGCAGCAGCTCGAAGGCCTCCGCGGGGCTGCCGATGAGGCGCTCGGTGAGCCCATCCACGAAGAAGTTGCAGTCCTTCTCACGGATGGGCAGTGGCTCATCTGCGACGTCGGTGGGGGGCGGGGGGAGGGGGCGGGGGGAGGGGTAGTGGAGATGGACAGTCCGATCTGAGGAGAGGACCGCGAGGCAGGGAGGCGGACCCTGCGAGCCCTCCGGACGCAGAAGGTCAAAGCACTGCTCGTTGTACACCTCGCTGTGTCCGGAATGTCGAGGAGATCAGCGAGGTATATGAATCACTCCGAGGCAGACATATACGAGGCACAGAGCATAAACTGATTCTCAGGGTGGGCAGCAACATGCGCGAAGGCGTCACTGAGGGCCGAGTACACGACACCCTCAGTGGACTGGGAGACCCGGGCAGGGAGGAAAAAACAAAACACGTTGAGAGTGCGGAGGCGGGCAGCCAAACCTCATCTCCGAATTGAGTAAACGTCTACGACGACGCACCGCAGGCTGAGGACCAGAGGAGAAGAAAGAAAATACCAGACCTTCCCGGAGGCGGTTTGTCCAAAAACGATAAAAGCAGCGTTCACACCACCCACCCAGCGGTCAATAACGGGCTTGACAGATTTCTCATAGACATCCTCATTGTCGTCCTCGGGGCCCAGAACCAGCGAAAATCCGTAAACAGCTCCGTCACGGATGACCGATTTTTCATCTCCGGATATCATCCATGGAGACGGCGAAGTTCCTTCTGGGTCCGGCCTGATTCTGAGAATGACATTGACTCTCTCAAAGCTGTCTCCCAATTTTTCGTTTTCCGTCATCACAGACCGAACCCTCCGGTTATTTTTACTCAGTTCAAACATATCAACTTATTCCTGTTCATGGCTGATTCCCCTGCGCAGCAGCGTTTGGCCCGTCTGCAAACAATTGTGACGGCAGCTCGGAGTAATCCGACGCCACCACCCGCTCCTCCCGCCACTCCACACCCCGAATCATCACCTGCTTCAACTCCAAAGCCAACCCCCACTCCAATTGCCAGTTCGACTGCCGGAAGCAGTTTGTACCATTTACAGCAGCAAATTCAGGGCCAAAATCAGACCATTCAAACGCTCGAGGGCGCACTGGCCCAGCTTCGTGATCATCTTGTCTCACTCCAGTCTGTTGGTTCTTTTTTTTGTTTGTCAGCGCATCATCGCACCTTTTCTAGGGCTGACTTCGAAAGCGAGGAAAAGACGACCCAGGCACTCAATTCGTCGTTCGCCAAGTCTTTTGCCCAGAAAGTCGAGGAGAGGTCCGCCCCCCCTCCATCCGCCACCCACCGACCGCTCTTGTCGGGTAGATTTGGGAAGGTGGAGGTCCTGCTGTCCAGTCACAAGGATCAACTCGCGCTCTTCCAATCTGTCTGCGCTCGCAATAATTTCCTGTCTTCACACCCCTTCGCCTCGCCCCCACAGACGGCCACACAGCAGCTGAAAGCTCTTGAGGGGCGCCTGAACACCGCCACCACTCGGCTGGAGCAGGAACAGGCCGAAAGGAGGCAACGTCTGGGTGGCCCTTGCCTGCCGTCTGACCCGCCCTCCACGCACCGGCCATCATCCCCCCCCCCCCCCCCCCCCCCCCACACACACACACACACCCTGACGAACAGAGGCCGCAGAGCACCAGAAACGGCTCGACGCTCTGACGGCCATCGTGGAGACGCTGCGCCTGCAGATCCCAGACGTCAAGGCCGCCACCGAGCGGCAGCAGACCCTCGTCCGCGGTCCGTCTGGCTCCTCCGTGGGCCCGCCGCCCGCCTCTTGTTGAACGGCTCCACCAACGCCCTCCATCTGCACCGTGTGACGTGCAGAGATCGCCACCAAGGAACTGACTGCTGTCCACGACCAGATCGACGTCTGTTGCGCCCTCCTTGGCAATGAGAATTATCGCACATTCTCGCCACCCGCCAGCAAGAGATCGCCACCACCCGGGCGCGCACCGCCGAGTATGTCCACCAGATGGAGGAGGGCATCGCGTTCATCCGCGACGGAAAGGTCTGCCCATTCACCCGCCCTGCCACTTTCCCACTTCGCCGCTGCCCCCGCCGCCCACCCCACTGTGTGCTCCGCAAATCGTGCTGCTCATCGTGAATCCATCCCTCGACGGTTCGCCTTCGACGGCTGGGCACGGGGCCACAGTCGGAGTGGCTGCGGATGTTCGAGTACAAGCTGGCCCCCTTCAAACTCCGCCATGAGGAGCAGGTCCCTCCCTCCCCCCCTCCCCCTCCCCCTCCCCCCCCCCCCCCACACACACACACACACATACACCTGATTGTGCAATCCCGCCCTGGCGCTCCGTCCAGGCGAAGGCCATCGAGGACCTGGGTGCCCAGATCGCAGACCTCGGCGGGCGGCTCGACCAATTCAACACCGGGTCTGCAACCCTGGGCTGCTCTCTTTCTTCTTCACCACCGCGCATGCGCTGCTGCTGCTCGCAGGCTGACTGCGGCGATCAGCCAGCGAGAAGAGGACCAGAAGCAGGTTATGGTCTGCGTGGGACATCCCCCGATTGCGGGTCGCTCAAGGGTCGCTCATGGCGGATGGTTCTTCTTGGCAGCACATCATGCAACAAGAACGGAAGATCCGCGAGCACACCGAGGACCAGATCACCATCTTGCTGGAGAAGATGGTGGTCCCGCCGGGAGAGGCCGTCGGAGGAGCCCAGGCGACGCCGGCCGTGGCCGTGAGTCCGGCGGTCCCCAAAAGCGCCAACTCCCCCACCCTGGCGGCTCTCCGGCCGCCCTCCCGGCCCACCTCGGCCCGGACACCCATGCGAAGAGGGGCCGAGGGGGTCGTCATCCCCAAACTCCCAACTTCTGGGGCTCTTGCCCCTCCGGCGCCGCCAGCAGCCTCGGCTCGGACCGAGGAATCGGGCGAGCCATTCGCCACGTCGTAATGCACGTGAGAGCGGAAAGATCAGGATTTGGCCTCCGCTGTGCGAGAAAATCCTCTTGGCGTCGTCAAAAACGAGAAGCTCCCGCGGCGATTGAGGTTCGCCCTGGCAGCACCAGGTTCGCGACTGGGCATCCGTGATGCGGAAAGTTCCGCCTTGACCAGTTCAGCAACAGGGAAATAAATGAACAAGAAGTAGAGCAAAGCGATCAGAAGGATCGGAAGAAGCACGATTTTCTGGTGAGAAGAAGTTGTTCAAGCAAGAGAGTGTGATACTGGGCGCGGACATTTTCAAACGAGAAGAAGAAGAAGAATATCTTGAGGAGTATTTCAAATAAATGAATACGAGCTGCGAGGTACCCAGCGAAAAACATTCCACAGAGGAGGAGAGCACCCATGACGATGCCGGATGGACGAAGAAGCACCGTACAGTGCGTATCCCCAGGGTCGGATCAGATAGATCTGCCGGCATCGGGCATGAACGCCAACTCCCGGGGGGTGCCCTCGGACGAGCCGGCTGCACAACGGCGACCGCGGCGGTCACCAACTCGCGACTACCAAACATCGCCTATTGCCAGGAGACCAGACAATTTTATGGTCACCAATCGGTTCCGATGATGCGATCGAGCATACGCTCAAAAAAGCCGGGTTTCTGGCCACCCAGAGGAGGGCCGACGAGAGGCTGCGCGGTCGAAGTGGGATACATGACAGCCCGCGAATAACCATGCCTGGATGCCTCCTGCAACTTGAAGGCTTCGGTGAGACCATCCTAGTTACATTGACGGCACCGTAGTATCCGAGAAGACCTCCATCACAGACCAGAGTCCACGGGATGGGGGCAGTGCCATCATACGTGGATCTGGGAAGACGACACAGTTCATTTCCGTTGTGATAGAGCACAACGCATGGCAACTCTCCTCTGAGCATCAGAGAAGCTCAGAAAACGGAAAGAAGAAAAAAGGTAGACCCACAAGAATCGAGAGTTGAATCCAATTCGGGGTAGTTCGAGAGGTTCAACAGCCCAAAGCGGAGGACAGGAGACGCGTGCCTACGAAAAAAACGAATGAAGTCGAGGGCGAGGAATTCTGCCGCCATGCAGACAGCAATGACAGCTTGGCGAAAATCGATTCGAAGATTTGACATTTCGTGCTATGGGTCTGGGTGAAGAACACAAGCCAGAGGCCGTTGGGGGTGAGGTCCTCCCGGACGTGCGACCGGAAGGAGTCCGCGGAGAGCCGGAAGATCCGCGACTCTCCAGTGAAAGGCAATGCAGCAGGAATCATCCACGCTAGAACTGGAATCCCCGGACGAACTCGAATCAGTCAGACGAGCGGAGCAGACGGAGAAAGAGCGCGACCGGAGCCAAAGCCAGACGCCAATTTGAAAGAAGTGTAATTGTCATGACAAAAAGTTTGTAATGGAAATATAAAGAGATTGTGAAAAATTCCCAGGAAGTTACCTGAAAAACTCTGTACAAGAGGCTAATGGCGATCAAGATGAGCGTAACCCATTCCCCGCGCAGGATTGCTGTTGTACTGAGGAACTGCCGATAAAATGGGTAAGCTATTAGCAAGCTTACGTTGTACAAGTGGTAAATCAGCCGCAAACGCATCGATCCAAGCCGGCGGCGTCTCGCGAGCCCTTCACCCCGCGGGAGACTGTTTCCCGACGGCAGCGGCGTGGTCTTGGACGCAATGGAACAACACGGCTCACTTTCGGCGCCCCATTCTTGCCACCACACAGATCACCTGTTTACGAGGCGGCTCAAAACAAGAAACCGCAAAATAGAATGATAGTGTCGGGAAGGGGGAAAAAGAGCCCCTTCGCCAACGTCAAAAAAAAAGGCGAGGAAATTGGAGGTTACAGAAGAAGAAGAAGAAATGAAGGGATGCGGAATGTAGATGTGGAAGTGTGGGAGTTCAAGCAGTCGAAGGCAGCGCCTCGTAGGTTTCATGGGACCTGGCGCGCCGCTGTCGGTACCAGCAATAGGCGATGGCGGCTGGGAAGAACCCGAGCGAAACGACGGCCAGAATGACCGCGTAGATGACCGTGCCGGGCAGAGCTAGTCGGCGAGCGTCGGGCGCACAGTCTTTTCGGAAAGCGAGGCAGACCGGGAGGAATAGGGGTCGGAGTGGACGTGGGCACCAGGCTGGCCACCTCGACGGGGGCCCAATCGAAGATGGTGGGATCCTCGTCGAGGACCACCGTGAGGTTGAACCGGCCCGAGATGCCCGGCATGACATCCATCGGGCGGAAGAGCACGACGCTGATCCCCTCGGTGGCGTTAGTCCGGGCAATGAGGTAGAGCGCCTTGGCCGAGTCGAGGAAGAGCGTGACGGGGCGGCCCGTCAGCTGGTACGAACTGACCCCGGCAGTCGTCACCACATCGGGCATCAGCTTCGTGGGGCTGGTCGGTTGGAAGATGTGCGACGGAGGACTCCGCAAGATCAGGTAGTCTAAGGTCGGCCGCCCATCGGGAAGGCGATCACAACAAGAGGGGAGAGGGGGGCGAACGCAGACGAGAATTGGGGTTCTCAAATTCGAAGTACGGGGTCGTCTCTTTCACCAGGGGATTGTCCGTGCTCTCGATGACAAGCCAATAAGCGCAGCCACCCGCCACACTGAGCGGAACGGTCCAATTGTAGGAGCCTGTATTATTGAGCCCCTCCGCGATGGGAACCTTCACGGCCGGAGCACCAGAACCCGTTGCGAAAAGGGTGACAGTGTCAAGGGGGCCCTGACTACTCCATTCCAAGAGGTACCATTGTCCTGCTTTCGCGGTTTGGTGCGGATAAGATTCCCAAACAATATCGGCTACCGAGAGGCGGCGTGGAGCAGAATGACGCAATTTCGGCACAGACTGGATGCCATCTTGTGAATTCTGAAGCGGGACGAGGACGAAAAAATAATTGGAGTGCCCTCCGAAACAACAACTAGGGAATAGTCATAGCCATCAGATGGAATCAGGTTGGACGTCAAGAACCAATCAAATGAAAAATCATGCGCGGGGACGTGACGACTCAGCACAAGGGATTGCTGACGAGCGTGCGAAAACAACGAAATTGAAATCTCTTCGAGTTCAGTACAATTCCAGTAAATCCGATATCGAGAACCAATTTCCAAGGTAGAATTTTCGGGGGGGAAAGAGGTATCAAATTCTAGGGTGCGATTACCCAGAACACCCGTGAGACCCAACAAAATCACACCGCACAAAAGAGCCACACTCCGCATAGCCGGCCGATCCTCGGGGTTCATCACACATCAGGAGGAATTGCCCGAAGCAGGCGCTCCTGACGAATGAAGGTAAAAGTTATCTCGAGAGTGCAGCCAGATGCGAATACAATTCACCGGAATCTTAACCCTGAGTTCCACCCCTTCCAGCGAGCTCGCGAATACCGCCGGGCCCTAAATGCGGTTAAACTGGACAAGATTTTTGCCAAACCATTTATCGGACAGCTTTTCGGTCATACCGATGGCGTTTTTTCTCTCGCACGACACCCCAAATACTTGAATATCTCGGCCAGCGGTTCATGCGACGGAGGTCTGATCCGCTCTTCGTTTGCGTTCACTTCATGCTGTCCCCCTCCCATAAGAAATCCGCATTTGGAACATGCAATTCAGGTCTCTTTTTGTCCTTCTTTTGTCCGACCGATCTCACGTTGCTCCAGGAATCCCATTGTCACCCTGAAGGCCCACTCGAACTTTGTGCGCGGCCTGGCATTCAGCTCTGACGGATCCCGTATGGTCAGCTGCAGCGACGATAAGACCGTCAAGATTTGGCGTTCTGATGTGTGGGGTGGCCGGGCCGGCGTCGAGAACGAGGTCTGTTCTCTCGCCCACACGAACCCGCGTCGACCAGCAGCATCTGCCAGGTTCTGAAGCACATCCGACAGCGGCAAAGCGAGCAACTCCAGACCCAGCAGGCCCGGCTTTCGGCGGCCATCGCCACCCAGGGGAGGTCAGTTCCGGCGCCGAGTCTCCCCCAAACGGAGAAGGCGAAAGATCCCGAGGAGGACGATGAGGAGGAAGAGGGGGAGGAGGCGGAGGCGGAGGCGGAGGCGGAGGAGGACATCGGGGACCGGGAGGATCAAGCGGATAAGGACAAGGATGGCGGCGATGGCGAGGAGGACGGCGGGGAGGAGGACGACGACCCGAGTATGCCTTCTGCCGGTGCCGATCTGCCGTCCTCAGCCGCCCCCGGGGACGACGACGAGGGGGCTGCCCCTCTGGTGGACGAGCAGGACGCCGCCACTGCCGCCGTCTATGAGACGCCCATGGAAGAAGAAGAAGCAGCCACCGAGCCCGTTTCCACATACGTGGGCCAGCACGCCTTCCAGTTCTGTCTCTGCCGCCTCACGGAGGGGCTGGGGGAGAGAGTGGGGGGAGAGGGGCGTCGGGCCCAGCGCCGGGGAAGGCACTAACGCTCAGCGCGGGCCATCGCGATTGCCCCGCTTTTAGCTGCGTCGACCACGCCTGGGCCGACTCGACCTTTGCCACCTCGGGCGAGACGCTCGAGATCTGGGACGTCAACCGGTCCGCCTGCCCTCCCCGCCCCATCTGCCCCACCGGAGGCGGCTTCCTGTGCCCCTCCCCCCCCCCCCCCCCCCCCCCCCAACCTCGGCGCTAACCGCGCGGTCTTGTTTGGTGTCCCGGCGGGCAGGTCGACTCCTCTGCACAGCTTCTCCTGGGGCACGGGTACCATCTCCCACTGCAAGTACAACCGGGTCGAGGTCCGTCCATCGGGGGTGGGCGACCTGTTCGGGCCCGGCGGCTGGGGTCCAGCTTTCGTTTGGTGGTCTGACTGGCCCCCCCCCCCCCCCCCCCCCCCCCGTGCCGTAGCCGCACATCCTGGCCACGGCCTCCAGCGACCGGAGCATCGCCATCTACGATCTTCGCGCCGCCTCGCCCCTTAGGAAAGTGGTGCTTGCGGTCTGTCCGCCAGTGAACCCAGCAGGGTTGGGGGAGCGAAACGACTGGTTGGGGACGCTGGCGGGACGTCTCATGGCGGTCTGTCTTTGCCTTGTGTCGCAGCTTCGGACCAACTGCATCTGCTGGAACCCCATGGAAGCCTTCAACTTCACATGCGTCTGTTGGCCCATGCTCCTTCCCTTCCGCCGTCGATCGGCGGGGTCCTTCCGCAGGGCGGGGGGCGGGGGCGGGGGCGAGATGCTCTTCGGGCGGGGGGCGGCTGAGATTGGGTGTGATTTTTCGCCTCACCCCCCGCTGGTTTGTCTGTACTTGCCCCGTCGCCCGCTGATTTGTCTGTACCTGCCCCGTCCCCCGCTGGTTTGTGTACCTGCCTCTCCCGCACCTGTCGCGGCCTCCGGCCCGCCTCCCAGGCGAACGAGGACACCAACCTGTACACGTTCGACATGCGCAAGCTGAACGTCGCCCGTCAGGTGCACCGCGACCACACAGACGCAGTGTCTGCCCCCTCCATCTCCACCTCCATCTGTCACCTGCCCCTGTCCCTGTACCTCCCTCCCTGCCCCTGTCCCTGTACCTCCCTCCCTGCCCCTGTCCTGTCCTTCGCAGCATGTCCGTCGACTATTCCCCCACGGGTCGCGAGTTCGCCACGGGAAGCTACGACCGGACGGTGCGCATCTTCCTGGAGAGCGAGGGCGCATCGCGCGAGGTCTACTACACCAAGCGCATGCAGAGGTTCGCCTGCCCTGGGACCCGCTCACCTCGCCCCACCCCCCCCCCCCCCCCCCCCCCCCCTCGCCATCATCACACCTCGCCATCATCACACCTCGCCATCATCACACCTCGCCATCATCACACCTCGCCATCATCACACCTCGCCATCATCACACCTCGCCCTGGTTGCTTTGTTTGCGTGGCCAGAGTCTTTGCCATCAACTACACGGGGGACGCCAAGTACGTCCTGTCGGGGAGCGACGACACCAACGTGCGCATCTGGAAGGCCTTCGCCTCCGACCCGACCTTCCAGGTCTCGGCTCCCCGTCCTGCCTGCCAGGGTGATGGGGGTCGAGGCTTCTGCTCCGTCCTCTCGGCTCCTCGGTTCTTCCTCCCCCCGGTTCCTCGCCTCATTCCCTCCCGTTCGGATCGCCCCCCAACAGCTCCTGGCTCGAGAAAAGCAACACTTCAACTATCTGAATGCCCTCAAGGAGAAGTTCTCGCACATGCCCGACATTCGGCGGATCTCGAAGTCTGCTCATTCTTTCCGCCGTTGCTGCCAACCCATTATCGCTTTTCCAGACATCGGCACGTGCCCAGCGGCATCCGCGGCAAGACTCGCCTGCTGCATGTCATGATGGAAGCCCAGACCCGCAAGATCAAGAACCAGATGAAATACAGCAAACCTGGTCTGACCCCGCAATCTGGTGGCTTTCTCTCCCCCTCTCCCCTCTCCCCCCTCTCCCCTCCCTCCCCTCTCCCTCTCCCTCTTCTGCTTCACCCAGGCATCCAATTCCCCATTTTCCATATCTCCCTTCCCGGACAGGCGCGGTCACGGTCGAGCCCGCCCGTGTGGCCTCCATCATTGCGGTCGAGAAATAGACAGATATCAGTTAAGATCATTCATTCGTCAATCGATCGAGCAGAACGAAGAGGGTTGAGAGGAGAGAAATATACAGCCCAAAAGAGCCAATGGAAGCGGTAACGGGAAGAGTTGGGAATTAGAAAGGAAAAATCCCAATCACGATTGGGTGTGGGAAGTTTCTGAGGGGGGTGAAGCCATTCCACTGGGAAGAGGGTTGATGTGGGGCGGCCCGCGAAACGGAGAATTGAGAATAGGGGAAAACCGATTCCAAAAGAATCCTTTCAGGCCCGTGCGAATTTAGTAGAGGGAAGTCTTCTTCATGATCCTGAGGAACTCCTCCTCGTTGATTTCGCCATCACCGTCCCGATCAGCCTCGTCAATCATCTCCTGAAGCTCCTCATCCGTCATGTTCTCGCCAAGTTCCTTGGCCACGCGCTTCAAGTTCTTGAAAGAAATCTTCCCCGTATCGTCGTCATCAAAAAGGCGGAAAGCCTTGAGAATCTCTTCCCTGGGATCCTTCTCGGCCTAGATGATGAACATGGTCATGGTTGAATCGCTCAACAACTCAGAACAGACCATCTTTGTCGTCATCATTTCCAGGAATGCGTTAAAATCGATAGTGCCAGTACCATCCTTATCGATATCCGCGATCATCTTCTTGACTTCGTCTTTCTTGGGCTCGAAGCCAAGAGCACGCATGGCAACCTTCAGCTCCTTCGCATCAATCGTGCCTGGACGGGAAACGCCGAAGATGAGATAATGGGGAAAGGGCAGAGACAAACCGGAGCCATCAGTGTCGAAAAGATCGAATGCTTCCCGGATTTCTTGCCTCTGCTCCTCCGTCAGTTCAGGCCGGCCGCGAGGACGAGCAGGGCGGGGACCTGCGACAGAGGCAGGCTTGCGGGCACCAGGGGCAGTGGAAGTAGCAGCCTAATAAAAGGGTTTGAGCTCGGCGACAACAAGCGAGAAAAAGAACGCACAGGAGTGCTCATGATTTATTTGAGTTTTGAAACTCTGAGATCGAAAATAACCAAGGAGGCAGAGGTTCAACTTGGGTTTGAAAAAAGCTGGCTCTCTGAGTCTGGTTGGGCTGCTCCGGTGATTGACGTTTTGTTCTGCAGCCTGTCCCCGGCGATCGGGAGCGCGGAAAAAAAACCATCACTTCCTGTAACCGAATCGAAACGTTAAAAAAAAAAAAATCTCACGCAGCCGTGCCGAAGCTGTGCTCGCTCCGACAAGGGGAAACTTCATAAATGAAAAAAGAGAAGAAAGTCATCACCAACAGAACGCTCAGAACAGCAAAGAAGAACCGAGAAGTCTGTGTCAATTTGGATGAGTGAGAGTGGAGGTCAAGCGGGTGAAGAGGAGATGGCGGGAAGATGAGACGAAAGATAGAGATGGAGGAGAGCGAGAGGGGCGGAGGATGACTCGACCGACCAATAATTCCGAATTGAGGAAATCTGGCCCCAAAATAACACGAAGAAAACTGAGATAAACAGCTGCCCACTACTCAAGGACGCCGGAACGCGCGACAGGGGAGGGAGTGGGCGGCGGCTCGATTCCTTGCCAGGTAACTTCTGGTGGAGTTCCTGGTGGATGTGGATGAGTCTTCGGGAAGACCGGGATCCATTTGGGAGAGCCTACAAAAAAAAAATGGCAGTGCAGTGGAAGGGGTGGGAGGAAGTGGATGCCGGACCACGCCATTCGAGGTCGTCCTGGAAGAGATGGCGCCCCTCGTCGGAGAGTCGGCCAAGGAGGGCCAGTTTCGAGCGGAACAGCTCCACCTACCATACGGCGATGCTAAATAATAAAATTTGGGCTTCAGACCTCTCGGTAACTTTGCATACCCCCGCCCACGCGAACCAGGATGTCGATCTGGTTGATAAAAGTCTCTGACTCATCCCCAAACGTGTCACCAACAATTTCCTTTCTATCTACTGGGAAACACCCATAGGGATGCGTGAGGGCTGCCGAAGGAGCGACGCCAGCGGTCCGCAGGCCAAGCTCCTGAAAAAGGGGATGTGAGACTGGGTCGTGAGAAAAAGCCTGCCAGACTCGTGCGATCTGATATGCTATAAGTGGAACTCCGCTTGCTGTGAGTCCCGAAACAATTTCAATTTCGCCGGGAGGGAGGCCACGGATAATCTCCTCAATTATCTTTTTCAGTTTTTCTCGTGCCTCCCCGTGGTCAAAATCGGGTTGGGAAAAACCAACCACACCAATGCGCATTGTAAACAAGAAACGATGGGCCAAGCTGGAGAATGAGAAGAGAGCGTGAGACCGCGATATTGCATGATGGCAATAAGCGCCGGCGAGGGTGAAAGAGTTTCGATTGAGCAAGGATTTTTGGGTGAACACGCCGGTCAGACCGTCAGGTTCCTGTGCCCACAAAAAAGATAGCGGACTGGTGGGTATGACCGAAGGGCGAATCAGATTATCCATTCCTCTTGCCTCGCTGAACAGCGCCTCATTTTGACGCAGCTGGGGCTCTTCGCCATTTTTCTTGTGGGAACCCTCTTTCGTCTTTTGGCAGTCGCTTCATTTGCCGACATCGAAGTTCCATCTCCACGATTCTCACTCTTGACGACCTCCCATGCTGTTTTGATCTCGAATTCTTCGACCCACTTGATCCGTCGCGACAGTTGTGGTTTGTTTTATTTTTTCCGTGGCGCCACATTTTTTATCTTGACGATGCTGGTAGATGGCAATTCTTGTTGGAGCCCGCTCTCTCCAATACCGCTCCCTTTCGCGCTCGGTTCTGCCGCGTGTATTTGCGATAGTTTTCTTGTCCTCACGACAGATCAAGAAGAGATCTTTATTTTGGACCTCACCTTGCCCCACTTTTCCGGTTCGTCCGCCCTGCCCGTCTTCACGCTCAATCGTCCTGTACCAGCTTTCGAGCCTCTTCCCTTACCACAAGGGCAGGGTTTCGAAAAGTTTCACTTTACCCAGTGTCAGGTCGACCGCGAACACCTCGTCTTGGGGACCGCGGGCGGGGCCCTCGTGGTGGTCGCCCTGGGGAGGCTGGACAATGGTGCGCCCCCGTCGGACTCCGTCCGGGCGCTTTCGTCTCCGTGTCCGCAGCCAGCCGATGGATTCGGCGCGGCCTTTGCGCTGATCCCCGATCGTGGCCAGCTGGCGGTGAGCGCCCCGGGGTGGCAGGTCGACGATGGTCGGACCCCCGACCCGTCCGAGCCCGGCTCTGGCGGGGGGATCCTCTTCCTCTACGACTTGCATACCCTCGGTCTGCCATCGCTGGCCGCGGGGACTCGTCTTCACTGCTTCCCCCGACGCCTTTCCGCCAGCGTACACCTCCTTGCCCTCGCGCACCATCTGGCTGCCCCCGGCCCTGGGCGAGCGGGCCGTCTGGTGGGGCGAGAGCATGGTCTGGGTGCCGCCCGGCTCGATCCTGCTGACGGCTCGACCCGCCCTGGCCCTGGTGGAGGTGCGCCTGGGGCACGATGATGCTCAAGCCGCAATCGCCCCTGTCGTCCACCTGCCCGTCACGCCCCCGCCGCCCTGCGCGGGGGGCCTGCTGCTCTTCCGGGGCACGGTCTGGCTCACTGCCCTCACGACGACACCCCCCGCCCAATGCGGGGGTATTCACACGCATCTGTGGTCATAACTGAACCTGGGCCGCATGCCTTGGTGCTGCCCTTGGGGTGGTGATCAGGGCGCCCTCTTTGCCGGGACCCTCGATGCGCGCGACCCGCTCATGCGACGCTGGTGGTGCGCCCCGGTGCTGCCCAACAGTCTGTGTTGCCACCCACCCCCCACCCCACCCCACCCCCACCCCCACCCCCACCCCACTCCCACTCACCCCACTCCCACTCACTCCCACTCCTACTCCACCCCCATCTCCGGCTTGCCCCTTGTCGTGCTGCCATTGACTGACCGCGAAACCGACACCCATTTCTGTGGGTGCGGCAGTCACAGCCGTTTGGGGACCCTTTGCGCCGTGCGCCCCCTGGCCGGGGCCCACCGGGCTGGCGGTGTGGGGGGGCCTGGTCATGGCCGTCACCCCCGCCGGGCCGGGGCGATCCCGCGCGGCCCTCGAGCCCCTCGCGGCTCTGCAGCCTCTGTCGGCCCTGCCCCGTGGGTATGGTCCGTCTGCTGCCCCTCCGCAGCCCGCTGCCAGGCAATTGCCCCCTCGACCAGCCACCGCCCGGGCGCCCACTCGAGCGGGATCGGGGTGCTCACTCATCCCGCCCCCCGTCCCCATCCTCCTCGCGTCGCCTCTCCCAGCCAACGACGTGACGGACATGAACGACTGCAGCGTGCTCATGCCCGCGGGCCCCTTGACGGCGGGCGTTGCGGCCCGGTGGAAGCTGACGGGCTGCTCGGCCCGGTGCCCCCAGAACACGGACATCCTCACCGCCATGGCCTTCTTCCAGCACACGGGCGACCTCGCCCGGGCCACCGCCATGACGGTCCGCACACGCCCACCGCCACCGCCACCGCCACCGCCACCGCCACCGCCACCGCCACCGCCACCGCCACCGCCACCGCCACCGCCACCGCCACCGCCACCGCCACCGCCACCGCCACCGCCACCGCCACCGCCCCCTCCCCCCCCCCCCCCTGCACCCCCTCTGCACCCCTCTGCACCCCTCTGCACCCCTTTGCGCCCCTTTGCGCCCTCTGCGCCCCTCTGCGGCTCTGCGGCCCTCTGCACCCCTCTCTGCACCCTCTGCGGCCCTCTGCACCCCTCTGCACCCCTGCGGCCATCTGCACCCTGCGGCTCTCTGCACCCTGACTAGGTCACAACATCACGTCCCCCCCCCCCCCCCCCCCCCCCCCCCCCCCCCCCCCCCCCCCCCCGGCCAGCTTCTGACACGGACCTGCGAAGGGTCCAACTACGTCTACGTGGCGGTCCCGACCGTGGCGGGGCCCAGATCCACGTGACGCTGGCCTTCCTGTCGTACTCCTCGGAGAAGCCGCCCTTCTCGTCGGATTCCATCTACGCGGTCGAATCCCCGGTCGGCAGCCCACCCCCACCCCCACCCCCCACCCCACGCCTCACCCTCCGACCGATCGCCCGACCGAGGCTCCACCGGGACCCCTGACGATTCTCTTGTTGCTCTGGGTGGGGCCGCTTGGACGGCCGGGCCGATGGCGGTGCAGCGGTGGATGCCGGCCGGAGCCTGGTCTATGGCCTCGAGGCGCCGGCCGTCCAGGGGGACCCTCTGGCGCTGATCATCGGGCTGCGGGACGGCTACGACAACACCTACTACAGCGCCTCGGCCCCCTGCGGAGCGCCGGCCCTGTGGCAGCTCACCTGGAACGAGAACCCCCTGTCCGTCACGGCCAGCTGCCCCACCCCGGGGCTGCTCCGGCTGGCGGTGGCGGCCTTCCCGGGCTGGGGCACGGGTCTCCTGCAGGCCCGCATGGCCGCCCCATCGGACGAGGGGCAGGCAGCCACCCCGCAGGGCTCTCCGGTCGGCCTGGCCGTCAAGAGTCCGCCGCCGCCCCTCGCCGGGCTTTGTCTTGCCTCCACTCGAGCACGTCCCATCATCCATCAACCAACCCCTCCGGGTGGCGAGCCTGGCACCTGCTGACATGTGCTCCCGGGGCCGTGCTCTTTGCTCGTTGGGGTTGGGTCTGTTCGTCGCCTGTGTGCAGCCAAGCCCACGGGCAGCACCACCACGGCCGCCCTGGGGCCACTCATCCCAGGGGCCCCTTGCGAGGCCACCCTGAGCCACCTGGCCCCCGACGGGACTCCCCTGGGCTGCCCCCTCTTCGCGGGTCGCTGGACGCTCCGCCAGGGCGCGGCCGGTCCGATCGTGGTCCGTGGGCCACCTGGCGCCGAGGCCGCACCGATCTTTCATCTCTTTCTCCTCGCCGTGTCGAGCAGCCCTCGGAGCGGTGCGCGGGCCTGCAGACAGTCCTGGGATGGACCTATGAGGGGTCGCTCTCCGGCACGGCCTCGGTCGAGTTCCTCCTGGGGGGCGCCACCATCCTGGCCGTCACGGGCACCGTCCAGAGTCCGTTCGCCCCCCCCCCCCCCCCCCCCCCCCCCAGCCTCTGGCGCTCGCGTTCCCCTGCATCCCCACCCCGCCCCCCTGCGCTCACTGTCCACTACTCCTCCCCGTGGGGCTTTCGGTGGGTGCGCGCAGCGCATACGGTGCGGGTGCCCCAGCCCTGCGCGGTGGGCCAGCCCTGCGCGGTGGTGCTGCAGCCGTATCGTGGGGCCGCCCTGGTGGACTGCGCGACCCTGGGGGAGCCCCTCTGGGCCGCCCTCGGCCTGCTCGTCAACGGGGTCCCCGTCCCGGCGGGCGCCGTCTGCTCCTCGGCCTCCACGGCCTTCCTGGTCCGCCACCCCGCCCACCGCAGCCCAGGTACCCACGTGTGTGGTGTGGTGCGGTGCGATGGCCGTGCCCCGGCGCCGCCCCTGCCTTGACACCACCCCGTCGTGCCGGGTGGTTGTGCTGGGGGCCGGATGGGCAGTTCTCCTACACGCCCGCCAGCAGCCTCGCCAACGAGCTGGCCTTCTACCTGGGCACAACCCCGCTGCCCGTCACCGGGACCGCCTCCCACACTCCGGCCCCGGCCCCGGTGGCCCCGGCAGCCAACTGCAGCGACGGTGGCGACACCGCTTGGACCGCCGCGGACGGGCCCCTGCGGATGGCGCCCGTGGGGTCCGTGCCGTCCCAGGCCCCCAGTTCGGCCCTGGTGCGGCTGCTGCTGGCCGCCACCGACCCAGCCACGGGGGCCCCGGTCCCGTGCGCCCAGCGGCCGGGCGAGGCGAACAATATCCATCTCGACTGCGCCGGGGCCCCGCTGCAGGAGCGCGGCTGCTCCGAGGGCAACGCAACCCTCTTCGCGGTGGCCTTCGTGGCCCGGTCCTCGTGCCGCGGGGCCCCGATCCTCTTCAACGGGACCGCCGTGGGCGCCCTCACCCTCGATGTCACCCCAGGCCTGTCCACGCCCCCACGTTCCTCCCGTCCCGTGTTGGCTGCCGGTTGGCGCTCAAACTCACAGTCTACCCCACACTCCCTGATTCCACCCCCCTCCCCTCCCCTCCAGGCTCGGCTGACCCTGTTCAGAGCTCGGTTGCCTGCCCTGCGGCCGCTCTGGCCTCGGGCACGGTGGCGACCCTGGCGCTGTCCCTGCGGGATGTCTGGGCCAACCCGACGGGGGCCTGCCCCCCGGACGGCCTGGCGGTGCTCCTCGACGGGGCGCCCCAGCCCCAGGCGGCCTCCGAGTGCCCCCCGGGCGGCCTGGGGACGCTCGCCCTGGCCCCCACCGCCGCCGGGCTGCACCTGGTGCAGGTTCGCCTGGGCGGGGCCGACTTGGCCGGGTCCCCGTGCACCCTGCGGGTGCTGCCCGGCCCCCCGGCCCCCGCTGTCAGCACTCCCGTGGGGCCCTGGCCGGCCGAGGTCGAGGCGGGCCGGGCGGTCAGCGTGCCCCTGACGGCCCACGATGCGGCCGGCAACGAGATCCCCTGCTCGGACACCCTGCTGGCCGCCCTCGCGGCCTCCGTGCCGGCGGCGTTCGGGGCGGCGGCCCCGGTCTTCTCCTGTCCGGGCGGCGGGGCGCCCCACGGCTGGGTCCTGTTCGAGTTCACCCCATACCGAGCCGGGGCGGCCCTCCCGTACGGGGTACTCATCGACGGCACCCCCATCGGCCCCGAGGCTGCCCTACCCCGGCTCACGGTCTTGCCCGGTCTGTGCCCCCCCCCCCCCCCGCAGCCTCCACCGCCCGGCTGCCCCGGGATCCATCGCCTCCTCGCCCGCGATGATGGTGCCACCCCGTTCACGAGGCTGCCCCTCCCCGTTCCCGTGCACTGCCCTGCTGCGCAGGCCCCATCGATGTGGCCGCCTCGAAGTGGACCCCGCCCGCCCAGGCGACCGCAGGCACCCCCTTCACGGTCAACATCACGGCTATGGGTCTGCGGCCGCCCTCTCATCCGCCCGCTGCTGCTGCTGCTTATCCGGCTCGAACCCATTGCGCCTCTCCGGTTGTGCGGCGGCTCCCAGACGCGGTCGAGAACCCCGTCCCGTGCCGGCCGGGCGAGCTGCACGCCTGGGCGATGGACCTCTCGGGAACCCCCAGATGGATGGTCCGCCCCCCACACACACACACACACACACACACAACATCGTCCTTCTGCTTCTGTCCACCACCATAGACGCACACGCACACGCACGCATGGCCCACTGTTGACCTCTTTTGTCTGCTGTCTTGCCGGGGGGATCCGTGGGCAGCGGCGTGCGGGGGGATGCCTTCCAGCTGACGATGCTGCCCCGGCTTGCGGGCGGGTCGGCCCTGACCCTCACCCACCTGCCCACCGGGGCCTCCTTCCCGCCCGTCGCGGTCGACGTGGCACCCGGTCCGCAGCCCATCGCGCCACGCCACGCCACAGACCTCCTCGCACCATCGCCTCCCCCTGACCCCGCCCACCCGTCTTTGTTCGGCTGACCTTGTTGCTTGTTGGTTGCCCCACCGCGCATGCAGGCCCCCCGGACGCCTCGCGGACGGTCGTTGGGGGGTGGCCCGACACCCTGACCTTGGCCATGGAGACCCGGCTGGCCATCGCCCTGCGGGACGGGTACGGCAGCCACATCCCCTGCCGTGAGGACCTCCTGGGGGGGCTCGGGGTCACCCTGGGTACCGACACGGCCGGCCCGGTTCTGTGCAACGCCACCACGGGCCTGGCCGAGGTGCCCCTGATGCCCAACAAGGCCGGCCACACCCTGCTGGCCGTCCGGTTGGGCGGGGCCCACATCCAGGGCAGCCCGGCCGACCTGCTCGTCGTGGCCGGTCTGCACCCCGGCCCGGGCAGCCCACCCCCAATGCTCACCCCGACCCATTCCCCACAGGTGCCCCCTGCCCGGATACCACCACGGCCGCCTGGCCATACAAGGGGACGGTCGACGAGCTGACCACATTCACCGTCACCGTCCGCGACGCCCAGGGCAACACGGTCCGCCCACCGCCCACCGCCCGCCCCGCCCCGCCCGCCCGCCTCAGCACCTCCCTCCCCGCCATCGTACCACCGCTCACGGTGGGGCCGGTTCTCGCTGGTGCCCTCCAGGTGTCATGCTCGGAGGCCCTGTGCCCTCTGCTGAACGTGACCATCGACGAGGCCGCGGGCGAGGCGGCGCCCTTCGAGTGCCAGTGCAACCGGGTCGCGGTTCGGCTCTCGGTGACCCCCCGCTGGGCGGGCAGCGGGCTGCTCTCGGTGCGGCTGGGCGGCAAGGAGATCGTTGCCTCGCCCGCCCCCTGGACGGTCGACCCCGGTCCGCGCCTCGCCGCCCCCGCCCGAACGGTGTCCTCCCCATATCGCCCTCCGTGCCGGCGCCCCTCGTCGCTCACCTCTTGTTGGGGCTTCCATCTTTGCAGGGGAGGTCGCCCTGGCATGGACACGGGTCACTTCGGGGTGGCCTGCCGGGATGCTGGGTGTCCGGGTCTGCTCACCCTCCATCCAGCCCGCCTGTCGGTGCCCTTTGGCCAGACTCGGGCACTTCGGGACTGAGATTCTCTTCTTGGGACCGACACCGGTGGTGTTGGGCTGTGTGCGCGCAGTACTCGGTGAACGTCACGGCCCGGGACTCGCGGCAGCACGTCGTCTCGTGCCTCCTGCGGCCGGACCTGGCCGCGGCCTTTGGGGCCTCGGGGGCCAACCTGACCGGCCTCGCCGTCGCCTGCGCGGGCAGCCTGTTCGCCCTGTCGTTCGTGCCCCACCAGACGGGGACTCCCCAGCTGGCCCTGACCTACCAGGGGGCCCCCTTCGAGGAGGCCGCCCTCCCTGTCGCCCCGGGGCCCATCCGGGGGCTCCTGACCACCGTGGCCTGGGCCCCCCTGGCCGCCGCCATGCCCGCGGGGGTGCCCCTCACGCTGCTCATCACGGCCCGGGGCCCGGCGGGCGACGAGGTCTCCTGCGTGGACAACCCCGCATACGCCTCGCTCCTGCGGGTGACCCTGCCCGGGTCCGGGGCAGCCACGGTGGAGTGCGTGGGGGCCCTCTTCGCGGCCACCGTCGTCCCCCGGTTGGCCACTGGCGGGCGCAACGCCTCCGCTGAGGGCGGGGGGCCGATCCCCGGCTGGATGGGGGTCCAGGTCGAGGACGGGGCCTCGGGGGGCGGCGTCTGGTCGAGCGTCTACGGGTCCCCCCACCGGATCGTCGTCACGCACTCCAGTCCGTCCCTCCCGCTCGCGCCCTGCCCTCCTCCCCCCGCCCCTGCTCGTCCTTCGCCCTGGACGTTTGGATGACCCGTCCCTCGGCACTGTGCTCCACCCCCCCCCCCCCCCCCCCGGGGGCAGCTCGATGCGAGGCCGCCCTGAGCATCGCCGACATTCCGCCCGCCCTGAAGGCCGGCGCCGAGACGGCTGTCACGGTGGACCTCCGCGACCAATTCGGCAACCCGTTCCCCTGCGCCCCCGAGAGCCCCCTGCTCCGCGACCTGGGGGCCGCCATGTACGGGCTGCTCTCGGCCACGCCCGCCTGCGCCGGGGACCGCTTTGTGGTGGCCCTCCGCACCGCCCTGGCCGGCGCCGACGCCCAGTACGATCAGGCCGCCCGCGACCTTGCCCTGACCCTGGCCCAGGCCCACCTGGGGGGCAGCCCTCGACGCGTCGCCGTGCTGGCCGGCCCCCCCGACCCGGCGGCCTTCCTGCTGTCCGTGGCGCCGGCCCCCGCGGTGGTCGCCGGGGGCTGCAACATCTCGTTCGAGGTCGTGCTGCGGGACAGGTACGGCAACCGCATCTCCTGCACCACCCACTCGGAGCTGCTGGGGGACTTCCGGCTGGACGGGACTCTCGCCCCTTCGGCCACTAGCCTCTCCGTGGGCTGTCGGGGTGATGATGTGCTCTTCGAGGCCGCCCTCCTGGTGGACGCCCCCGCGGCGGCCCCCCGCAACCTCGAGGTGACCTTCGCGGGCGTCCGGGTGGCCGGCTTCCCGGTTCCCATTGTCGTGGTGGCACCCGAGGACCACCCCCAGGACGTGGCCCCCCAGGTGGTGGACGCCTGGCCCGAGGGGGCCCTCGTGGCCGGCCGGCCGCACAGCCTGACTCTCAGGCTCCTCGACCGGGCCGGCCAGACGCCCGTCCCCTGCACGGACAGCCTGGCGGCCCGCCTGACGGTGACCCTGGTGGGCCTGGCCGGGACAGCCGACATCCAGTGCGCCCCCGTGGTGGGAGCCACCCCTGTGGGCACGGTCCGCTTGACCCTGGTGCCCACCCGGGCGGGCCTCTGGCCGTGCGCCATCCGCTACTTGGGCGCGCACGTCTCGGGCTCGCCACACGGCCTGCGGGTGGCCCCGGCGGCCCAGCCCGACCTGTCCGGGGCGGGCACGTCCATCTCGGGGCCCGCCCAGGTGCAGGTGGGCCGACGGGCGCGCTTCCTGATCGTGGCCCGGGACGGGTACGGCAACGTGATCAGCTGCGAGGCCGGTCCCCTCGAGCGACCTCTGTGGACCCTGCTGCCCGCTGCCAACTGGGCGGCCACGCCCGACGAGGGGCCCCTGGTGACCGGCTGCGAGCAGGACGCCTTCGTGGCGACGGTGGTACCCCTGCGGGGCGGTGGCAACGCGACCTCGGCCCTGCGGACCCTCCGCCTGGCCTACGGGGGCCAGCCCCTCGGGGCGACCCCCTCCCTGCAGGTGGTGGCCGGGCCTATCGACCCGGCCCAGTGCGTCATCGCGGCCGCCCCCCGGGGGCCCCTCCTGGTGGGCCGCGAGGCCGCCATCGACGTCACGGCCCGCGACGGGTACGCCAACCGGGTCGACTGCCCCAGCTTCCTGGCCGAGACGTTGCACTTCTCGCTGAGCCTCCCCGGGGCCACCATCGTGGCCACCGGCTGCCACGGGCAGGACTTCCGGGTGCGCTTCGTGCCCCGCCTGGCGGCGGCGCTCGTCGAGGCGCGGCTCTTCTTCGCGGGTACCCCGCTGCCGGCCCCGGTCCCGCTGACGGTCACCGCCGGGACAGCCCACCCCGCCCACAGCCGCGCCACGGGGTGGCCCACCGGCCCCGTCGCGGCCGGGACCACGGTGGCGGTGCTAGTCGAGGTGCACGACGCCGAAGACAACGCCCTCGACTGTCGGGACGGGCCGGACCTCTCAAGCCGGCTGGCCCTGCTGGCCCCGACCGCCACCGATGTCGCCGCCCCGCTGGTGTGCCGCGGGTCGGCCTACGCGTTGCTCTTCACCCCTGTCCGGGCCGGCCTGCACGGGGTGGCAGTCCAGATGACCCTGCCCGACGCGCTCCTCTGGGAGGACGTCCTCGGGGCGCCCCACTACGTCCGGGTGACCCCGGGCCCCGTGGACCCGGCCCGGTTCGTGCTGGCCCGATCGCCCCCGGGCCGGGTGGAGGTGGGCACTCGGGCCGAGTTCCTGCTGGAGGCCCGCGACCGCCACGGCAACCGGGCCACCTGCACCGCCGACGAGGAAACCGCCCATGATGCGGGCGCCCTGGCCGTCGCCCCGGCCGATTGGTACGCCAACGTCACGGTCGGCTGCGCGCCCGACGGCGCCTACGCGGTGGCCCTGACTCCGACCCGGCTGCCCGAAGGGACCACCGACGAGGCCCCGCGCGCCTTCGGGATCGCCTTCGCCGGGGCGCCACTGGCCATCTCGCCCCTCGGCATCACCGTCCACGGTCGGTCGACGCCCCTCTCCTTGCCATGCGTGCGGTCGCCTTTCAATCCCGCGGGGCGGCATGCGTTCTTTGGCGTCTCCTCATCTTCGTCTCTCTCGCCCCCGCAGCGGGCCCGCCCTCGCTGGAGAACACGCTGCTCGAATGGCCGGCCACGGCCGAGGTGGGCGTGTGGACCTTCGTGACGGTGACCATCCGCGATATCTTCAACAACACCATCTCGTGCGGGGCCACCGCCGCGGCACACAACCTGCGCTTGCTCGGAAACGGCAGTCTGTGACCTGCCTCTCTCCTCTCCCAAACCCCTCCTGGTGTCTCACCCCCCCCCCCCCCCCCCCCACCATCACCACCACCATCAACACCAGTTGCGGACAACGACCACGGCTGCCAGGGGGCGGACGTGGTTCTGTCTGCCATGCCCGGGAGCGCTACGGCCCAGGACCCGTGGCGGGTGCTGATGGAGCCCCAAGGGCTGCTGGTGGGCCAGGCGCCGGTGGAGATCCTGCCCGGGCCCATCTTCGCCCTCCACTGCACGGCCGTCTGGCCGGCGGAGTCCCTGCGGGCCGGCCAGCCGGTCGAGCTGCTCGTCGTGGCCCGGGACGAGTACGCCAACACGGTGCCCTGCACGGCTCAGACGGCGGCCCAGTTCGGGGTGCTGCTGACGGGCGAGGCGGCCGGGGTGGGCGTCGACTGCGCCCCGGACGGGCTCCACCACCGAGCCTGGCTGACGCCCCTCCGGCCGGGCACCCCCGAGCCGGCCACCCTGACCATCGCCATCCACTACCAGGGCCTCCACATCAACGGGTCGCCGCGCCAGGTGCTCATGGAGCCCACCGCCCTGGGGGCCGCCTGCACCGGCCTCGCCCAGGCCCCCGACGGGCCCGCCGGGGCGGCCAGCTCGGGGTTGCTGGCCCCCTGGAAGGCCCAGGCCTCATCGGCGCTGGGCTTCCTGCTGACGGGCCGCGACGCCTACTGCAACCCCATCTCGTGCGCCCGCCGGCCCGCCACGGCGGCCGACCTGGAGGTGCTCCTCGAGGGGGCCACCCAGGCCCGGGTCGAGTGCCGCGACGGGGCCTACCTGGTGGTGGTGGTCCCCCACCTGGCCGACCCGGGGGCCCGGCTGGCGGTGCGGGTGGCCGGGACGGACATCCAGGGGAGCCCCTTCCTGGTGGCGGTCCGCCCGGGGCCCCTCGATCCGGCCCGGTCCTCGGTCGACTGGGTGCCGGCCGTCCGGGCGCGGCAGTACGTCCAGTTCAACATCACCGCCTTCGACCGGGACGGGAACCCCATCGCCTGCGGCGCCTACCCGGAGCTGCTGGTGCGGCTGTCGGTCCACGTGAGCGAGGTGCCCCGGGCCGAGGTCAGCCTCACCTGCGACCGGGCCGGGTTCCTGGTCTCCTTCCTGGCCCCGGCCGCTGCGGGCGGCTACGCGATCGAGATCGAGTACGACGGGGCGCCCCTGGCCGGCTCGCCCCACCCGTTGGCCGTCCTGCCGGGGCCCATCCACCCGCCCCACGTGGCAGTGCTCTTCGCCGCCCCGCCACCCGCCGCCGCCGCCGCCAGAAACCGCAGCCCCCGGGGGAGTACACGAATCGCCTCGCTGGCGGCCGTCGGCGGCGCCTTCGCCAGTCGCGATGCCTGGGGCTTCCTCGAGGATGAGGACGGCGACGGCAGCGATGATGAAGCCGGGCCGGCTCTCCTCTGGGGCCCGGTGGAGGCGCTCCGTGCGGGTGCCGAGGCGTCCATCTGGGTGCGGGCCCGGGACCTCTACCAGAACATGGTCAACTGCTCGGCCGTCCCGCAGGAGCTAACCAACTTCTCGTTGGCCTTCGAGGGGGCCGCCAACCTGACGGCCCGCTGCCAGGGGCCCCTGTTCGCCTTCTCCTTCGTGCCCCGGCTGGCCGCGGCCGCTGCCCCGCTCCGGCTTGCCTACCGGGGGATCTCCCTCGTCCAGAGCCATTCCTACGAGAGCCCCTGCCTGCTGGAGGTGCTTCCCGGGGGGCCCTCGGCTGCCCGCTCGGCCCTGGGGGCGCCCCCCCGTGACCTGGTGGCCGGCCGGCCGGCTGCCCTCCGGGTGCTGGTGGCCGACCAAGACGGCAACCCACTGCCCTGCCCCCACCCGGAGGTCGCCATCGAGGTGGCCCTCGAAGGCAGCCCGGCCCCGTTGCCGTCCCGCCTCGAGTGCTCCTCCGAAAAGGGGGCCGCCGGCCCCTTTGCGGTGTGGTTCACCCCGGCGGCCCCCGGCCCGGTGTCGCTCGAGGTGCGCCTCCGGGGGGCGGCCGACGATGGGTGGGTGCCCGTCCCGGGCTCTCCCGTGACCCTCGGGGTCAGCGCCCACTGCGCCACCGACGCCGACTGCCGGATGGAGGAGGACGCGGGTGCCCGCTGCGTGGGGGCCGACCCCGAGCAGCGCCGGTGCCAGTGCCTGGTGGGGCTGCCCGCCAACGGGACGGGCGGCCGCGAGTGCGCCTGCCCCCCCGAGGCCCCCTTCCGGTGCCTGCACACCCACGGGTGCGCCGAGAACAGCTACGACTGCGCCGAGCGGTGCCCCGACCTGGGGGCCCGCTTCCTGTGCTGGGACTCGACCTGCGCGGCCTCCTTCGCCGAGTGCCCCTGCCCGCCCGCCTTCCCGATCCGTTGCCCCGACGGCAACAACGTGGGCGGCCGCTGCGCCGCCAGTGCCGATCAGTGCGGAGCCGCGTGCAAAGGGCACCGCTGCTGGAACAGCCAGTGCGTCTCCACGGCCCTGGAGTGCCCCGCCCCACCTCATGCCCCGGTCTGCCCCTGTCCCTGTCCCTGTCCCTGTCCCTGTCCCTGTCCCTGTCCCTGTCCCTGTCCCTGCTGGTGCGGGCGTCCGCGTGGTGGCGTTTGTGGACGCGCCCCGGGTGGCGATGGCCCGTGGTCCATGTCCCGGGTGGCCGTTGATGTTGATGTTGATCTCAACGCCCGGGATGGGGGGGTGGGGGGACAGTATCGCTGCCCGAATGGCGGCGGGTTCGCCCAGTCGTCGGCCGCCTGCGAAGCGGCCACCCCCGAGGGCAAGGTGCGCTGCTGGGACAGGTCCGCCCGGTCACATGTGCACCGCCCGCCCGCCACTTTTCCCTTGCCCTCCCTCCATCCCTTCATTCCTCGTCGCATGGCGGTGCCGGCTCGCCGCCCCCTTAGCACGTACCGGAGCAACTGGGCGGCGTGCTCCTGCCCGCCCGAGGCCAGTCACCGGTGCCCCTCCGACCTGCGCTGCGTGGCCGACCTGGCCCTGTGCGCGGCCGCCTGCCCTGAGGGCCGCCCGGCCAAGTGCTGGGACGGCTCGTGCGCCCTCGACCTGACCGGCTGCCCCTGCCCTGCCGCCCGGCCCTTCCGCTGCCCCAGCGGGGGCTGTGTCCCGGCCCGGGCGGACTGCCCCGACCTGAACAACGGCACCGCGGCCGCCAACCGGGCCGAGGGGGGCGGGCCCTACTGCCAGGGCAAGAGCCCCATCCTCTGCTGGGACATGACATGCGCGGCCGCCCCCGAGCTGTGCCCCTGCCGCCCCGACGCCCCCTACCGGTGCCCCTCCGGGGCTTGCAGGCGAAACCCGGCTTCATGCGCCCTGGGCCTGCTCTGCCCCGGTCTGTACCACCCCCTGCCCGGCCGCTGTGGCTGGCCGTGGCTGGTGCTGTGGAAGCGATCCCCGGTGGCTCGGCTGGCGACCTGGGCGGGTCTCACCCGCTCCTCCCCGCCTCTGCTTTCTTCGTCCCCCCGCGGCCTCCCAGCCTCCTCCTCGAGCAGCGGGCGGGACCCCTGGACGGCCTACGAGGACTTCTGGCAGCTGTGCTGGGACGGCAGCTGCGCCCCCTCGTTCTACTCATGCCCCTGCCCTCCGACCCGCCCCTACCGATGCCCCGACCGCACCTGCGCCGGCAGCAGCGCGGCCTGTTCGGGGGCGACCGACGCCGATCTCTGCCCGCCCCCCGCCATCCGATGCAGTCCGTCCCCCCTCGGCATTGGCTTCGCACTTTTGTCCATACTCCCCACGTACGTTCATCGGGCCCGTTCACCTTACCCCTCACCACCCCAGGCGACGGCACCTGCCGGGCCTCGAGCAGCGCGTGCCCCTCGCCCGTGATCTGCCCCCAGGGCCAGCTGCTCTGCCCGGGGTTGATCCTCTGCGTGGACTCGCTGGACCGCTGCCCGGCCGGGGCGGCGCCCGAGTGCCCCGAGGGGACCGGCCTCTGCTCGGACATGCAGACCTGCGCCCCCGCGCCCGCCCAGTGCCCCACCTCGCCCACCTGCAACATGCCCGTGGCCCCGCTCTTCTGTGCCACCAGCCGGCAGTGCGTCCCCGACCCGGCCGCCTGCCTGCCCGTCGAGCGGGAGGCCTGCCCCAGGGTCACCTGCAGCTACGGGCTCTGCGGCGACACCCTCGACCGGTGCCCCCAGGCCCTCGCCTGCCCGGCGGGGCTCCTCTGCCCCGATGGGGCCTGCCAGCCGACCCTGGCCCAGTGCAGCATGCCCCAGCACTGCCCCGGGTTTGCCCCCGTCCGGTGCGGCGACGGGACCTGCCAGACCAATGTCACCCGCTGCCTCACCCTGCCCTCGCCCTCGCCCTCGCCCTCGCCCTCGCCCCGCCCGTCGGTGGGCCCGGGGGCCACGGCCGTCATCTCGCTGGCCGTGGGGCTCCCGCTGGGAGCCGTGGCTCTGGGGGCGGCCGGGGTGGTGGCCGTGGTATTCTTCCGCCGGAGGCGCGCCGCCCCGCGACGGCTGGCCGTCGTGCCCTGCCCGTCGGCCCGTATGGCCACCCCCACGGACACCACCCCCACGCCTGGTGACCCACCCAAGGGGAACGACACCCAATCGCCGCCCCGCATGGCCACCACGTCGGCGTTCTCCGCCGCGGCGGCATCGGCACCATCATCGGCCCCATCGCCAGCCTCCTCTCGGAGCAGCCCCGATGCCATGGGCGACGCTCCCCGCCCCTGCCGCAGTGGCTGGATGGACGCGGGCCCCGATGAGCCGGCGGCCCCCCGCCCACGAGTGCTGGGGGGCGCCGGGGTGCCCCGGAGCGCCTCCTTCTCCCATGGCGGCGAGGCCGAGGCCGAGGCGGGCGGCGGGGGCATGCCGCCCCTCTTCGCAGCCATCGCCTCCTCCAACCTGCCCCGCTCGACGAGCCGCGAGCGCATCCCCGGCTCCGACGACCCGACCGGCTTCGGCCCGCAGGCGCTCCCGCCGCAGCAGCTGGACCAGCGGCACCTCGACGCGCCCCCAGACTCGTGCGGGACCGCCGGCCGCCCCGGCGGGCGCTTCCTGGTGCGCGTGCCGCCCTCGCCCATGTTGATGGCGCCCCTCAGCCGCGGCGGCGGCCTCTCGGCGGCCAGGCTGTCCCGCCCCGCGGCCCTTGCAGACTGCTCCACCCCCGCCGCCAACGCCACCCCGGTCACCCCCGTCGCCTCGCAGATCCCAGGGGCTGCCCTCGGCGAGATGGAGGATCCCGTGCCCCCCGGACGCCTCCCCCTGCCGGCTCCGGCGGCCTTATTCGCCCCGCCCCCGCAGGAGGAGGAGGGCGACCGGTGGTTGACACGCGGCCCGTTCGGCGCCGCCCCGCCGATCCCCCGCCGATCCCCCCGCCGCCACCGTCGCCATCACAGCCGCCGGCCTCGCCGCTGCCTGCCGCTGCGTCGTCCTTGGCCCCTGATGCGCCCCCCACGGCCGTCTCGCCCCCGCCCCCGTCCCCCTCACCAAGCACGCCCTCTCTGCCCGCGGCCGAGAGGATCTCACCCGCGTTGCCGCCCCAGCCTGCCCCCTGTGGCGGCGGTGGTGGTGACGAGGCCGCCATGCCCTCAGCGCCCAGTGTCCCCTCCGGCCCGGGTGCCGACCATCGGGCGACCTCCACCCCGCCCACCCCGCCCTCGTCCGCCGTCCCAGCCCGGCCCCGGCCCATCCGGCGCCTGCTGGCCCCCCCGTCCGCATCGGGGCTGCAGCCCTTCTCACGCCGCTGCAGCAGCGAGGCCCTCCGCACGGCGTCCCCAGCCGGTAGCCAGGCGTCGCCCTCCCCGCAGCCGGCCCCGTCCCCCGCCCCGCTCTCGCCATCCCCGTCCCTGACCCCGTCCCTGTCCCCCCCGGCTCCCCCCTCAGCGGCCTCGTCGGCCCCCTCGTCCCCGGCCTCGTCCCCCCGGACGCTGCGGCCCATCCTGCAGACCTACGTGCCCCCCGTGTCCCCGCCCCCTCTGGCCCCCTCGCCGGCGCCGCACTTTGTCCCGCCATCGCCGCCCCGGTCACCCATCCCGCTGGCCTGTTCGCGCAGCCCCCCGGGTGCTGCTCCGCCTGCGTCGGCCACCGCTGGGGACACCTCGGGGCGCCGCCAGGCCTACCCGGCTTCCCTGCTGGCCCCGGCCTACGGGGGCGGCGGCGGGGCGGCCGACTTCTCGCTGCCCATCCCGGCCGCAGCCCCGGCTGGGGGGCGGACCCCCTCGCCATCCATGATGGGAGACCCGGCCCACCAGGACTCGTTCTCCTCCTCGGCCAGCGAGGCCGACCTGTCCATCACCCTGTCCCGCTCCGGCAGCGCCCTCGGGGCCCCGGCGGTCCTTTCGTCTTCCTTGCCTGGGGACCACCCCCTGCGGGGCTGGGCCGAACCCGACGGGGCCGGCGCCACCGCGACCTCCGACCTCATCAGCACCCCGCCCCTACCGTCCCCTCGGCGCCCCATCCGGAGCCCATCTGCATGCCACCTCTAGGCTCCAGGCCTCGCCTCGGGCGCTCGGCTGCCCCCAGGTTTCGGCCCGCCTCTCGGCCCGTTTCTCCCCCGCGCTTCCCCTTCGGCTCGTCATGCAGAGGCAAACGGCTCGGTCTTCCCGCCCCCACCACCACCAGACCTCCGCCCCCGGTCCTGCTGGCGCGTCCCCCCTCTGGTCCCCCCGCGCCTCTTCTCTTGGTTGCCCATCATCGTGGTGGATGCGGAGTCCTCTCTGTAAATATGAAGCGCGTTTCTGTGTTGCGTGTGTCTGGAGCCCGCGGCGTGCGCTGCGCCGGCTTCTCTTTCTGTGGGAGATGCCATCTTTCTGGCCCACCCCCCGGAAGACTCCTTTCTGGATTTGTATCGGTTATCTGGATTGATTTTCTATTTCACTGCCCTTCTTGTTTGTTTTTACTTCTGTGGGAATTGAAGTGGTCGGGGACGGGGATGTCGTAAACTCGTACTGCAGTAAACAGTACCCTGTTTCTGGTGTCACGAAATAATTCGACCCGCGCCTGTCCGGCAGATTTTCCCACACTGTTGTTGGCCGGAGGGTTACTTTGTTCAGCCCCCAAGGGACCGCACGTCAATGTGCACCTTGTATTATGGGTCGTTGGGGTCGTTCCCTATCCTGCGCGTTGGTGGTTGAACGCTATATCGCATGACATGATGACCTTTTTCCCGGTCACCACTTGTGCGCCGATTATCGTCGTTTGAGTTGGATAGGGAACCACCCGTGTCTTTTTGAAACCCCATATCATCGGGAGCAGCAGACCACTTGAAGGTTGTTTTCGACCCACCCGAGGCCAACTCACCTCCCCCGAAGGGGCCTTCGTCTGGTGTGTCGGGTTGCTCTTTCATTGGCCTCAGCCGCGACCTGCCCACTGGTTTCGACTCAGATGACGACCATTTCCAAGCAGCCACAGCGCACATGACGAACGAGGTCTGCCTGCCTGCCTGGCCGTTCTCACCACTGCCCGCCATGGAGCGGCCGTCCCCGCGCTTTTGCTCGGCTTTTACAGGTCAGATTTGGCTCGCTCTCCCTCCTCCAAGTAGAGGAAGCCCTGAACCATTGACACGACCCTCTACGGTGCCCTTTTTTGATCTCACCGCGTGACGGTTGATTTCCGGTCTGGACCCTGCCTTGCCTTCCTCCCCGTAGGTCCCTTCATTGGCTCGCTCGTTCGTGTTCGGTCGTTGTTCTGTTGGACGCAAGTCCTGGCGGGCCCACCAACCCACACGAAGCTGGCCCGGCGGGCAGTGGTTCGAGCAGGCCAGCACATGGGGCAGGTCCGTCTGGACGGAGAGGGTCGACTGACTTGATGCCCGAAAATTGGCTCTTTTACAAGGATTTCCGTTTTCATTTTTCTCTGGGTGACCGATGCCCCGAGCTCACTCTGTGCAGGAATCGAGCACCGTGCCCTTTTGACCGATGCTGTTCTGCGTGGGATTCACCCCTGCCATGGGCTCATTTGCGCGCTTGTGGGCGTTTTGATTCGCAGATTGGAGTTCAACCATCGAAAGACAATTCCTCGACTGCCTCGGGCATCTCATTCGGCTGTTTCCTCGCCGGCAGCGCCCGAGTGCGCCCTTGTCGGCATTTTCGTCCTCCACCGGGTCGGCCCCAGGTCCCCGTCCCCATGCGCCAGCCCCTCGAGGGTGTCGATCCAGTCGGCCTCCTCCTCGGCCTTGGAGTCCTCGTCATCCTCCTAATTGCCCACCTCCTCCGGACAAGCCTCTTCGGCAGCCCTGGCTCCCCACCTCCGTCCGCGCTCCTGGTTGCTGCCGTCACTGTCGTTTTCTCCCCGATCGCATCATTCCCATGATTTGATCAACCCCTTCTCCTTGCTTGTTGTTTTCTATGGCCTTCTCCTCCTTTTCACTTTTGCGGAACCACAGCGGAGTCAGTGCGCTTTCCCTATTCGATGCACATGTTCCCCAAAAGCTCAAAAAGTGTCAAATTCGCCAGAAAAGTTTTACTAAACGGCATAAAGTCGGTCCCTATTGGTTCCGATGGTCTGGACCAACAGTTCGGTCCCTGGTTACCGACCTTGAATGCGCGATGTGGGCAGGGTTTTGTGAGACTGAAGAGATCTCTGACAACGTTGCAGATGCTAAAATATGCAGCAGCAAGTCCCGGTGCAAATGGTCTCTCGATGCATAAACTGGGAGACAGGGCCAACGAAATAACATCTTCCGGGGAATGGTGGCCCCAAAAATCGTCGAGACAAGTACTGACGTCATTGAAAATAAACTGTGCGCTGTTTAGACGGGCTGTCAACTTTCGGAAAGCCGAAGGAGTTGACTGGATGGAGGGCTCCATGCGAAAGCACCCTCATCGAGCCCTTCCCGAATAGCCATGCCCGGTTCATTCGGCAGCTTGTTGGGTCTACTGTTCATATCCGGTGTGACACCTCCGCCGGATCTGCTTTGCTGCAGGACGCTGTCTCTGAAAAAAAGCTCGCGGGCCGGCGGTCTTTAGCATCCCCGGTCAACCCGACTCTCTCCCGAGGAAGGATTCGGCGTTTCTCCGACCCCCGTCAATGGCCGACCAAAAGCAAGTTGAAAAGAAAGACCAGAAAAAGGACAACAAAAGTCCCATGTTTGCCGCAGCAATCAAACAAATCGCCACAAAGACGGGCAATAAGACTCTGCTGGAAGTGGCTCGCTTGTTGACCTTAATGAACGACGATTTCCGCGATTTGCTCTACTTTCGAGGAATTGTATCGCTTCTGCAGCTCAAGGAATATCTCTGCGAACCCTCATTGCCACGCCACCCACCACCCTTTTTCCCGAGCCCCCAGAGTCAGCTGATCTCCAAAGAGCAGCTTGCCATTGACTTACGGATGGTCACTTTCGCTGCTGCTGTCTATGGCTGGGCAGTCTGTTGCACTTTCTCTCCTCTCCACTCTCACAACTCGCCCCAGTATCTCTATTATTTCTCACGAATCCCTCATGAAGCCCTATCAACCACTGCTCAGGTGGTAACACAGGGGCTCGTCACCGACAGAATCGATCGGCAGGCCTTCATTGCGCACACGCACATTGACCCGTCTGTGGTGCGGCGAGGACTCTGCTTGATTGAAATGTGTTTTCAGAGCGGATCTCTTGGTCGCAGAGTTCTCTGAATGTTCCTATCGGTGCCGTCCCTATTGTATTGTTCTGGACCGTGTCCAGAACAGCATGATTCTCACTATCCGGTCTGATGCGAAACCATCCACACCACCCACTCATGATTTCAACCAGGGGAACGCAGGCATTCAGTGATGCCATCACAGATGCCATTGCCTCGTACGTCCCATTCGAGGCGCGCTTCCCCGTTCGCACTCCCACTGGCCAAGAGGGTCTGCCCCCATCCGAATCCAAATGCAGCCTAATCTGCCCTTGTAGCGGCGTTCGTCGATGTCTCCGAGGAGGATCTCAAACCCAGCTTCCTCGAATGCCCCCCCTCTTCGGCAAGCCCCGCCGCCACCCCGACCAGCACAACCACAACCACGGCCGCAGCCGCCGCTGCTGCTGCTGCCGCCACAACCACGCCAGCGACTCCCACTCCCCTTGTGTCCGAGCAGACAACCAGCAAAGGCCCTGAGGGCGGCGAGGGCCTGCCGCCCCCGGGGGCTGCCGACGACGCTAACTGGCGGACCGTGCGGGGGCTGGCCCACATGGGGATGCTCGAGTCGGCCCAGCACATGTACAAGCTGTGTATGCCCAAGGTCTTCGAGCTCATGCGCAAGCACGGCGTGACCAAACTCAACATCGTGGGCCATTCGCTCGGGTCTGGCCGTCCCAGCCGCCATCCTGGACTCCCTCACGCCCTTGGTTTGTCCCGGCCCGCAGGGCTGGCGTGGCCGCCTTGCTGACCATGATTTGCATTGAGCCCGCCATCCGTCTTGGTCCGCCCCCCAACACATCCCTCCCCTCCTCTTTCGCGTCCGCTTCGTCCCCTTCACACTCTCCTTGTTCCACCGGTGGCCCGGGCGACTGCAGGGTACACCATCCAGGGACATGCTGTCGCATGTCCCTCTGTGGCCAGCTTGAACCTCGCCGTGGCCTCGATGCCCTATCTGCGCGCTTTTGCCTACCACCATGTCCGTCTGCCCTGCTGCCGTCGTGGCGGGAGTGCGCGGATCGAGCGCAGATGCCTGCTCGGCCTGCCCCAACCCCGCGTCACCGTTGCTCACCGTTCCCATTTGCTCGCTGGTGTCCCTCATCCCGGTACCCTCCGTCCCCCCCCCCCCCCCCCCCCCCCCCCAAATCCCTGTTTCCACACCCACGCGGGGCTGCGGCAGGATATCATCCCGCGGCTGACCATCGGCACCGTCAAGGACCTCAGCAAAATCGTCTGTGTCACCCCCACCCCTCATTCAGTACCCACCCGACGACGTGCGCTTTCGGCATCTTGGGATGAATCGTTTTGCCAGCTGCCGCTCATGGTGCCACTTTCCCCTGTGGGGCGTCCCCTGTCAGATTGCGCACAAGTCACAGGAGGGCGGCGCGTGGCGGGCCCTCTTCGGGGTGATCCGCGGGTCGATGCCGCGCAAGATGCTCGAGTCGCTCTTCGCCTCGCCCCCCCACGAGCCCCCGCCCACGCCCCTCCGCCCCGAGGAACGCTTCCCCAAGCTCTACGTCCCCGGTCCGCTCGCGCGGCCGCCCCCACTCTCGTTCTTGTTCCCAATCTCCCTCTCCCCGCAGTCGTGCCGACTTTCTGTGCTTGCACTGCCTGGGCATGGCTGGCCGACCACTTGGTCATCCTCCCATCGGCCCGGTTTGTGGGGCGGGGCGGGGCGGGATGGGGCCAGGGGTTTGCGTCTTCCTGGAGCCGATCGTGGTCCGCCAGCAGCCGGCCACCTGGGAAGCGACCGGGGATCTGGTCCCCGTGGGCCGCACCGTGCCCGTGCTGCCCCCCAGCGCGCCCGGAACCACCCCTTCCCCGAGCGCCTCTGGGTCCCCGGCCCCGGGCGCCGCCCCGGCAACTGCGACCCCCGCCACGGGTGGATGGAAGTTCCCGTGGATCAAGGGTCCGCTGCCGCGACCTCACCTCTGCATCCCGTCGGGGTTCCTTGGCTGGCTGCTCCGCATGCTCGCTGCCTCCCCCACTCCGCCCTCTCCTCCGTCATCTCCGATCCTCTCCACCCGCAGCCCCGGCCTCGAGCCACAAGAATGGCGCCATCGCGGCGGCGGCGGCGGCGGCGGCGGTTCCGGTGTTCCCGTACCGGGTGCGGCCCCTCGAGGGCCAGACGCCCCCGCCCTACGCCTACCTGTACGCCTACACCAACATGGACCCCAAGTACGCCGCCGCGGCCTCCGCCACTTCGCCCGCCGCGACCGCCGCCAGCACCCCCAGCGGGCCGCCCACCCCCACTACGACGGGCGCCGAGTGGGCGGCCAACCCCGAGGAGCTGGCGGCCATGCTGCGCCAGGTGCACGTCCAGGTTGCCGACTGGGAGCTCGACGAGGCCTCGTCCGTCTCGACCTCCACCAGCAGCGAGGCCCCCAGCCACATGCTGCCCGGGGGCGACGAGCCCGACCTGGTGCTGCCCCCCGATGTGGCGGCCTTCCTGCGGGAGGGGCAGACTCCCCCGGCCTCCCTCGCCGAGCGGACGCCGCCCCCCTCGCCCCGCGAGCAGACCACCCTGTCCCTGGTCACCCCGCCCCGCTCGCCCGAGCGGTCCATGACCCCACCGCCGCCCACGCCCCCCAAGACGCACGACTTCTTCTATCGGGCCCGGGTCAAGGTCACCCCCCCCCCCCCCCCCCCCCCCCCCACCGCGCGCGCATCTCATCCGCCGTGCCCCTCCGCCACCCGCCACCCCTCCGCCACCTTCCAAACCTGCGCATGGCTCGCCTCCTCTCACGGCTCGCTGTGTCTGCTGTTGGTCCTCGGGGGATGGCGGCCGGGTGGGGGGATGCTGGCGACTGGGGCCGCTGCAGGACCGCAACTGCCGGGGCGGGAACTTTGTCTGCTCGGTGGTGCACCCGGACTACTTCACGGAGGTGGTCCTGGAGATGGACTTCTTCCACAGCCACCTGCCCTTCAACTACGAGAACGCCCTGCGCCACCTCATCGGCGCCATCGACCCGGCCGCCCCCGAGGAGCCGCCCCGGCCCACCTCGCTGGCCTCCGTCTTCGGTGGGGGCGCCGCCGCCGCCACCGCCACCGCTGCGACCACCACTCCTGCCGCCCCCGCCGCCCCCGGGAGTGCGGGCTCGGCCACCCCACCCGCAGCAGCGTCCGCCCTTGCGTCCCCGGCCGCAGGGGTGCCGGCAGCCTCCTCGGACGAGCCGCCCGTCCTTCGGAGGCGGTAAGCCGGCCGCGAGCCGACGCCCTATCATTCGTTCTCTCTGAGTGGGATGGGGATGGGGGCCGGGCGATCCGGCTGAGGCGCGGCCAGGCAGCAGCCCGTCCGCTCGTGTGACGCGTGGCATGCCCGCCTGCTGCCCGCCGATGCCGGCCTCCCCCGCCCCCCACCCCCCCGAATAAGAATAAGAGGACCCCTCGTGACTCCCTCCCTCCCCCCTGTTTGTGTTCCCCCGCTCTCTCCCCGGCTTCTGTGCGTCGGCCGAACCCCCGAGGCGGGTTCTTCTACCTCCGCACGGGCTCAACATCGTTGGCGTTTGAGCAGCTCGGCCCCACCCGGACGGTGCGCACCCACAGCGCCCTTTGGCCATCGGGGGGAGGGAGCAGACACAAACGACGGAGAGACCCGCAAACAAGCCGAGGGTGGGGCGCCCACGAAACGGCGACATCCACGAGCAGCAGCAGCAGCAGCATCACACGGGGAGGGGAGGAGGAGGAGGAGGAGGAGAGGAGGAGGAGGAGGAGGAGGAGGAGGAGGAGGAGGAGGAGGAGGAGGAGGAGGAGCAAGGGCACTCAGAAGCCCCGCAGCCGGTTGGCCTGCTCGAGCACTGCACCCATCCCACCACCACCCGTCGCAATGAGAACAGGATTTGAGGTGGCGAGCCCGGCAGACCGAAGGCCACCTGGGCCTGGGGCACCCCGGAGGCGGGCACTCGACCAGCCGGGGCAGCACGGCCAGCAGGCGGCCCAGCCGGCGGGCCCACAGGGGGTCGGGCCGGGCCGTGTCCAGCAGGGCGGTGAACTCGGCCAGCGCCCAGGCCCCACCACGGCGCTCCCGGGGGACCGACACTGCCCCGCCGCCAGGGCCCGCCGGGAGCCCTCAGCCACTAGAGCACAACAGGGAGGCGGCGAACAGCGGGATGGGGGGGGGGGGGGGGGGGGGGGGGGGGGGGCGCGGGTGATGGTGAGGGGGTCAAACAGCAGCGCAGCAGCGCAGGGCCGGTGAGGACGGGGACGGACCCTGGGCGACAATGGCAGGGGCCGCCGGGCCGGGGAGAGCATGGGAAGCAGCGCGGCGCAGTCGAGCAGAAGACCCTGCGTTTGGAGGAGCAGGAGGAGCAGGAGGAGCAGGAGGAGCAGGGGGTCAAGCTTGGTGCGACCAGATGAGTGTGACGTGTCGTCCCAGGCGCTGGCGGGACGTCCGCAGGTCCGCGGTGATGCTGGCAGCGCATCGAGACCCCGGCCGGACCTGGGTGCAGGCCACCTGGAGGATCTCCCCGAGGACGGCCTCCTCGGCGGCCTGGGCGGGGTGCTGGAAGAGGCCCCCCGGGGACGGGCTCCCGGCGGGCTCCTCGAAGGTGGCCTCGGCCAGGCTGCGGCTCAGGGCCAGGCTCTGGTCGGCCGTCAGGAGCCGCTCCTGGCGGCCGGCCGAGGTGGCGTCCCGGGCCGAGTGGAACGAGGTGTCGCCGCTCTCGCCGCCGCTGCTGCCGGCGCTCATCGGGCCGGACAGAGCCGCGGGCTCGGGCTCGTCGGCTGGCCGGGCGCCGACCAGCAGGGACGCCGGGGCAGGGGGCAGGGGATCCGGGCGGGCAGGCTGCGGCTGGTCGGTGTGGATGGCGGTCTGCTCGAGGGGCTGGTGGCCCAGGACGGGCGAGCCCTCTGGGATGAAGCCAGACCCCGGGGTGGGAGAGGGCGGCGAGGCGACCGGTGCGGCTGCGGCTGCGGCTGCGGCATCGGGGGTCTCGCAGAGGCGGATCAGGGGGAAGGTGGCCGGGAAGCCCTTGATGGCGGCCAGGGGGTGGGTCGGGTAACGGGCAGGGTCGGCCCGGGCCTTGTCAATCTCGGCCTGCGCGTCGAAGCGGCGGTCAGCAACGACGGGGAACGGGGGGAGAAGAGGAGGTGAGGCCGGGAGGCGGGAGGCGGGGGCCGGACCTGGCACGACTGCACCTCGGCGGGGGACATGCCCTTGGGGAAGCGGAATGCGGGCGTGAAGGGGACGGGCATGTGGGCCCCGAAGAAGGGGTGCTCCTGGAAGGTGCGCATGTCCATGCGGCGCTCCGGGTCGGGGGTCAGCAGGCCCATGATCAGGTCCCGGGCCGGGGCCGACATGACCGCCCAGGAAGGGATGACCGGCGGCGAGGCCACCAATCTGGGGAGGCGGGGAGCGAGGATGGGGGCGGATGGGCACGGTGGACGCACGAATCTGTGTGGAGGAGCGGCTGGAGGAGCGGCTGGAGGAGCGGCTGGAGGCGGCGCGAGGCGGGCGGCGGGGCGGGACGGACTGGGCCATGTGGACCTGGTCGCGGCCGTTGTAGGGCTTCTGGCCGCAGAGCATCTCGTAGAGGATGATCCCTGCGCAACCCGCCCCCCCGGAGCCCCGGCCCCGCCGATGGAGGTGGCTGGACGAGAGCCGGTCACGGACGGACCCATTGACCAGAGGTCGGCCTGCCCAAAGACCAGACCCAACGAACCAATGAACGTGCGAGCGGGTGCCAGCGGGCTGGTGGTTGGAGCGGAGCAGCGAGTGGTGCCGAGGGCGGACCTTGTAGTCGTACCGCTGGCCGGGCCGGACGGCGATCACCTCGGGGGCCTGCGGGCGGGGATGTGGCGCGATGTCGAGGGGCACGGTGGGGGGTGTTGGGTGGGGGTGGGTGGGAGGCAGCGGAGGCAGCGGAGGCAGTGGGGCGCAGGCGGCGGACCATGTAGAAGGGCGTGCCGCAGTGGGTCTGGCTCATGTAGTCCATGTGGAACTCGTGCGACAGGCCGAAGTCACACTGAGGAGCGGGCGGGGCGGGGAGGGGAGCGCGGAGGCTCGGCCTGGTCAGCCAGCCAATGGTGGCCGCGGCAGACCAGCTTGACGGTGAACGGGAAGTCGTGGAATGGGGCCTGGGGCGGGTCGCTGGAGAGGAGCAGGTTGGCAGGCTTGAGGTCGCGGTGGTAGCAGGAGCGGCTCCACATGTACAGCATGGCCGAGCTCAGCTGCCCCAGCAGCCCACGTGCCTCGGCCTCGCTCAGGCGGCCGCGCTTGGCCAGCAGCCCCGCCAGGTCACCCGCATCGCAGTACTCCATGACCAGGTAATACCAGAGTCGATCCTGCCCAGCTCGGTCGAACCGGCAAACATTCCTAGGGGCGGGCCTAAGGTTGGCACAAAAAACAAACATGTCGCAGACGGGTGGGAGGACCCGAGAGCGGAGAAAATTTTGATTTCACGATCCAGGTTGGTGAGATTTCTCGGATGCGCATTGATGGTATCTAAGCGCAAATCGTGAAAAGGATGTTGGGTAGAGGAAAAATCAAGACGTTTGTCAATACGTTTGATGGCGACCGAATGCCCACTAAGAAGATAATTGCTTGCAGCGATGATGCCCAGAATCAACCGACCTCGAATCCTGGGCCCGATATACTGTCCCAAATGAGCCGGACCCCAGCTCTGCCAAAAACTGATACCGAATCCCATCAAGGAAAAAACTCGACGACATTCGTCGGCTTTGTGCGCCCGGAACCCGCCGGATTGTCTACGTCCCCCAATTACCGCATCACCGTCCCATGCAATTCGAAAGCCACACACAAAATATCGAAACAACAACAACAAAAAAAAAAACGAGAGCCGGGGCTACCGTGCGCCGAAGCCGACCCCACCCATGGAGACGGCCGTCATGAGTCGTTGTCGGCACAGTGCGGCGGAATCGTAGGGGGGAAGGTCGAGCTGGTTGAAGCAGGTGTGTGAGCAAGGCAGGTGGTCCGTGGGCACGGCCACCCGGCGGATGGTGAACAGCGCAGGCCCCGAGCGGCCCTGGAGGCCCGCAAAGCCGTCGTAGGGCAGCCGCGCCGTGCCCGTCACGAACTGAACGCGGTGCGGGGGGGGGGGGGGGGGGGGGGGGGGGGGGCGTGGCCATATGTGATGTGGGATGAGGCTGCTTTCCCGGGGAGGGAGGAGATGGGCCGAGAGGACCGACCTGGAGGATGAGGGCGCGCTCCTCGAGGGAAGAGCCCCGGATGACCTCCCAGAAGGCCATCACAGTCTGTGGCGACAGCAAGCGGGCGGGTGGAACGATGGTGATGGGCAGCGAGCAGGCAGAAACAGGGCGAGGGGGTGGCGTGACGGGGTGGCTGGGCGAGGGGGCCGAGGGGGGCGGGACCGACCCGATCGTCGGGCCTGTAGCCCTCGTAGGCCGTGTTGGCCACCCAGTCGTCCGGGTCGATCTCCGGGATGCCCGACAGGAGCTGTCGCACGCCCGCGCCCCGGTGCCGCCCCCCCAGCATCAGCGCATCAGCGCCACACACCCTCAAGGGGAAGCGGGCCGGGCGAGGGGGGGGGGCGGACCAGCTCGAGCTCGGCCTCGGAGAAGAGGGCGCACAGCTCGTCGGGGACGACCTCCAGGAAGCCCCGCCGGACCGCCTCGGCCTGGGCCCGGATGGAGCGGCGCAGCCGGAAATCCGCCACCAGCGCCACGTACTCCTGCAGCAGCCACGCAGCCGACCCCGCCCCGCCCCGCCCCAGGAGCGCCCGGTTACCCAGGGCCCGAAAATGGGACCCGCCACACGCTCCCGGCGACCCAGAGGGCGACGAGGAGGGAGCGGGGTGAGGGGGTGCGGCGGGGCTGGAGGCCGCCGACCTGCTTGTTCTGGTCTGTGACGGAGATGGCCCGCCCGCCCGGCTTCAGCTCCACCACCCGCTGCTCGCCAAGCTCGTCCGTCGTGGCCGTGAACTGCCCATGCCGCCCCCGCCGCCCAGGTGGTGCGACCACACGGAGCCTCAGTGTCCCGCCCGGGTGGGCACAGGAACAGGGGGGGGGGGGGGGGGGGGGGACGTAGACGTCGAGCTCGAGGGACGGGTCGACGGGGTGCTCGAGGAGCCACGTCAGCGAGCGGAAGAACTCGGGGTCGGCGGCCTCGAGGTCCTACGCCCCCCCAGTGCCCACGCGGCAGGCGGGGCGGCGATCAGCACCAGGGGCGACCAGGGGAGGCGATCAGCACCAGGGCGACAATCAGCACCAGGGGCGGCGGGGAGGAGCGGGCGACCTGGACGGCGGCCGGGCGGCCCAGGAGGCACTTGTAGAAGGACCGGCTGAAGTGCACGTCGATCGTCTGCCGGTCCGCGATGGCCTTCCCTGGAGGGCGGGCGTTTGATGTGTGTTGTGTTGTGTTGTGTTGTGTGTGGTGTGTGGTGTGTTTTGTGTGTGTGGTGTGTGGTGTGTGGTGTGTGTGGTGTGTGGGTGCAGGTGCGGGGAGCGGGCAGGCCAATGTGTGTGAGTGGTACCATGGTCGTCTGCGTGCGGTGGAGGGAGGCGGGGGTGGCGGGGCGGGCCGACCGAGGAACCTGCCCACGAAGCGGAAGTAGGCCTCGACGTCGTCGTGGACGGCCGAGATGGGGGCGATCAGGTAGGCGTAGGCGGATTCCTCAGCCCGGGTGAAGAGGGCGTAGTCGGGGTTGACCAGGGCCCGCCCGACGGCCGTGTACCACTCGCGGGCCAGCCCGCCCAGGTCGAGGCCCTCCTCGCCCTCGAAGGTGACCACCAGCCGGCGGGCCAGCTTCTCGGGGGTCAGCCGCGAGAGGGCCGCGTACGAGTCGTCGAAGAGGGCCGCCCGGTGGATGGTGATGGGCACGTCCCGCTGGGGCTCCTGCGCCCGCCGGTAGCGCATCCACTCGCGCAGGTACCCCTGCCGGGCCGCGAAGGGCGCCCCCGGGGGCGGCAGGGCCGGCTCGGGGACGGGCGCCTCCTCAGCCAGCAACTCATCGTTGGCCTCCCGCAGGGCTGCCCAAGGGGCACACGGGGGTGAGGGGTGAGGGGTGAGGGGTGAGGGGTGAGGGGGGGGGGGGGGGGGGGGGGGCATGGGTGCCGCGGACCCTGGAGCAGGGTGTGCTGGCCGGGGGGCCTGATCAGGCGCAGGACGAAGAAGGTCTCGAGCAGGGCGCAGAGCATCATGGCCCCGGCCACGGTGGGCCCCATGACGAGCATGCTGGTCGAGCCCCGGGCCACGGCGGCCGCGCAGGCGGTCGTCCCGGTGCACTGGAGGATGGACCCCAGCAGGGCCAGCAGGTTGAGGGCGGCCACCAGGGGCAGGCCCCCGTAGGCCAGCAGCCGCAGGGCCCGCAGGTTCTTGGAGAGCCCGAAGAGGGCCACCAGGGCCCCCACAAGGCTGCTCATCAGGGCCGCAGGCGCCAGGTAGGCCGGGCTCGTCAGGGCGCCGGCAAGCTCGCAGCAGCCACCCGCCTGAGCCCGAGGCGCAGAGGGCGGAGCACAGTGAGGCGCGCCCGAGGGAGGCGGCCAAGCAGGGCATGGACATGGACATGGACATGGGCATGGGCATGGACATGGGCATGGGTATGGGCATGGACATGGGCATGGACATGGACATGGGCATGGGCATGGGCATGGACATGGACATGGACATGGACATGGGCACGGGGCGGGCGGGCGGGCGGACGAAGATGATGACGCTGCTGAGGGTGACCCGGAACCGGGCCGGCACGAGGAAGAAGAGTGCGAAGCCGGCCGCCAGGGGCACCGAGGCCCAGCCCAGCCAGCTGAGCATGGTCCGCCCCAGGGTGGAGGCCTCGCACTGGGCACCCGTGAACCCTGCACATCAACCCCCGCCATGGCCCCCCCCCGAGAGAGGCGCTTCGTCCATCCGCTGACTGGGGTGGGGCACCCGCTGCTGCCCTCGGGGGGGGTGCCTGGGGATGGGGGGGCAGGACGGACCGGCCGGGCAGGTGCACCAGCCCATGTCGCACTGGCCCAGCCCGCACCCGATGGGGCAGCCTGCAGGCACCACCCACCGCCCCACCCGGCGCGTGAGGAGGGGCCGGGGAAAGACGGACGGGCGGGGTGCTGCAGAGGGGGAGGGGCGGCTGGGGGGCGGCCGGGCCGGACAGGTCTGGTAGGCGTAGTAGAGGCTCTTGGCCGAGGCCGGGTCGTGGCTGGCCAGGGTCAGGGCCGAGGGGGCCGCGCTCAGCCCCCCGAAGAACACCGCCTCCGTCACGTCCATCGAGGCTGCGGACCCCCACACGAGCAGCCCCATCCAAGCCCCGCCCGAGGACGATCGAAGCCCAGGACGAGAATTGGTGGGGGTTGGCGGGAGGGGATGGCAGAGGGGCCGATGAGGGAGGGGGTGGGGGCGGGACCGTAAGTGGTGGCCCGGGTGGCCAAGCCCAGCATGTAGAGGCCCCGGGGGGGCGCGTACAGGACGAGGAAGTCGGATGACCGGGTGGCCGCCACCCGGGTGATGGCCATGCTCGCTGCCCCGCCAGGCCAACCGCCAGGCCAACCGCCACCACGACAGCAGCAGCAGCAGGCAGCAGCAGCAGGCAGCAGGCAGCAGGCAGCAGCAACCACCAGCCCGCAGTAAGATCAGATCAGTGGTGGAGGCGAGGGCCGTGGGAGGCGTGGTGTGACGCAGCGCGGCGGGGTGTGGGCGGTTGTGGGCGGACAGGCGTTGAGGTGGTAGAGGGTGGCCCCCAGGGAGGGCGTCTCGAGGTCAGTCATGACCAGCCCCCCGAAGAGGAGCGCCCCGCTGCCGTCCTGTGGTCCCCCATCCACCCGTCCGTACATCCCCCCATACATCCATCCCCGGCGATGATGACAACCACCAGGGGGGGGGGGGGGGGGGGGGGGAGCGTGGGTGATGGAGCGGGCCTCGCGAGCCAGGGAGGCAGAGGGGGACCTGGATGGGCGCCGCCGCGGCCCAGAGGGAGGCCGGCATCTCGACCGGGGGCCAGGCGGGCCCCTCGCCGTTGGTCTGGAGGGCCGTGTAGGTGCGCAGGTAGGTGGCGTTGGCCCAGACGGGCGCCCCGGCCTCGTCCTGGCCGCGCACCTCGAGGACGGCCGCCGTGGCGTTGATGGGCTGCAGGTCGGTCGGGGCCCACTCGCGCACCCGGGCGGCGGCCTCGGGGGGCAGCTCGGTCCGGGCCAGCTCGGCCAGCCGCCAGCTCGGGTACACCAGCCACCCGTCGGCCAGCGGCAGCTGGGCCAGTGGCAGCCGGTCGGCCTCGGCCCCCATGGCCCCCATGCCCACGTACAGCCCGTTCAGCGTCTCGGCCGCCCCGAGGGTCGCCGGCAGGGGCGGCGCGGAGAGGGAGGCCCGCTGGGGCCCCAGTTGGATGGGGGCGGCCGGGGGCGCCAGGGGGCTGTGCAGGGGCACCGAGACGGCCCCCTGGCGGACCGTCAGCCCGGGCGGGATGGCCACCGGCGCCCACGCGTTGACGTCTGCGGTGCCACCCCACGCCCGTGGTCACGGCCACCCCAACATCCAGCATCCCACCCGAGCCGCCGCTCAGCCCGGGGCGACGACGGACGGGGGCGGGGGGGTGCGGGGGGACGGGCAGGAAGCAGTGGGGCGGACCGAGGTCGAAGGCGGCCGCCGGGTGGGCGTAGATGTTGCCCGGGGTTGTCGATGCCCCTCCGATGACAATCATCTGCCGCCCGATCCGGGCGCAGGCGTGAAAGCCACGGGCGGAGCCGCAATCGTCGGGGGATGGCAGCTGCTCCCAGAAGGCAGCACTGTCGTTGGAGAAGGCCGACCCTACGCAAGCGGACCCGAAGGGTCAAAGGAGTCCGGACGGGAGGGGAACTAACCGTAGTGGAGGGCCCACAGCTCGTTGGATTCGCAGTATTTGGCGGGGTTCTGGCCGCACAAATAGCGTCCGCCATAGACCAACAGGCGCATGGTGGCATTGTCCACAATAGCGGAGTGGCCCCATACTCCAGGTGCAAGTGGCGGCGGCGAGAGGGAGGGCGATGGAAACGGGACTGTGCTGTTCGCATAGATCCGCCATCCCAATCCGGGGTCGTTTGCGTACCGATAAACGTAAGGATTCGGAACACCGTCAGGCTTCAATCCGCCCACCATGAAAAACGTCTTCCCAAGTGCCGTAAACGTGTGTCCGCCCACCTTTGGGGGCGGAGTGGGGGATGTATAATACGGGACACCGTCCCATGTTGCCTCGATGGGAATAATAGAAAAGAGAAGACATACAACCCAGGCGATCGTTCCGAATCGGAACATCAACCGCACAAGGAACAAAAAGATAGCCGGTTGATCCCCTGGTGTGCTCTTTCCGTGTCAAATTTTGAAACGAAAATCTGGGGTCGAACGGGAAACCATAAAAAAGTACAACAGGAAAAAAGGAGAGGGAAAGAACGAAGAACAACTCGAAAAAGAAAAAAAAAAAACGAAAGAAAAAAGCCGGGCCGTGCGCAAAACTGAACAAGAAAAGGGAGGGAGGGGAGGGAACGGGAGGGGGATGAGAATGCACCAAACAATATTACATTTATGAAGTTTGCGGAGAAATAAGCCGCATCGACCGATTGCAGCGAACGTGCCGACCGGCTACCTGCGGAGGGAGGGCCGGCGCCGCTGCGGGGGCGGTGTGCACGGCGGCGCCACGGCGGACCCGGTGAGCGAGAGTCGGGGTTGGGATGGTTGGGCCTGGGGCTGGGTCCACCGGGCCTCGGCCCGAGAGTGGGACGAGGCGAAGGGGTTGATGACCAGCCGCACGTCGGGCTCCTCGCCGAAGGCCCCAAGGACGGCCCCAATGGGCTCCGCATAGGTCGGCAGGGCTGCCCGGGCGACCATCCCCGGCAGCAGAAAGAGCCAGCGCGACCGGGGGTGAGTACAAGGCCGCCCATCTGGTGGCTGGGAGCAGGGGCGGTGCCGACGAGCAGACCGACGAAGGAGGGGGCGCCGAATGGGGCGTGGAAGGTCAGCCGTAGGGCGATGGGGCCCGACCGGGGGTCCGTCAGGAGCCACCAGTCCAGTGGCTCAACCGAGATCCGGAACGGAGCCGGGCCGGGGTTGCCCACCGGTGGGGAGGCGCCCGCTGGGGGCGGAATGAAAGTACAGGCGAAGAGTTTGCTGCAGGTGCGCGGGGACACGGGCGCCCCGGCCGGGGAGCCATCGAAGCGCAATGTCAGCCGTGTAAATTGCAGCCGAGCGCTCCAGCGATCTGCAAGCGGGGAGGGAGGGGGGAGGGGAGGGGAGGGGAGGGGAGGGAGGGGGGAGGGGGGGAGGGGGGGACATTGTTAGTCTATAATTGGCCGCCCCTCCCCCCACACACACGCACACACACACACACAGACCACCCCCGCACTCCACCCACCCATCCGGGGCACAGACTCAGCGCGGCCAGTCGGTAGATGGCGGCCCGAAGGGATGCGGCCAGGGTGGCGACGAGGCCGAGGTCGAGCAGATATCGGAGGCCGACGAGGGCCGACCGGAGGTCCCCGTGGGGCAACCCGGCGGGTGGGGCCAGGCCCGAGGCCTGCAGCGCGTCGAGGGCCACATCGAGATCCATCGGGCCCAGGCGATGAGCCTCTGGGCACCGGGCCGGGCCCGAGCGGCCCACCTCGTGTCGGAGGGAGGCGCGCAGGGCGGCAAGGTGAGCCTCGACCTGGTCCCAGAGCTCCGCCCGGCGGGCGATCAGGGCCCACCCGCTGACGACGTGGCCCACCACCGCCGCCTCGCCCGCCCCCACTCCGCTGGGCCAGGCCCCCCGGGATCCCATGCCCGATGATGACGACGGGGGGGGAGGGGACCTCCCCTCCCAGTGGGTCAGCCGGCGCGCCTCCTGGCAGCACCACAGGGGGCCCTCGCCGGGCGGGCCGCGGCGGTGGTGGTAATGGAAGGTCTGGGCGAAGGCCGCCAGGGAGCCGCCATAGTCGAAGAGCAGCTCCAGGGCACGTGGGTTGCCGGCCGTCAGGCGGGGCGCTGCGGATGGATATGCACGCGGCAACGAGATGAGCATCGTGCCGCACATCACCGCCATTGGGACCGAGCGGGAGGGGCGTGGCGGATGCCGGGCGGACCTTCGAGGAAGCCCACGGCCGGTTGCTCGGGGCCGCGGCCCCCGGTGGGCGTGGTGGCCGCGGCCCCAAAGCCGCGGGTGCGGTGCCAGACGGAGCGGCGCAGGGTGATGGTCAGCCCGGGTTCGCGCAGGGCGGTGCTCCAGCGGGGCAGCCAGTACTCGAGGAGCAGGGCGAGGGTCTGCCAGGGCAGGGCTTCCTCGGGGTCGGCCAGCGAGCCGTCCGGCAGGGCAGCCGCGTCCACCAGGATGGTCAGGGGCCCCAGGCCCGCCCCGGCCCGGCGCTGGTTGATGGCCTCGCTGGCGGCCTGCAGGATGTCCGGCAGGCCGCCCCGCCACCGAAGCTGCTGGGCGACCAGGACGTGGCTGCACGTCGTGCCCATCATCATCACCCGCCCACCAGACGACACATGTTCGGACAGGCCCTCAGACGCGGCCCCCCGTTGGCGCGGAGAGGCGCAATGGGTGGCGATGGGCGGGACCTGATGAAGAGCTCCCTGAGCTCGGCGCTGAGGTCTTTGCTCTCGACGCGCCACCGGCGGGCCAGCAGGGGCGGGACGCTGAAGGCGGCGTCGGTCTGGTAGGGGGCGAGCTGCGTCCGGGCGGGCGAGGGAGCCGGGTCGGGCTCGAGCACGCACGTGTCCACCAGGCACAGGGCCGCCTGCTCGCCCCAGGGCTGCGTTAGGACCGACGGGTACAGCGGCCCCTCGGCCGGCCGCCCCGCGGGCCCCAGCAACGAGGAAGCCAGGGGCGACAAGGGCCGAACCTGGACGATGGGCAAGGGGCGGGTGGTTTGCTCAGGCGGGGACTCAGGCGGGGACTCAGGCGGGGGGGACCGGCAGGAGACGCAGGAGGGGCAGCGGGCAGCGGGCAGCGGGCAGCGGGCAGCGGGCAGCGGGCAGCGGGCAGCGGGCAGCGGGCAGCGGGCAGCGGGCAGCGGGCAGCGGGCAGCGGGCAGCGGGCAGGCAGGGGGACCTCGATGGCGCCCAGGTATGCCAGAACCCACAGCGCAAAGGGTCGGCCGAACTCGTCCAGCAGCCGCTCCATCGCCGCCAGGTGGCGCCCCTGGGGACGGACGGAGAGGCAGATCGTTGGTGAGGGGGGCACCCCGAGGGGACGGTGACGGTCGGAGACAGGGCGGGAGCGGCAAACCGACCAGCACGAGGGACGTCCCGACGGTTTCCGTGAAGACGCTCCGGGCCTGCTCGTCCAGGGCGGCCACCTGATTCGGGGCCCCAGAGAAAGGAGCGGCGGAAGGAAGATGAACGGCGGTGAGGGGCCGAACACGGAATGGGGATACGGGGGAGGGAAGGGACCAGCGAGCGGCAGCGGGACGGACGGCGGGTTGGCTGATGAGCACCCTGATGACGGGCACCCTGGGTGGTTCCTCTGGGGCCGGCCCGACCGCGGACCCCCGGGGGGGCTGCTCGGGGAGGAGGGCCTCGGCCACCGTGGTCGCCCGGCGTCGCTGCAGCCGGGCCCTAGCGGCCCTGGCCAGGTCCTGCACGATGGCTGCGTCGGGCCGGAGCGGTCCGCCCCAGGCCCCCGGTCGGGGATACGGCCGCTGGGGGGCGAAGGGCGCCCGGCCCCAGAGGAGCAGGTCGAGGGCGCCCTCGAAGGCCGGCCCGACGGCCTCCGCGACCAGCCGCTCGAAGCGGCGCCGCGACTGGAAGTCGAAGAAGAGTCGCGTGTACGGGGGCAGCCCCAGCTCGGACAGGCCCCGCTGGGCCATGGCAGGCAGCTGGGCCGCGACAGAGTCGGGGGCCTCCTCGCACCCGGGGCCTGTGCCCGGGCCCAGGACGGACTCGGCGCACTCCACCCAGGCCCGCTTGCCCCGGGCCACCAGGATCTGGTCCCACCACGATAGCCGCCCCCCATCGGGGTGCGCCGTGCGCAGCTGCAGGGCATGGGCAAGGGCAGCCGGATGCAAAAGATCTGGGCGGGTGGGGAGGAGGGGGAAGGGGGGGGGGGGGGGGGGGAACGACAATGAGAACTCCATTTGGCCCAGCGGCGGGGGCGCCGGACCGAAGAGGACCGCGTCGCGGATCGTGGGCGGCACCATGGGCAGCAGGCCGGCCCACTCGCGGGCGGCCCGGGTGCTCCCCGAGGAGCGCTCGGCACCGGGGGCCCCGCCAACGGGCTGGGGGCGCCAGGTCGCGGGCGCGCCCTCGGCGGCGGCCGGGGCGGCGCACTCGCCCAAGTCGGAGCGGCGGAAGAGGGCCAGCCCCAGGGGCAGCGAGCCCATGGCCAGGCCCAGCACGAGGGCGTTGGGCAGCCCCGTGCCGGGGGCGGCGCCCAGGAGCGGGTCCAGGGCGGCGCCCCCCCGGAGCAGCTCCCCCAACAGGGCCACCGGCCTCAGAGTCTGCGCTATCTCGCCCCCCGGCGGGGCGGGCGGGGTTGGGGTCAGGGTCAGGTAGTGCAATGGCGTGAAGCCCTGTTCCCCCGCGAAGGCCAGGCCGAAGTGTCCCCAGCAGGCGGGCGGCGCTCCGCTCCCAAGCAGCGCCGTGAGGTCGAAGGTGGCCTCGCGGGGGTCGCCGGGCAGCCATTCGGCGCCGTCGCCCAGGGCACTTGGGTCGGCAAGGTCGGCGAGGGAGGCCGGCCCCCCGACCCCGCCGTCCTGGGGGCCCAGGGCGGGCTGGTTGGGGTCGATGGCGGCTTTCAGGAGCAGCCCCGCCGCAGCCAGGCGCCCCCCCGCGCAGGCTTCCATCAGGGGTGTCCGGCCCCGGCGCGGGCCTGGCTGGGTCAGAAGCATCGTCAGGCGCTGCGTGGTGCCCGCGGCTGCCGCCACCGCCGCTGCAGGGGTCAGGTCGACCGGGTGGCAGCCAAGCTGGCGCAGGAAGTCCTCCAGCCGCCCCGAGCCGGTCAGAAGGTTGAGCTGGCTCATGCAAAACAGCACCAGCCGGTCCGCTCCGGCCGCACTCCCGCCCGCTGCCCGCGGCCTGTTAGACCATGGCGGGAGAGCACAGCCAGGGAGTGAATGGGCAATGCGACGTCACGGGTGGTGGGGATGCGTGTGAGGAGAGGAAGGGCGGCGGGGGACCGACCTTGCCAGGAGGGCCGCGTGGAGGGGGTGCTCCAGGCAGCGGGCCGAGAAGGCCGAGGGAGGCACGAGCAGCATGTGGGGCCCCCCGGCCAGGATGAGGGCCCGCAGGGGGCCGTCGAGCCCGTTGGCCAAGGCGAAGATCAGCAAGTCGGCCCCCGTCCAAAAGCCGCACTCGGCCGGGTCGAATGGCCCCGGCGGGCAGCCGGGCGGGTCCGCAGGGCGGACGGGGCGGTTCCTCGGGTACCAGCGGAAGGAGGCCACCCAACCCGGCCCAGGCCCCGGCTCGCCCACTGCCGCAGCCTCGGGGTCCGCCTCGGGGAATGACGGGCTGGCCGCGCCATCGGGGCGGTCAGAGGAGGAGCGGGCGGCCGCCGTTTGGGACATCAGGCTGCGGAACCAGCCGTACGGCTGCCCGTACAGGAAGCTGTCGTGAGCGGCCAGATGGGCGGGGCTCAGGGCCGGCACCCACGGGGGCCGCTGCAGGGGCTGGGTGCTACGGGGCGGGGCCCCCCGGCCAGCCGCGTCGTAGGCGGCGTAGGGCAGGGCGGGCAGATCGGGCTGGGGGAAGGACGTCGGCGGGAACGTCTGGGGGGCCACCGCGGCCAGGGCGGCCCGTGGAGGCGGTGCGGGCGGGATCAGGCCCAGCTCGAAGAGGGGCAAGTAGGCCGCGAAGGCGCTCTCGGCCCCAATCTGGTCGGCACCGGCCACCATCACCACCGGTAAACAACAAGCAAGTCAGATGGTTGGACATCCAAGCAAGCTCTGGCCCAGGTGCTGCAGGAGGTGGGTGTCGGGAAGGGGGCGCAGACCCCGAGGAGGGCCCGCATGAAAGATAGCTTGCCCATCAAAAAGGCCGCTCGGGCGGGGGTGAGCAGGAAGTGCTCCGACCCCAGGGCTGGGCAGGGCGCCTTCAGCAGGGCCAGGCCCCCGAAGGAGGCGCCCCGCTCAAGGATGTACTCGGCCGCGGCCCGGTCCTCGGCCAGACACGCGTGGCACAGCATTTGCACGTACCAGGGGCCTTCGGGGGCTGCATGGCATAGTTAGGTGGGGGCAGCGGTGGGTGTGGTGGTGGTGGTGGTGGTGGTGGTGGCAGTGGCGTCAAAAGGGGTCTTGATGGCGGTGACGAAAAGAGGCGGCGGCGGCGGCGGCGGCGGCAAACATGGCATTGACGGACTCTGGGCCGCGAAGTGGGTGTGCAGGACGCCCAGCAGGAAGAGGGCCGCCTCGGCGCTGCGGGACCTCAGGGCCCACTCGGTAGCCTCGAGCAGCTGCAGCCGCAGGGCCGCCGAGACGGGGAGCAGGGGCGTCCCTGCAGGGGCGGGGCAGGGGAAGGCAGCAACAGCGGGTGGTACAGATGATTCTGTGGGCAGGCCGGGGGGGCCGGGTGGCGGACGTGGGTTGGGATCCTGCTGGTCGGCCAGGGCCCCGATGATGAGGCGCAGCATGTCCAGCGAGCCCCCGATGGCGGCCAGCGAGAGCGGGAACAGGCCCCCTGTACGCGCCAGCCCCGCGCGCAGCCCAGGTCCCGTGGCCCAGAGCCGCCATTGGCGATGAAGCGGCGGCGGCGGCCCGTGCGGGCATTGAGCAGGGCAGGGCAGGCGCGCAGACGGATGGGCAGCCGGGGGCGGAGATCTGCCCCAGCCCGGACGAGCATCTCGACGAGGGCCACCTGCCCTCCGCGGATGGCAAAGTACAGCGGCTCTCGCCACCCTTCCGTCCTGGGGGCCAAAGAAGCATACCGTCAAGGATAACGACGGGAGGTCAGGCACTAGGTCGTCCCGTGCGCATCCGTCGGCGCGTGGGAGGCGGAGGCGGAGGCGGAGGCGGAGGCGGAGGATGGCGGACGTCTTGAGGTCGAGGCCGTACGCGGAGAGCAGCGCCTCGACGATGACCCCGTGGCCCCGCCGGGCAGCCCAGCCCAGAGGCGTCCGGGGGGTGGGCACCACCACCCGCCGGGGCCGCCTGGAGGGCCCCACCCCCGGGCCCGAGGGCAGTATGCCAGGCCGGGGCTGGGCAGGCTCCAGGACCCGGAGCCTGTCGGGGGCCTGAGCTGCCAGTGCAAGCACCCAGCGCACCGTGGGCAGATCCCCGCCACGGCAGGCTTCCAGGAGCAGCTCGCCCAGCCGCTGCTGAGCGGCCCCGTCCCCGCACACGAGCCGCCGCTCCTCCTCTGGTGGTCAGCACGAGGGGAGGCAAGGAGAAGGGGCCAGGGGAGTGCGAAGATCGTGGGGGGTCAACAGCGAAGGCGGAGCCGGCGATGCCCACGGGGCGCAGAGCGAACGGCAAGTGGTCGTGGAGGGAGGGAGGGGGGGGGGGGGGGGGGGGGGGGGGGGGGCGAGGCGAGGCGAGGCGAGTCAGACCGCGGAATGGGGCGGCGTTGTTGCAGAGGGCGTGGACCAGCACCCAGTAGCCCCTGGCGGCACACCGGCCCAGGGCCCCCGAGAGCAGGTAGACTCCTACCGAGGGCCGCACCAGCAGGGCACCTTCGCTGGGCTCCTGGGCACGGGCCCCCATTCGGGCGGTCAGGTCGAGCCCAACGCGGATCAGCTCGTCCACCCGCCGCTGCGTCCTGGGGTTGCCACGTCGCCATGCCCAAGACGGGGTCGTTGAGATGAGCGGAGATGGACCGGGGAGGAGGGGAATGGGTGGAGGCGGTGGGGGAGAGGGAGGGGAGGGATCAGGGGCGTACCGGGAGCTCGAGCAAGGCAGCAGGGGGGCGTCCGCCATGAGGGCGTCGAAGCAGGTGCGGCCGGGCCGGGTGAGGCCCCAGTCGGGCACCAGGCCCCGCTGCAGGGCCAGCCCCATGCAGGTGCCCGAGAGGGACCCGCAGGCCGCCACCAAGAAGTCTGCCGTAGGCATGGCGTTTTCCTGCCGGGCACCGACACCACCACCGGACAGCAGAGAGCATGAAAAGGAGACCCCGACAAATGCACCCGAGCGGTGCCATCGGCGTGTGGTTGCCGATGGTTATGGTGATCGTGCGATGAACGGCGACTGATGACTGGGTGTGGCGAGGGCTCGGGTGCGGGGTGGCCGGGGCAGCGGACCTCGGTGAGCAAGCTCTCGACCAGGTCGGGATGCCCGGAGGCGCACGCGGCAATGAGATGCTCCTCCGTGACGAAGGGGCTCTCGGTCACCCGCCCACGGAAGAAGCGCGCCAGGGCCGCGCAGACGGGCCAATGGCCCAGCCGGCATGCGAGCAACATGGAGCGCTGGTGGTCGGCGAAGCAGCGGCGCCGGGCGAGGCCCTGCAGGTAGCCGGCCTGCTCGAGCTCCTCCACCTTGGCCAGCAGCATCTCCACCACCTCGGCCCGGCCCCGCCGGCAGGCCTCGGTCATAGGGGACCACTCCGACCCGGCGGGCCCGTCTCCCTCGCGGGGCTCCCCGTCCTCGTGCAGGGGGCATTCGGTGCACAAGGCCCCCAGGGACTCGGCCAGGACCCGCTGCCGGTCGGGCGACTCGAAGCGGGCCGAGTGACTGAGGCCCCAGGGGAGACAGCTGGCCCGGCGCTCCTCGGACATGCCCAACAGCCGGAAGGCGTGCTCCCGGGCCAGGGCCGAGGGGCGCAACAGCAGTTCGCGGGGCACGTGGTGGGGCCCGTAGGGGAAGCAGAGCACGTCCACCACCAGGGCCAGCTGGCCCATGGCCAGGGCCCGGTGCAGCATGGGCACCGCGAAGTCCTCAAGGCGCAGGGCCACCCCGAAGTAGCGGGCGTACGTCCGGGCCGCCACGACGTACTTCCGGGCCAGGGTCACGTCGCCCAGCTCGCCCAGGACCCGGCTGGCGGCCACCACGCATTGCAAGAGGTCGGCCGAGGGGCTGGTCAGGGCCCCAGGAGGCGGGGCCTCACGACGCGAGAGGGGTACCACCAGGTCCAGCAAAAAGGCACCCAGCCGGTAATGGCGCCCCATCAGGGCGCAGGAGGCCATCAGGAAGGTCTCGTCGTTCCAGATGGCCTGCTGGGCCTCGGCCGGGGTGGCCACCACCCCATGGCCCACCTCGGGCGGGGTCGCGGCCGCCACGCTCCGCAGGAAGAGCCGCAGCAGCCGGCAGGTGCGTCCCCCTCCTGCCCCCACGTCCGCCCTCAAGGCCTCGGCGGCCAGGCGGGCCAGGACGGCCCGGTGGCGGAACCAGCACCGCTGAAACTGGGTGGCCACAAAAAGCAGCGGGCCCTCCAGCAGGACCCGCCGCCGGCCTCGATCGCCACCCAGCAGCCGGATGAGGAGCACCTTGGTGTAGAGCAGCAGCCGAGGGCTCTGCTCCCACCAGTAAAGGGCCGTCCCAAGGGCCGCAGGGGCGCCCGGTCGTGGGCGGGTGGGCACGAAGCCGGGCGGCAGGCCCGGGTCGGGCGCGGCCGCTCGGCGGGGGGCCTCGAAGACCGTGTCGGGAGCCCCGGCGGCCAGGGCCGCCACGGCAGGCGAGCCAAAGAGGTCGCTCAGCAGTGTCCGTTGCAGGGCCGCCTCTCCGGGGTCGCCCCCCAGGCTGCCGACCGGGGGGCCCAGACAGAGTTGCCCGAAGATGTCGGCTGCCACCTCGGCGGTCCCGTAGGCCAGCTCGGCCGAAGTCACGTTGGGCCCCGGCCCGATCAAGGGCGCCGCCGCCGACGCGTGGGAGGCGCACGAGCTCACGGGAATGAAGCGCCCCTCACGCACCTCGAGCAGCTCCAGCAGGTGGCGGAACATGTCTCCCAGGGGGGCCTCACCCGCCCCCTCGGGGCCCGCCGGGCGGGAGGTGGACGACCCAGCACCGCCCGTGGATGAAGAGGCGCCAGCAACAGGGGGGGTTGGGATGGTCGGATAGGGAGTGGTCGGCTCGGAGAGCCGCATGAATGTGCTCGGGGCCATCCCCCGGGGCGGGCCGCCCCCCAGGTGGAATGGGGATGGCGAGCCAGCCGGGGTGGCGCTGGGACCGCTGGGACTTGGGCTCGGACTGAGGCTGGGGCTGGGGCTACCGCTCACTCGGGGGGGCGCCGCACGGGCAGGGGTGTCGGCCGCCGGGGACTGGGATGGCCCCAGGGACGCCAGAAGGAGCCGCATGGGGAAGAGAACCGACGAGGGGGCTGGGTCAGCGGCAGCCGTCATCCGCTGGGCGACGGCCTCGTTGTAGAGGACCATCGCGTCCAGCAGGAAGGCCGCCCCCGCCCTGGCGGCCTGGTAGAAGTGCACGTCGGGGAGCAGCTCCGTGTCGGGCTGCGGGCCCTCGCCCAGGCGAAAGCTGATCCCGCGGGAGCCCAGCAGCTGCACCAAGCTGGCCAGCTGGCCCCGGCGGCAGATGCCCCCCACCACCTCCAGCGGGACGGCTCCGACCGTCTCGACCAGGGCCCGCACCAGGCGGGGCGGCAGCAGCTGCTGCTCCATCCGCTCCACCGCAACGTCCAGCAGCAGCCGCCCTGGGGCCACATAACGACGATCAAATGCACACACGCACACACGCCACGCAGACCAGACAGCAGAAGAGGGTGATGTGATGACAAGAGTGTGGTGGACGCCCCCCCCCCTCCTCCTCCTCCTCCTCCTCCTCCTCCTCCTCCTCCTCCTCCTCCTCCTCCCTCCTCCTCCTCCTCCTCCTCCTCCTCCTCCTCCTCCTCCTCCTCCTCCTCCTCCTTCTTCTTCTTCTTCTTCTTCTTCTTCTTCTTCTTCTTTTCTTTTCTTCTTTTCTTCTTCTTCTTCTTCTTCTTCTTCTTCTTCCTTCTTCTTCCTTCTTCCTCCTTCTTCCTCCTTTCCCTTCCTCCTTTCTCTTCCTCCTCCCTCCTCCCTCATCCCTCCTCCTCTCTTTCCCATCCCGTTCCCATCCAAGCAGATCACGAAGCGGACCGTTCCAGAGGACCTTTCGACCCCGGCAGCCGCAGCCGCACACCTCGGCGCCCACTTCGAGGAGCATGTCGACGCACTTGACCCGCCCGCAGGCCAGTCCCACCGCCAGGGCACTCCGGGAGAAGTTGTGCCGGTCTGGGCGCCAGATCCGATGTGAGGAGGCAGAGGAGGGAGGAGGAGGAGGAGGAGGAGGAGGAGGAGGGTCTGGGAGCAGCCGGACCTTCGACTGCGGACGGGCGGCCCTTCCAGGGCGGAGGCACGCCGGCCCCGGTGGGGGCGTCCGAGGGCAGGCCTTCCCGGGTCGAGGCGCGGCCCCTGAGGAGCAGGCTCAGCAAGCCCGGCGTGTCGTTCAGAACTGCCACCGCGACGGGGGTGTTGCCCTCGCTACCGGACAGAGGGGGGGAGGAGGAGGACCGGCCAAGCGGGTGGTGAGTATATACATAGCCGACAGCTGCGGGGCCAGTGCGGGCGATTATGGGCGGGGTTGCGGGAGTGAGTGCGGACCGGTCGACGAGGCTGAGGACGGCCCGCTTGAGCTCGTCGGTGGCGTGAATGTGCCTGGCGAGGCGCTGCTGGTTGGCGGCCTCCTGGGGTCGGAAGTAGGGCGTCCCGGGGAGGGCCGGGGCCGGGGGGGGCGCCCGGAAGAACTCCCCCAGCAGGGTCTCGGCAACCGGGAGGCACCGCTGGTAGAGGGCCAGGTGGAGGGCCGTCCGTCCGGCCCCGTCGCAGGCCCCCAGGAGCCGCAGCCGAAACAGATCGAACGAGAGCTGGTTCCACGACCCACCCAGCCCGCCCGCCAGCCCGCTCGCCATCAATTTCCCGTGCGACCATCCCGGGGTCACCACGCATCGGCTGCGCGGCAGGGACCAAGAACGGGAAGAGGGGCGAACCTGGAGCTGCTGCAAGCGGGCTGGGGGCAACTTGGGCCAGGTCGTCGTGCGGCTGTGGGCGTCCCGGAGCGAGTAGGGCGGGGTCACATACAGGTCGAGCAGGGCCCGGCACATCGACACGTTGCGCGCCCCCACCGCGTGGTGCAGCGGGGTCCGCCCCAGCGGGTCCCGAGGCGGCTCCCAGAAGTACCCCGGGAACTGCCCCAGAGAGAGACGGGGACAAGATGTGAGGGGAGGTGCGAAGGACTGGCAGGCGCGGGCGGGCATGGCGCTGTGGCGGACGTGAAGAAAGATCCAGCCCAGGAGGGCTTCGCAGCCGGGCTGGGCGGCAATCCGGTGCAACAGGGGGGCCGGGCCGCCCAGGAGGGAGGACGCAGCGGCGGGGTCCTCCGGATCGGCAGCGGGCGGGGCGCCCCACCTGGCGAAGCTGGCCGAGCCGACCAGCTCGGGGGAGATCGGATTCCGATCGAAGACTCGCGCCAGGGTGTCCATTGTGGGCCCCCCGAGCAGGAAATCCGCAAGGCCATGAGGGCTGTCCAACCCAAGCATGAAACAGGATCAGGAGGCGGGGAGTGAGGCGTCAGCGGGGCACCGGTTCCAGGCATGGGCGGCTGTTCGGACCAGATGGCCTGCATGAGGGAGCGTGGCGTGCGGCCCCAAACATCGGCGATCTCGGGGCTGCTACCCAGCGCGAGGAAGGCGCCCACCAGCGGGGCCAGGTCCTCCAGGCGGAGGCCTCGCCCCGCCCGGCCTAGGGCCCGCTCGAGCAGGACGTGGAGCGCTGTTCGGCCCCGGTGGTCCTGGATGTTGAGCAGGACAGGCAGCCCGGCCGCGTCGGCCTGCTTGGCGAAGGCCTCGAGCACCTGGCGGGCCACCAGGGGCCCCACCTGTGGGTTGAGTCGGGCCGCGGCCTCCCGCCGAGGCCCCAGCCGGCAGGTCCGGGCCATGGTGTGGAAGCATGTTTGGCCCCACTGGTCCCGGACCCCCGCCAGAGCCCGAGCCTCGAGCAGCAGTGCCACAAGGGGCACCGCGCCGGTCCCGCTGCGCAACAACATGCCGACAGGGGCGAAAAAGGCGTCGACATCTTCGTTCGAGCGGCCACGGGGGGCCAGGGATTGCACTTGCTGACGCGCCGCCCACAGACCATGCCTCGTGGAGGGGAGTCCGGCCAAAGGCGTCCTGAAGGTTGAGGCGAGCCCGCCCCTCAGCTGTGCCCAGGAGAGCGTCGGCCTGGTCAGATCGGCCCTCTCGTACGGCATCATGGAGCGAGTACCTGGGGGGTGAGGTGTGCGGTGGAAGTCGAGCGGACACGGGGGATGAGTCCCGGTGCCGAGTCAGGGGCACGGGGCGGACCTCTGGGCGACGGCGGCCTCCAGCACACCCGGTCGCCATGAAGGTCGCAACCGGATCACACGGGAATATGCACCGCGTGGATTGTTTCCAGGGGATACAGATCGGCCGATGTTACAGACGGGGAAGCAGGTCCCGCAGGGCAGAAGGCGCTCCTGGGACCGGGGGACGGGTCGGCCGCGCCGAAGAAAACTGAACGCCATGGGCTGGAGCGTCCCCCATCCAGAAAAAAGTTGTAATCGCGCCTGCTGCGTCTCCAAACGGTGGCGTAGTTGGAAGAGGGTCGCCGTCCCGGTGAGAGAGATGGGGGAGAGGTCATCTTCACCCTGCCAGCAAACGGAGATGTTGGTGTCCGAGGCATCTTCCACATGTTGTATTGTCGTTACCTTGGTGTGGAGAGGTGGTGGAAGCAAGAGAGGAAGATATTGGAGGAGAGAATCGGGATTCACCGCTGATGTCGGAGTCGTCAGATCCGGGAGAAAAAGCGGATTTCTGGTGGCATCTTGTTCGGAAAAAAACGAAGCGGTACGTCCGCTGGACGAGCCAGCTCCCATACAGGGACGACGTCAACCTCCTTTCAAGCTGTCCGGATAAATTCCCCAAACACGGGTTGTAGAGATTATTCCCAATCTCCTCCTGGCGTCGACCGTTCACCATGCTGACGTTTTGGTGGCATTATAAGTTTCCAAGCAGCTCTTCTGTTCAATATGAGCGGCACTACCGCTGCGACCGGATGCGCGACGCGATGGCCACGACTTCCCTCTTGCGGGGCGAGACACTCAATTCTTTCGCACACCCGACTTCGCGCGAGATTCCTGTGGTTGGCGTTGACCGGTATCTCTCCAGCCTGTTTGGGGTTGTCACGGCACTGAAGGCCGGGACCTGTAATCCCCAAACCAGCCCCAATTTCGAGTGGCAGAGCACAATGATGGACCGGCCTCGAAAGTTTTCCGCCCGTTCTATCGACTACGAAGTTTCACTCGTTCTTGCTGGCTATGGGTACGCGCTGTCCAATGCCGCCATCGACTTGGCAAATCCTTTGCAGTCTCTCGAAGAACCTCCCCATGCCGAAGAACGGAACAAAGTCTGATCGTGTCATTGTGTCGCGTTTTTTTCTTCAATTTTTGGCTGGCCTCTTAGGAGGTGATGACCTTCTTCCGGCGCTCGGCGGGGGTCTTCGAATGGCTGGCCGCCAACCCGCTCGTCTCGCCCGAGCTCCAGCGGGCCTTCCCACCTGGCCAAAGGTCGGCAATTTCTCTTTGACCACCCGACCCGATTATCCCCGCTGTATCTACAGACCCCCAGAGCTGTCCGCCACATTTGCCGAGGCCATGGCCATGATCGTCCTGGGCGAGGCGCAGGTCCTGGCCGTCCAGCGGGGCCGCCAAAAGGTCGTGCGCCCGGAGATGTGAGCCGGGTATCTCGGAGCCCCTCTGTGCTGTGTGTCGTGGTCCTGTGCACTCGGGATGTTTTTTCCCCGCTGATCGCCCTGCCATGCCCTCCCTCCCAACTCCCCCAGGGTACATCTCCCGTCCTGCTTGCAAAGCTGGCCAGTGGCGCGGCCTCGAAGTTCGACCAGGCCCGGTTCAAGATGCAGACCGAGGCCCAGGCCGACTGGGACGGTCCGCCCACCACACTGACCACCTGGCCGCAGCCCCTCTGCTCAGCACCTTCATCATTGGCACCATCCCCGTCGTTCTCATCCTGGTCCGAATAGCGACGGCCGCCCCGTTCAAGGAGTACGTGCAGGCCTGCTTCCTGCACATGCGCGCCCTGGCCTACCGGTTCATGGGGCTCGCGGCCCAGGCCGAGGAGCGCTGGGGCGAGGCGGTGGGCTACCTGCGGGTGGCCGCCCGGACGACGGTCCCCGTGGCCGAGATGCACGTCCCCGACCACGTCGCCACGGCCATCGCCGGCGAGCAGCGCGAGACCCGCCGCCTCCTGGAACAGTCCGTTGCCCCCTGGCGTAACGTCGCTGGCCTCCCTCGTGGCCGTGGAGATGAGGTCGTTTTCTGACGTGTTCCGTGTCATCATTCTGGGGCCTTCTTGGTTGGTGGATGTCGCGCAGGGCCGTCCACGACAACGACTCGATCTACTTCGGCAAGGAAGTCGCCGAGGAGGCCCTGCGGCCCCCCGAGCCGATGGCCTTCGTCCGGTCGATCGCCTTCCCCTGCCCCGCGCCGGCCTTCACCGAGATCAAGTAAACCCACCCACCCCTCCACCCGCCATCTCCTTCCCCTCGTTTGTGACTCCCTTCTGCCTACCGCCCGCCCGCCGCCCGCCCGCCCGTTCGTCTGGTGGGCCGCATCTTTTTGGGTCTGAGCCGTGGGCCGCCGGAGGCGGGGCCCATGCCCCACGCGAGTCATCGTCTTTTTGTGAAACACGAAGATCGGCACCATGGCCGCGCAGAGCCCGACGACACACCGGCCGCCCCTGCGTCCCGGGGCCCGGAACGCAGACACGAGCACCACCCACCCAGGCGGGGTGGCCGGGGCCACACTGGACACGCAACGGCGACCCCGCCTGGCTCATTGGTCGGGGGGCGCGTCGACCAGGTCCAACTCGAAAGCGTCCTCCTCCTCCTCTTCGCCCGCCGCACCCCCGGGGGCGTCTGCGGACTGTGAGGGCCGGGGTTGGAGGGATGCGTCGGCGGCGCCGACTCGCATAGGCAACGGCTCGGCCAGGATGGGGGGCTGATCGGCTGACTGCTGGGCGGCCACATCGGCGGGCGGGGCGGCCTCGCCGGCGGGTGGGCTGGGCGACTGCTGCTGGGGGCCGGGCGCCTCGGGCTCGGCTGGGGGGGCAGGCGCCGCGGACGGCTGGGGCGGCTCGGTCAGCATCGCCGGCCCCTCCTCGTCGCCCTCGGACTCGGCAGGGGAGGACATGGGGGCTTGCGGCTCCGGCTGGGGCTCCGGCTCCGGCCGGGACTGCGATTGGGCTGGGGGCTGAGGCTCCACGGAGGTTGCCGCCTCGAAGGGCGTCGAGGAGCGGGCGGGCTGCTCGGCGGGGGCCATCCACTCGGCCACGGCGGCCTGGGCGGGGGCGGCCTGGGCGGGAGCGGCCTCGAGGACCAGCAGGGGCGCCCCCAGGGCCGAGTCGAGCAGGGCCGCCTGGTGGGTGGACCGGTGCAGGGGCGCCCCCCGGGGATGCAGCTGGCCGTCCATGGCCGCGAGCACCGCCCGGCACGACTCGGAGACCTGGGCCCGCGTGCCCACGAACCGGAGCCCCAAAACGGTCAGCCGGCCCGGGGGGAGGCGCCTACCAGGGGCGGCGCAGGGGGCGCAGGGGGCGCAGGGGGCGCAGGGGGGCGGGGGGGGGGGCGGGGGGGCAGGGGGCGCAGGGGGCGCAGGGGGGGGGGGCGCAGGGGGGCGCAGGGGCGGCGGCGGAGGAGGAGGCGGACCGCAGGCAACCGAGCGGCGGCCCCGGTGCGGAGGAGGTCCACGGCCCTGCCGAGGACGGGCGACTGCCAGAGGGCCGGGGCGCGCAGGGCCCCGCCCAGACAGCGCACCAGCCGGCCCAGCAGGGCGGCCTGAGGGGCGCACGCCCCCCCGGGCAGGGCCCCCGTGAAGCCCGGGTAGGGCCCCTGATGGGCGGCCGCCAGGCGGTGGTGGAAGGGCGTCACCAGGAGGGCGGCCCCGGGTCCCGAGGGGGCCGCCGGGCTTGCCAGAGGCTGCGAGGCGGGCAGGCCCTGCAGCCCCAGCCCCACCAGGTCGCACTACGCCGCCAAGCACCACCACCACGGCACGGAGGATGGGGTGAGGGACGGGTCCATCCCACGGGGAAGTGGCGGTGTGCCCGTGTGGACATGTGGGGCGTCATGCGGTTACGAGGAGAGGTGTGGTCGGTGTCTGTGGGTGTGGCGTGGCGGCCGGCGGACCAGCTGCTCCTCGGCCGTGGCGCGGACGTCGGGGGGGAGGCCCTCTGAGCAGCTCGCCAGGAGCGCCTCAAGTGCTGCGGCAAACAGGCGGGGGGTCGATGAGACGGCGGGCAGCGGACATGGGAGGGGGACCCATGGGGAGGGGGAGGGGTCGGGGGTCGGGGGCCGGTCTGAGGGGAGCAGGGGGGAGGGAGGGGGAAGCAGGGAGCCGACCCTCAGCTGCGGCCATCTGGAGGGGCCGCTCGGCGGGGCCCCATGCGACCTCCAGCTGGGCGGGGGCGGTCCCTGCGAGGGATGCGCCACCCGCGGCCGGGCCGGCGCCGGGGGGCCCGAGGGCCTTGCGCTGGTGGAGCTGGCGGGCCCGGTCGGTGCGCTCGAGGGCCAAGTCCACCTGCTGCTGGCGCAGGCCCGCCGCCCGGACGGCCGCCTGGTCGTCCTCCTCGTCCTCGTCCTCGTCCGAGCCCGAATCGGCGGCCTCTGCGGCCTCCAGGCTGGTCTCGAGGGCCCGCGCCTACGTTGCGCACCAAGGGCCCGATGGCACCCGAGACCCATCCCGTCCACCATCCCGCGCCAGTTGGGGCCCTGGAACAGCCCCCTCCTCTCGCCCACCCTTTCTCGGCCCCGTGGGCTGCGGAGCTGCGGGCGGCCCGGGCGGACCTGGCGGCGCCGCTCCTGCTCGGCGGCCCTGCGGCGCTTCTTGCGGGCCTGCTTGGAGGTGGCCCCCTGGCCGGCCGCGGTCCCGTAGAGGGCCGCCAACCCCTCGGGCAGCTGGGTCCCGTCGACGAAGAGCCGCCCCCGCTGCGATCGGGCAAAGGGGCCAGCGGGGAGATGGGCAGATGAAGATGGACAGATGAAAAGCAGGCTCGCAGAGCCCCCCGCTCCGACCCCCCGACGCTCCAAGGACAAGTGCTTGGGTGTCCCCTCACGCCCCGCGTAGGGCCCCCCCACGGACGGGCTTGACGTCGTCCAACAAGTGGGGCAGCAGCCGGGTGGCGGGCTGCAGGGCGTGGCCGCCGAGGGGCTCGAAGAGGCCCACCCGAGCGGCCCGGTAGACGGCGGCCCGCATGGCCGGGTAGCGGGACCCGCACCGGGCCAGCACGGCCAACAGGTTGTCGCCCCCGCAGAGGGCCGCCCCGCCCGGCAGGGACATGAGCGAGAGACCGAAGGCCCCCACCAGGGCCGCCGAGAGGCCCACCGAGGCCCCCACCAGGGCCGGCAGCACCGCTTGCAGCAGGGGTCGATCCGTGTGGAAGGAGAACTGCACCACCACGCACAGCACAGCACCCACCGCCACATAGTGCGTGAGGCCGCGAAAAATCGGGCGGCGGATGGGCGTCGTCCCCCTGCGACTCGTGCCGGGGAGGAAGGGAAGGGAACCAGGGGGGCCGGCTGGCGGACCTGGATGCCGGCCATCCCGACGAAGTCCGCCTCCCCCAGCCGGACGGCCAGCCTGACGAGGCCCTCAACCAGGGCCCGGTCGGCGAAGAGGAGCCCCTCGGGCCTGGGGCCGCCCGCCCCGCGGCCCGCCTCGGCCTGCTCGAGGTGGGTCAGGGCACCCCGGGCCAGGAAGGCCCCGCACACCCGCATCAGGAGGCACATATGGGTCACCGCGTCCAACAACCGGTCGGGGGCCGCCTCGGCCGAGGGCAGGGCCACCATGGTCACGGCTGCGGCCGTGTCGGGGGCCAGCAGGGGGCCCATGAAGGAGGCCGGCTCCAGGGGCGGGCTGGGCAGGCGCCCCGTGGTCAGCAGGGCCTCCAAATGGGCAGCCAAGAAGCCGCTCAGAGCGGCCAGAGCCCCGCTGTGGACCCGCCCCAGGCAGGGCAGCGCCAGCAGGGATCCGATCGCCTGGGCGGGCGAACAGGAAGTGGCGAGCGCGGCGTGAGTTCGGGAACGGAGGTTGGTCGCCTCAGCAGCCCCCGGCGCCTCTCCTCTCACCCGGCGCCAACCAGGGAGCGGACCTCGGTCTTCTGGCAGGAGGCGCGGTCGGTGCGGAGCAGGCCGAGCGTGAGGGTGGCGCCCAGGGCGGCCAGCTCGGGGGTGGGCAGCAGGTGCCCAAAGGCGCTCAGCAGCTCATGCAGCAGGGCCACGGCCCAGCCCTACCGAAAAGAGGTCCAATAAGCGGCAGAGGAGAAGGCCGGAATGGGTTCATTTCCCCCAGGCCCAGGCCCAGGCCCAGGCCCCGGGCCCCTGGGGGGAGCAGACCTCTTCGGCGGGGCTGGCCAGGAGGGAGCGCAGCTCGGTGAACATCCGCCGGACCCAGGATGCCAGAGGGGTCACCTCGGGCAGCTACAAACGCAACAGGTCGTCAAAACGCCTCTACGAATGAAGGGACAGACCGCCACAGAGGGATCCTCGGCAAGGACCCGAGGGGGCTGGGTCAGCCGGCGGATGCAGGAGATGACCGCACGGGCGGCAGCTCCCTTCGTCATGGATGTGGTGTTCTTCGCCTACAAATATTGAGACGACGGACAATAGTCTGGAAGGAGAACAGACCTTCAGAGCAGCCAGGCCGGATTTGGCCCATGTTTGGGCGTATAGCAGGATGGTGTTACTTGGAACTTGTTGAAGGGTGATTGAAATCTGTTTTTCCATGGATAAGTCGTGTGGTGGTGGAGCGGGACAGCTGCAGACCAGAGAAAAAGATGCCCAACGGGCTGAATCGAACTCGCAGGCATTTAATTCATTCAGACGGGCAATCCAGGCAGCAAGCGCCGAAGGGTCATCAAAAGATCTGTGGAAAGTGAGCATGGAGACCACGGCGTGGACATGTACGTGGGCAGTCTCGGTGGCCGCAAGCAGGGCCAAGGCCGAAGAGAGCATCGCGAGCCGGGGAGCAAGAGCAAACGCGCCGGATTTCCCATCCTATTTTTTTTGATGGAGTCGTGTTGAGCGTAGTAGGGAAAAAGGAGACAATCAGAAAGGACGAAACAGGGGTTTGGGGACTAGGGTGGGCGATGATTGAAGGAATGAAGGCTTAGAGATCCGGGGGCTTTTGGAGAAGTGGCAGGGAGCCGTCGAATCGGATGTTATTCAGGGGATTTCCCATCTTAGAGAAAAACGCCCGCTTAAATTTACATCTCAACCTCGAGCTGCCTCACCATTTCCTCCCAGCTCGTTCGCCAGCGGTTCAGAGCTTCCAGGCGCCCTGTGATGTCGCGATTGGCCTCCTCACGGAGCTGGAGATGATCTGCCACAAAGGACTCGAAATAACGGTCGCGTGAAAGGATAACCACGCGATGGCATGGCAAATCTTGCGACTCGAGGTCGGCTGAAACTGACAGGAGAGAAACGGAAACGGTCAGAAGGAGAAAAATTCGGACAGACGTTCTTCAGAAGTCTCCGGGGTTCCTGGGACTGGAGACGGAGCTGTAGATGCTGTTGTTGGTGTTGGTGTTGGCGCTGGTGTTGCTGTTGGCGCTGGTGTTGGTGCAGGGGTCTTCTCGCCCAGTGGCCTGTCGATCTTGCGCAGGGGCAACCCAGGCCAGCGATGCTGGGGGCGGGCGAGAATGGAGCAGGTCCATATGATTGCGGGAACAGTGTCGATGCAGACCCATTGACTTTCCGCCTGGGCCTGGGCTGCCGCAGCAGCCGCAGCCGCAGCGGCGGCGGCCTTCGAGGGGGCCGCCGGCTTCGATGGGGCGGCCTTCTTGGCGGCCCCGGGGGCGGGGGTGGTCGGGGGGGCGGCGACGGCGGCTTGAGCCTGCTTCTCGAGGAGGGCCTTGCGAGCCCGCTGGAGCATGAGCTGCTCAAGGCTCTTGTGCTGGGTAACGACGACCTCCTCTGCATACCGAGACCAACCGGGGCGCGCGGTCAGGCGGGCGTGGAGGGCGTGGAGGGCGTGGAGGGCGTGGAGGGCGTGGAGGGCGTGGAGGGCGGGTCACGGACCGCCTGGGACCATGTGCTCGGGCCGGGGGCAGTTGTCGAAGAGCAGCAGCAAGGACTCGGCCGTGTTGCAGCAGCAAGCCGAGAACCGGGCCCCGCTGCTTTGCAGGGCCGCCTGCGCCGCGAGGAGAGAGCCGCGAGTGCGGTGGTGGGCGGGATGGTGCGGGGGGGGGGGGGGGGTGCAGGGGGCATTCATGCCGCGAGTGCGGGTGGCCGCTCGGGAGGGACCTGCATCTGCTTGTCGAGGGCTCCCAGGGCCAGCTGAACCTCCCCGATGCGGGCCTCCTCGCGGTCGTGGATCTGGCGGAGCAGCGGCTGCCCCTCGGGACACGATAGGGTGGGCATCAGCTTGGCGATGCTCGCCTCGCGCTGGGCGGCCCAGCGCCGGTCCGAGGCGGCCAGCTCGGCCTGGGCGGGGCCGATGGCCTGGCGGGCGTGCCGGCGGAAGTGGGCCCCGATGGAGCGGTACGCGACCAGGGGCAGCCGCATCTGCAGCGCGGCCAGCGAGGCCACCTGCAGCCGCAGCTCTGAACCGCCCAGCGGCCCCCGAGAGCGCCCAAAACGCAGAAGGGTGCGCGGCCCGTCAGGAAGAGGTGGCCCAACGCCCAACCCCCCAACGCCCAAGGTCGGGGTCTGTCTGTGACGGACCCTGTGTGGCAGAAGCGACGTGGGCCCTGCACTGGGCCTCGAACTTGCGCAGGGTCTCCTCGGTGCGGACCCGCTGGGCCTCGTACTCGTCGGCCAGGGCGGCCTTCCGGATGGGGCCCCGGGCCGGCATGGGCGGGCCCCACACCTCCTCGGCGGGGGCAGGGGCCGGTTCGGGGGAGCTGGGCGCGGCGGCGGCGGCGGCGGCGGCGGTGGCGGTGGCGGTGGCGGCGGCTCCCTTGGCGGGCTTGGCGCCGGGCGGTGGGGACGGGGTGGGGGCAGGCCGTCCGCCGGGGGTGGGCGACGGGGCCGCTGGGACGGGCTCCAGGGAGCGGTAGTACGCCTGCACCCATCCCCATGCCACGAGAGCCAACCCCAGGAGGGCGGTCAGGCCGCGGGTCGAGTCGAGGATGGGGTGAGGGCCAGAGGGGCGGCGGGAGGGCAGGGGGGAGGGGGCGGCGACCTTGAGCAGCTGGAGGAGGTCCGCCCGGCAGGCGAACTCGAGGTCGAACACGTCCCGGAGCAGCCCCGAGCTGCAGCCCCGGAGGCGCCAGGCGAGGAGAGATGAATGAAGGCCATGACATGCCGCTGGGTGCACGGCAAGGTGGCCTCACAGGCACAGAAGGGGGGCGGAGGGGCAGGGGCGTGGCAGGGGCAGGGGCGGGACAGGGGCGGGGCAGGGGCGGGCAGGGCGGGGTGGGGCGCACCTCTGGGCACGGAGCGCATCGCGGGCGGCGAGCTCCTCGCGCGCCTGGGGCGTCTCCTCGCCCACCGGCAGAGCCGCGTCGGCCTGTCCCCCCAAAAGCCGCGCCCCACAACATGGACGCGTGCCAACCGTCATCGCAAGGACTGCGGGGGCCAAGGGGGGGCCGGGGAGGGGCCGAGGGATGGGGGCCGGGGGGAGGGTGGCGGACCGCCGAGGCCTTGCCTGGGGGCTTCTTGGTGGTCGGGGCGGCAGCCTTCGCCGGGGCGGGCGCCGTGGTGGCCGCGGGCACAGGGTTCGCCGAGGCGGCTGCAAGGGCCACACCGAGCAGCGGCGGTGGGCGGTGGGCTCAGGGAGGGCAGCGCGAACAGGCAGGGCAGCGCGAATAGGGGCAGGGCAGCGCGATTAGGGGCAGGGCAGCGCGGTGCGGACCGCGGGGCTCCACCTTGACGAGGAGCTCGCATGCGGGGCCGATCTGGAAGCTGAGCTGCGATGCATGGGTGGCCGCCTCCAGGGCGGGGGCGGGGGCCGCCTCGGCGGGGGCGGCACCCCCGGGGGCACCGGCCGCGCCCTCAGGGTTGGGCGAAGAGCCTTCCGCGCGCGCGGCTGAAGGTGGGCAATGGAGACGATGAGACGGATATGCGCCCGCGGATTGGGGGAGGTCGGGGGAGGTCGGGGGAGGTCGGGGGATGCGGAAGAGAGGGATGGATGGAGGGGGAACGGTCGCCCTGGCTCAGAGGGTGGGGGCGGTGGCAGAACAGACCCCGGGCAAGGACGGCCGGGGGGACGTGAGGCGTCACCTGGGTCTTGAGGGCTGCCCGATGGGAGGGAAAGGGAAGCAGAGATGGGCGCAGCCACCACGGCGGGTCAGTCGATGCCGAGTGGCAGCGGAAGGGGGGGGAGGAGGGGAGGGAGGGAGGGAGGAGGAGGAGGAGGAAGGAAGGAAGCGGCTGGGGGTGCGGGTGCGGGTGCGGACCGGCCAGCTGGTCGGCTCGCCTGAGGAGGCGCCCGCAGAGCTGGGCCAGGGTGGCCAGGATGCCCGTGTGCGCGAGGCCCTGGGCCGACCGCCGGGAACGATCGGTGTGCCCCCCAACCCCGAGTCAGCCCGGGCCATGCGAAGGCGATGGGCGGGGGCAGCGGGGGGTGGGGGGGCAGGGCGGCCGACCTGAGGCGACTCCTGGGTCGGGTCGGCGGCCGCGAGGGCCTCCAGGGTCTGCACCAGCTCCTGGATGGCCTGCCCCTCGGCCGCGCTCCGTCCCAGCTGCCGGACGGGACCGGCCATCCCACAGCCAGATCAGAGGAGGCAGCGATGGCGGGACGATAGGGGCGGGCGGGAAGGAAGGGCGCATCGCCACGGCTGGGCGGGCGGACCAGGTCGCGGATCCGGGTGGCGGCCGCCCCGTGGGCGCGGGAGAAGCGCTCGAGGAAGGTCAGGTCGCGCATGTGGCACCGGAAGAAGGCCGTCTGGGCCGCGTGGGCCTTCTCGATCTGGTCGGACCCCCCGGCGGGGCAGCGCAGCGAAAGGGGGAGAGGGAGGAAAAGGGCAGCGAGAGACGGTGATGGCGGGGCGAGGCGGGGGGGTCGCGTGCCGACCTTGGCCACGGCCTTGGCGTGCTCCTCGCGGGCCCGTGCCTGCTGGCCCTGGGCGGCCTGCTGGGCGGCCTGGTCGAGCTGGGCCACCCGGGCCTGGGCCGCCTGGCGCTCGCCGGGGGCGAACTCCCTGAGCGAGTCCAGGAAGGCCTTGTCGCGCTTCTGCACGAGGCTCTCTGCCTGGGCGGCCTGCTCGAGGGCCTCCGCCAGCAGGGCCTGGGCCGCCTTGCCGAAGGCCCCGAGATCCTGTCATCCCAAGGGGGGGGGGGGGGGGGGGGAGAAGACCAGATGCGGTGAGCGAGGCGGCACGGGGTCGGGGGAGCGCACGGGAGGGGGATCAGGCGGACCTCCTTCTGTGCGCGGCCCAGGCGGGCCAGGGTGTCCGTCGAGGCGGCCCCCGCGACGGCCGTCGCCGCACGGGAGAGCCGTTCGATGTGCTCCTCGCCCAGCTTGTGGAACTGCGCCGCCGCCCCGCCCAGAGCGACGGGGAGGATGAGCGACCGGACGACTGTGGCCGAACGTGGCCGGGCCGGCGGTGGGGAAACCCTGAGGGCCGGGCGTGCGGGAGGGGGACCTTGGTGAGGGTTTGCTCGGCGGCCCGGGCCTGCTGGGTGAGGAGGGCCTCCATCTGGCCGGTGTGCCTCCGGGCGATGCTGTCGTGCTGCCGCAGCTCGTCCGCCCGCACCTCGAAGTGCTCCAGCTCGGCTGGTCCACGTCAAGCGGGCGGGGGGGGGGGGGGCGGTCGGTCGGTGGCGAATGATTGCGGGCCAAGGGGGCGGACAGGACGGATGGCGCAGGAGGCGGCAGGAGGGTGCGCGGCATGGGTGGGAGCTGGGCGGCAGGGCAGGGCACCGACCGGCGTGTGTGCGGGGCTTGAGGCGCCGCAGGGCGTCGGACATGGCCAGCGTCAGCTGGTCGCAGTCTGCGGCGGGGCGGCCCCCACCCCGGGGTGTGGTGAGCCCATCGGGAAAATCGCCTCGTATGGTGGGGCGACGAGGGGGACGGGACGGACCATCCTTGCAGGCGTCTTGGCACTGCTTGAGCAGCTCCGCAATGGCCCGCTCGAAGGCCTCCACCACACCCTGCCCCAGCCCCCGATCGGGGGAGCCAGTCAGCGGCCGTTGGGCTACCCGAGGACGGGCAAGGATGCCGAGGGTGCCGGGTGCCGGGTGCCGGGTGCCGGGTGCCGGGTGCCGGGTGCCGGGTGCCGGGTGCCGGGTGCCGGGTGCCGGGTGCCGGGTGCCGGGTGCCGGGTGCCGGGTGCCGGGTGCCGGGTGCCGGGTGCCGGGTGCCGGGTGCCGGGTGCCGGAGGAGGAGGCGGGGAGGCGGACCGTCCTGACGGAGTTGCGCAGGGGGGCGAACATGGTGCGGGGGACCCGTTCGTCCTAGAGAGGGAGGAGATCGGGAGAAGGGCGGAACCACGGAGGGGATGGGAAAGGGGAGGGGGGAGGGCAACCGTGGTGGTGCCTGCGGCGAATGGGGGTGGCAGGGGGCGGACCTCGAGGAGGGGGGCCCCCGTTGCGGGGTCGAGGGGGATCTTCTCGGGGTCCACCGGAGGGGCCGGCGGCGCCGGGGCGGCCTCGCGTTCGGCTTCCTGCAGCCCCCAAGCCAAGAGCCAAGAGCCAAGAGCCAGGACCCCCAGGACCCCAAGAGGGAGTAAGCGACCAGATGCCAGGCGGGGGTGGGCGGGACGGGCATCAGGAGGTGCTGCGCGGCCCGGACCGGAGCCGGCGAGCGGGCGGGAGGCGCAGGCGAAGCAGGGGCCTTTCCGGCGGCGGCCTTTCCGGCGGGCTTCTTGGGCTGGCGGCCACGGGGCGGCATCAGGAGGCCGGCAAGGCGGCCGTCGGCAGCGGGGCAGCGGCCGAGAACGGGGATGAGGAGGGGGATGAGGGCGCCAGAGAACGACCAGGCGGGTCGGGGATGGGGTGGGGTGGGGTGGGGCGGGATGGGGCGGGGCGGGGCGGGGGCGGGGGCGGGGCGGACGTCGGGCTTTGGGGCTGCGGCAGGTTTCGTCGGGGCAGCCGCGGCGGCCGCGGCGGCAGCCTGGGCCTCGAGCTCCTGCCAGTCGCGAGAGGAGCCGATGAGCCACCGGCCAGAGACCGGCGGGGGGGAAACGAGGAACCGCCGTCGCCATCATCATCCTCATCCTCATCATCACCACCACCACCCCGGCCGCCGCATCGCCACAACCTCCACAGCCTCCACAGCCACCCCGGGACGGGACGGGGACCTGCTCCTTTTTACGGGCGGCCGCCTCTGCGGCGCGGAGTTCGGCCTCGTCGGGCGGCAGCGGGCAGAGCTCGTCGGCCTCCCGGTAGAGGCAGTAGCACCGCTTCATGTGCAGGCTCAGGTAGTGTCCGTGCACCGCAGGCTCTGCCCACAGGGGCGGGGGCAGGGCGGGGCGTGGGCCGGAAGTGTGCGCGGTGAGTTGGGTGCGGGACGGAGAAAGCGGCGCCGGCCAGCCGGCCGGGGGCCAAGGACCCAGAGGGCGCGGGGGTGAGCGAGGGCGACGGACTGGCGGCCTCCTCCTGGCGCCTGCGCTCCTCGGCCCTGAGGCGCTCCTCCTCCTCCTCCTGGCGCTTCTTGGCCGAGGCCGGCCGCCCCTTGGGGGCCGCTGCCGAGAGGCACAGACCCAAGACGGCGTGCCCAGTGAGCAAACATCCGGCAAAGGGCGGGCGGGGGCGGGGGGGGGGAGGGGGAGGAGAGGGGACAAGGACGGACGTGGGGGCCGGGCCGAGGCGGGCGGGGGCGGCCTCGGGGGCGGGCTGTGGGGCGGGGGCGGGCAGGGCTGGGGCGAGGCGGGCGAGATGGCCATCGCGAAGAATGCGCACATGTCCTCCTCGAGCTGCTTGGCCAGCTGCCGGCCGGCCTGGGGTAGCCCCGGGCAAGCTCGGTCCCCTTGGCGTGGAAGGTGCGCTGCTCTGCAGGCGCCAACCAGAATCCCCCCCCACCAGAGAAAACAGACACCCCCGCAAGGGTCGTCAGCGGCAGCGTCGCCAGAGTGCGCGGTGGGGGTGCGGGTGTGCGATGGCGTGTGCGTGTGCGGACCCTCCTCCATGCGGCGGAGGCAGTCGATGGACTTGGTGCGGTTCTCCAGGAGCTGGTCCTGGGTGGAGTCCTCCCGCATCCGGGCCAGGATCCCCTGCGTCCAGTCGGCCGCGCCCGTGGGAGAGGAGGGAGGGAGGAGGAGGAGGAGGATGAGGAGAAGGATGGCAGCCGTGGGTGAGAACGATCGACCGGCATGACAGCAGGCAGGGGGATGGGGGTGGCACGTGAGGCATGGAGGTCTGGTGGTGAGCACGGGGGGGGGGGGGGGGGGACCTCGAGCTCGTCCTCGAGGGCCTTGCTGTCGGCCTCGTGGCGGGCCCAGTGGACCTCGCGGGCCATTGAGTACTCGGCGTGGTGCCTCTGGATGGCTCCCTGCGCGGCGGCACACCCGACGCACGGCCGTTCAGAACAAGGCACCGTCCAGCCCGGCCCTTCACCCCCCCCCCCATCCACCCCCACACACACGCCGGGGGCGGCCGGTGGGGAGGGAGCACAGACCGTGACCCGGTCCCAGAGGGCCCCGGCGCCCTCGGCGAAGACGGCCAGCCGCTGGGCCTCGCGGGCTGCCTGGTAGTGGTGGGCCCCCATGCACCGCTCCAGCTCGGCGGTCAGGGCGGCGCTGGCCTGGGCGCGGCTCTCGATGGGGCCGTCACACCGCTCTGCGCAAGAGCCACCAGGACAGCGGGCGGATGATGCTGCGTCCCTTTGTGTGTGTGGTGGGGGTGGAGTAGTGGAGTGTGGGTGGGCGGCGGCGGCGGCGGGGCCGACCCTTGATGCGCCTGTCGCGCTCCTCGGGGCCGACCTGGTCGCCCCAGCAGGCGTCCAGGTCCTGGCGGAGGCGGGCCAGGAGGACCCCCACCTGGGCCTGGTTGTCGCCCTCCAGGCGCCGCAGCCCCTCGAGGGTGGCCGCGTGCAGGGCCCCCAGCTGCCCCTGGGCGTCCTCGATCTCCTGGCGGCACTGCTGGGCCCCGGCGGCCGTCAGCTGGGGCGGCAGCATGAAGGCCATCGTGTTCAGCTGGCCGGCCGAGTGTCGGTGCGATTTGCGGTGAGGACATTTTGTGAGGCGCGATGAAGGCCGGCCTCGTGACCGAGGGGAGGCGGGGACGGGACTGGGACTGGGCCCGGGCGGACCAAGTTCATGCGGGCCCCGATGAGGGCCGCCTGCTGGCGGCGCGTCTCGGCCAGGTGGCTGCTCCGGGCGGGGGCCAGCCCAATTCTGTCGAGCCCTTCGACAAGCTCCCCTGCGCACCGCCCCACCGCCACCCACGTGATCCACCATCCACCGCTACCGGCGGGCTCGACCCGCCCAACGCCTGTCATCGCACCCACCGCCGAGGCCGGCAGTGATCGCGCCCACCGCCAGTCATGCGCCGCAGGGGCCCCCACCCCGCCGATCGCCACGAGGGGGCGGCCGGGGCGACGGACTGAAGGCCGCGTCGGCGCGCAGCTGGCGCCAGTCGGCGACCCGGTCCTCCCAACGCTTGCGCAGCTCGTCTCGACGGCGCACCTGCCCCGCGCGGTGAGGTCGAAATGGACGGGCGCCATATGCCGCAAGGGAGGCTCAGGCGGGGGAGGCGGGGGAGGGGTGGAGGGAGGAGGGGTGGCGGGGGGGACCGACCTGGGCGAGCTGGACCTCGGCGATGGCGGCCTCGTTTCGGCTGCGGGTCTTGAGCGAGTCAACGTTGATCACGTGGGCCTCGTCCTGCACCGGCGACCCCCCCACCCCGCGAGCCCAGGAGATGGGCGTGCGGACGGGATGTCGCCTCTCCACGGCCAGGCAAGGGCGCCAGCCGAATGGGAGGCGGACCTCGAGGGCCCGCTGGATGGCGTCGGGGAGCATGAAGGCGACAACGAGCATGGTCTTCGCGGCCCGCTTGAGCTCCTGGCCCACCGCCTGCACCTTGGCCGCCTCGATCTGCTCCAGCCGGGCCCGGGCCTCCTCGATGCGGCCCGCCCGGAGGGCCCACTGGCGGCCGACCTGCTCCCAGACCCCCTCCAGCGAGTCCCGCTGGCGGTGGGTGCCCAGGGCCTTGTCGCTCAGCTCCAGGTCGTAGATGCCGTCCACCTCTGGCGAACCCCCCCGCGGGGCAGGGGATGGGGGTGAGGAGGGAGATGCCGAGGTGCGGGCGGGGTGGCGGGGTGCGGGCGGGGCGGACCGCGGTCGAGCTGGCGGAGGCGGTCGGCGAGGGCCCCCATGGTGGCGTCCGTCTGGGCCTGGGCGTCCTTCTGCAGCCCGATCAGCCCCAGCCGGAACTGCTCCAGCGCCTCGGTGTGCCTGCCCGGGGGTGGCGCGGGGGACACGCAGGGGCCGACGGTGAGGTGACGAGCCGAGTGTGAATGAGGAGTGCATGCTGCAACGGTGGGTAAGGAGGGGAGCGGGAGAGTGCGAGCGAATGCGACGATTGCTGGGATGCTGATGGGGAAGGGGGGGGGGGGGGCGATGATGCCCTGTCTCGACGAGGATATGGCGGGGATGCTGCGCGGCGGCGACGCGCGTGTCTCCTCTTCCTGACCCCGAAGACGCACGAACCACCATAGATATGCGTACGACACAACAGCGAGGAGGAGGGGAGGAGCGAGCCCACAGAAGGTGGCGCCGCTCTGGCGGGGGAGATTAAACGAGCTGGATCTGCAGGAGGGGGTGCGACCGGCGGGCAGTGGCCCACATCGAGAAGCCCGTCAGGAAGACCGAGCAGTACCGCAGCGTGTGCAGGTTGGGGAAGAGGCTTGCCTCGGACATGCACCGGGCCACGTGCGGCGGGGACAGGCGGGGGCAAAAGTGGAGCGACAGGGCCCGGAGCCGCTCGGCCGAGAGGGCCAACATGTGCAGGCAGGACTCGCCCACCTGGCCCTGGTGGGCCAGCTCGAGCATGCCCAGCCGGGGGCCCAGCAGCCCCAGCGCCCGGTCCGTGAAGGGCCCGCAGTGGTCCAGTGACAGCGTGCGCAACCGGGGGCAGGCGGCGTCAAGGGTCTCCATCGCCCCGTCGGTGAGCTGCTCGATCGCGGTCAGCCGGGCCTCCTGCAGGTCTGGACACCCGCGGAACAGGGCCGAGAGGGCCGCCTCTTGGGCGCTGCAGGCCGTCAGTGTCAGTGCTTCCACCCCCGAGGAGAACCAGGACGGGTCGTCCCCCGCTTGCTGCAGAAGGTGTGATGGTGGCGGCGCGGGGGCGGTGGCGACATGGGCAGCAATCTCGACGAGGCAGCGAGAACGAGTCGGGGGCGCGAGGGCAATGCCGCAGAGGGTCACAGAACGGAGCGAGGCCGAACAAGACAGAGTCCGGCTACTGAAATGCAGGCTGGGGCAGTGGGAGATCGAGAGCGCTTTCAGCCTGTGGGCCTCGCGGAGGGCCGCTTGCAGGCCGGCATCGGTGACCGAGGCATAACCGATGGAGAGGGTCGTCAAGTGGGGGTGTGCAGTAACAAGGCTCAACAAAATGGGGTCATCCAGGGCTGTACACCCCTCCAGGAGGAGCGTGTGCAGGCTCCAGCAGGCAGCCCCTCCATCGCTTCCCCCCAAGTGGGCCACCGTCATCAACCCATCTCTCGTGAAATGTGCGCAGTGCTCCAGATTCAGACAGCAGACGGTCGGGCATTGGACGCATAAAGCGATGAGCCCTGTCGGTGTAATGTTGGTGCAGCCGGCCAGTGCGAGAGCCCGAAGGTTGGAGAAATGCGACACGAAGCCGACGGCGTGCCGATCTGTGATGTTGTGATGACACTGTGCAAAGTCTACGGATACGACTGCGTACCGACAGAGTGACCCGAAGATGCGGCTGGAGCCCAGGATGGAGTAAAGATCTCGGGCAGTGAAACATCCACTCTCGATGACAAGTGATTGAAGGTCGGACGGAAGATCCAAAAAGAAGAATGGTGTTTGTTCCAGTGGTGAGGATTTGTCGAGCACTGACTGCGAGACGGCTGGGCATCCTCCGCAGGTCCGACAGTATTGCCCCCTGTAGAGGGCGGGGATTGAGACACGGACCTGGATTGGCGGCTGTCGGAGAGCTCCTGCAAATGCTGAAAACCTGTCGATGATGGTTGCGGGTGGACGGTCGCATTGAGGCCACGAACATCGCTTTTGGCAGCCTCACGTGGATTGATCTTCGGTGGGCCATTCGCACTATTGTGAAAAGAGGTGGGAGAGAGATCTGTTCGCTCCAATCTACGCGAAATACGGACATGGTTACCGAACCAACAATTTGGTTGGGGCGAGCCTCGGCCCAGGCAATCTGGTGTGCGGCACTCTGCGTTGCAGAGTCCGCAGCTGCGGAACGCTTGGCTGTTGTGCTCAAAAGCTCCCTTGTTGTTGTGAGCTGCCTTCTCAGCGAAGAGTTCGCCTCGAATAGATTGGTTGGGGCTGAGTTTCGCAGTTCTTTGAAAGACTTGGATTCAAAACGAATATAGTCTGAGTTGCTCTGGCATTCTCTTCAACAGGCCTTTCTTTCGAAAAATGCAGCGTGGCCCGGCTCCTCAAGTGATGGTTCTGAGTCTGTTTCGGTGGCTGCTCGCTAATTGGGTCACCCAATCTCAACCACTATAGACCCGAACTCGAAGCGCGAGACGGGCAGGAAAGCCCAGCTCGCCAACATCCGGGCAGGGAAGGTCCTTCTAGTTTTTATGTCCACTTTATTCTATCTTGGGGGGCACTTTGTTTCCCTCCTGTGATAGGAGGTCGCCGATCTCATTCGGACCTGCCTTGGCCCGCGGGCCATGCTGAAGATGCTTATTGATAACATGGGTGGCATTCTCATGACCAATGATGGGCACTCGTCAGTCTTCACATCTTTCAACACACTGAAGATCTTTTTTTTGCTATTCTTTCGCCTCCTCTTTTGCGCACAGCATTCTTCGGGAAGTCGACATTAACCATCCCGCTGCTCGCACTATTATTCAGCTCTCCCGTGCGCAGGACGAGGAGGTTGGTGATGGTACCACCAGTGTCATTGTTCTCGGTCTGTGGCTGCACGTCACCCTCCACTCGTTTGCTCATGATTCCCTCTTTCCATGTGAATTTCGTAGCCGGGGAGATTCTTGCCGTTGCTCAGCCCCTTCTCGAGCGGAATCTCCATCCCACCATCATTAACAGCGCCTATCAGCGCGCTCTCACAGACGCTCTTGAGTTTTGCAAGACCTTTGCCCGCCCTGTCTGTGGGTTGTGCTTTTTTGGTTGGGATGCTCATTTTTCCACCCACCCATCAGGTCGATGTCACCAACGAGGCTGAAATGTACAAAATCATTCGCACGACCCTCTCCACCAAATTCGCGGCACGTTGGATGGACCAGATGTGCCGGATGGCCCTTCAGGCTGTGCTGAGGGTTGCGGGTCCCCAGAGCCAGTGCCCTCAGGCCGGCTTTGCCGTGACTCGCCGCGAGATCGATCTGAAGCGGTACGCCAAGGTTGAGAAGATCCCCGGCGGTGAGATTGAGCAGTGCGAGGTGCTGGATGGCGTGATGTTCAGCAAGGATATCGTTCACCCCGCCATGCGGCGCCGCATCGAGAACCCCCGCGTTGTCCTTCTCGATTCCGCCATTGAGTACAAGAAGGCCGAGTCCGCCACGAACGTCATCTTGTCCAAGGTCCGACCTCGATGTCTCCTGTCGTGGGGTGGGCCGAGGGAAGAGAGGAGCGCCTGTGTGACACTTTGTTTGATCACCCCCGTTTCGGCTGGCGTTTCTGCAGGAGGAGGACTTTGCCACCCTGCTGAAGCAAGAGGAGGAGGAGATCAAGGCCATGGTGGACCACATTCTTGCCGTTCACCCCGATGTTGTCGTTACCGAGAAGGGCCTCTCCGACCTTGCTGCCCACTTCTTTGTCAAGGCCGGTGTCACCGCCATCCGCCGGCTCCGCAAGACCGACAACAACCGTATTGCACGCGCCACCGGGGCCACCATCGTCAACCGCACCGAGGAGCTCAAGGATGCCGACGTTGGCACGGGTCTGCAGCCCCCCCGTCTCGCTCGTCTTCGCTTCTCCTCGCTTTTTGGGGGCCTCTTCCAACCTTTTCTGTGTCCCTCCCACCCCCACCCCCCCAAACAGGTTGCGGTCTCTTCGAGGTGAAGAAGATTGGGGACGAGTACTTCACATACTTCGTGCATTGCCGCGAGCCCAAGGCCTGCTCGATCATCCTCAGGGGCGCCTCCAAGGACGTCCTCAACGAGATCGAGCGCAACCTGCAGGACGCCATGTACGTTGCTCGGAACGTGGTCCTTGAGCCCCGCCTCCTGCCCGGCGGCGGTGCCACCGAGATGGCCGTGGCCACCTACCTGGGCAAGCGGGCAGCCACCATCCAGGGGACCTCTCAGTGGCCCTACCAGGCCGTGGCCCAGGCCTTCGAGGTGATCCCCCGCACCCTCGCCGAGAACTGCGGTGTGAATGTCATTCGGTGCATCACACAGCTCAGGGTCTGCTGTTGCCCTGCTCCCGCTCCCCTTTGCTGACCGCTCGTTTAGGCGAAGCACCACGAGAGCTCCGAGAAGGGCGAGCTCGTCCCATGGGGTCTTGACGGCCTGACGGGCAACATTGTTGACATGCGGTCCCAGGAGATTTGGGAGCCCATGGCCGTCAAGATCCAGACCTTCAAATCCGCCATCGAGGTTTGTGCCGCTCTTTTTGCTGTCCCAACCTTCACTGCCCCCCTCGAATCGCAGTCGGCCTGCTTGCTTCTTCGCATTGATGATATCGTTTCGGGTGTCAAGAAGTCCGATAAGGACAAATCCGGTCCTTCCCGCAACGATGAGGACATGACCAATCCTGGCGATGAATAGACGCTCCCCCTCTTTCTTTTTCTTCTCTTCTCCCATTCTCATTTCTTTTTTTTTTTCTTCATCCAAGTTAACTTGTTCGATGCTGGTGTGTCCGCTCAAGAGCCGTCCGGAAGTCGGAAGTGCAGCTGGTTCAAATGTGAGATTTACTTTTAGTGCCCTGTCACTAGTCATCCAGACCGTTTCGTTTTTCAAATGGTTCGACTGTGTTTTCTCTCTCAATCAATCATTTCCTTTTATGCTCTCGTTGGTCTCGATCTGTCTTAGGGTCTTCTCAACATTCTCCGCATGTTCCGGAAGGCGGATCGCCAAGTCCGCATCCTCTTCCTGGGTCTTGATAATGCCGGTAAGACCACCGCTCTTCAATCTTTGGCCGATGAACAAATCGATAATATCACTCCCACTCAGGGTTAGTGCTAGTTTTTTCCCCTCATATTACATTGACTCCTTTGCGGTGTAGGTTTCAATGTGAAGACTGTTCGGCATGCCAACTATCAGTTGCATGTTTGGGATATTGGCGGTCTGAGGCAAAATTCTCTTGTTCCTTCATCATAACATCACCCTTCCCCGCAGGCCAGCGTACCATCCGCCCCTACTGGCGGAACTACTTTGGAAACACTGATGCTCTCGTTTATGTTATTGATGCCGCCGATGAGCGGCGTCTCGAGGAGTCCGGCCTGGAATTGAATTCTCTCCTTGAGGAGGAGAAGCTCGCAGGTCTGGATCGGCTCGTTGGACACCCACAGAGCATTCCGCTCATCTGTCCCCCCCTTTTCGACGACTGGCAGGCCTTCCTATGCTTGTTTTCGCCAACAAGCAAGATCTTGCTGGTGCCCAAACTCCCGACGCGGTCTGTCGCCAAATCTTAAAAAAAAAAAAATGGTGACCAACAGCGGAAACGATCTGATTCTAGATCGCCACGTCACTGCACCTCAACGCCATTCGTGATCGTCCCTGGCACATCCAGCCTTGCAGTGCCAAGACCGGCGAGGGCCTGCAAGAGGGCATGGAATGGCTGGTTCGTCAGGTGCATTGAGACCGAGCGCCACACACGGAGATCTTATTCTTATCTACCCCACCCCCCACCCCCCTTCCGCCTTCGTTCCTCCCTGGGGCTCCCTCGATCTGGGTTCTTCACCTCGGACGACCCACTTAAATGTGGTTTGTTGCTGAAGAGCGAGCGAGCGAGCCCTCCCAGCCCCCCCTCTCCCCCCCCCCACCCCCTCGACGGCCCAGCAAGGGCCCATCCCATCGGATGGTGTCTCTCCCCGCCGGTATGCATGCAACACGAGGCGCGGCGAAGCCGACTCCACTCGATCGTTTCCACAAACCGCCAAAACCAGACGAACGGAAGGGGTGGGGTGGGGGGTGGGTCGCAAACCGCCAGACGGGAAGCGCTCCAAGCGAAGAGAAAAGAAAAGGGAAGAGGGAGGCCGCAAAATGGGGAATCAAACAAACGGGGGGCGTGAGGAGGGGGGTGGGGAGGAGGGGGGAAGGGGAGGGAGGCACGGCCCGCCATTAGATGACCAGGCGCATGATGGAGACGATGGGCTTGCCGAGGAGGTTGCGGGTGGGGGCCGCGGCGGCCATGACGGAGCAGACCACGCTGAGCACGATCACCGCCACCAGCAGCGACCAGGGGAAGTAGAACGGGATGGGCAGCTGGGTAAACAGGGACTGCTGCAGGGTCATGGTGTACCCGATCAGGGTCCCCGTCACGATGCCCATCACCGAGGCCGACACGACCAGCGTGAAGGCTTCCTCCACGTACAGCCGGTACATCTGCCACTGCGTCAGCCCTGCCCCGGCCCCAAGCAAAGAGAGGACAGCCGCCAGTCAGTCAGTCAGTCAGCCAGTCAGTCAGTCAGTCAGTCAGCCAGCCAGCCAGCCAGCCAGCCAGCCAGGGCCCCGGCCCCAAGCAAGCCACGGGGTGGTGGTGATGGTGGTGGTGGTGGTGGTGATGATGGTGGTGGTGGTGGTGGTGGTGATGATGGTGGTGGTGGTGGTGGTGGTGATGATGATGATGATGATGATGATGATGATGATGATGATGATGGTGGTGGTGGTGGTGGTGGTGGTGGTGGTGGTGGTGGTGGTGGTGGTGGTGGTGGTGGTGGTGGTGGTGGTGGTGGTGGTGGTGGTGGTGGTGGTGGTGGTGGTGGTGGTGGTGGTGGTGGTGGTGGTGGTGGTGGTGGTGGTGGTGGTGGTGGTGGTGGTGGTGGTGGTGGTGGTGGTGGTGGTGGTGGTGGTGGTGGTGGTGGTGGTGGTGGTGGTGGTGGTGGTGGTGGTGGTGGTGGTGGTGGTGGTGGTGGTGGTGGTGGTGGTGGTGGTGGTGGTGGTGGTGGTGGTGGTGGTGGTGGTGGTGATGGTGAGGGTGGTGGTGATGGTGGGGGGGGGGGGGGGGGGGCGGACCGAGGGCCCGCATGATGCCGATCTCCTTGGTCTGCTCGAAGACGTTGGTGTACATGGAGCTCATCAGCGAGAAGAAGCACAGCAGCATGGCCACCACCGTGCAGGCCAGGAAGAACAGGTCGATCATTCTGCCCCCGAACCACCCGATGGAAGGACCGCCACCCCAGACGGGCGGGTCAGGGACGCTGCTGCTGACAGGGGTGGGCGGGCCGCAGGAAGGAGCAGCGAAGAAGGGGGCGGCCGGCCGGCGGGACGGACGAGGATGCGGCCGTGAGGCCCTGGACGGCTGTGCGGTAGTCCCAGATCCAGACGCCGTCGTCGTTGACGGTGATCTTCGACAGGGCAGCCTGCAAGAGGGGCGCCCCAGGGGACGGAATGGTCAGCACGCCTGTGGGGCGGCAGTGGGGCAGCCAGCGGGGCGGCAGTGGGGCAGCCAGCGGGGCGGCAGTGGGGCAGCCAGCGGGGCGGCAGTGGGGCAGCCAGCGGGGGGCGGCGGGGGGCGGCGGGCCGGGCCTGGATCTCGTCGGTCTCATCGTCGGTGAGGTTGTCGGCCAGGTGGAGCAGGAAGTACCGCATGGGGATGTCGTCCACCGAGGGCACCTGCCCGTTGGAGAGCCGCACGTAAGTCGGGAAGGCCGCCAGGGCGTCCTGGGCGGTGGCCGTCGGGAAGCCCGAGATGGTGAAGATGGGGGTGCTCTGCAGGAAGCCCGCGGCCGTCATCCGGCGCCGGGTGACGTTCGAGTAGGGGTACGTCGACACCGTCGTCTGCCCGGCAGGAAGGCGATAAGGGGATGACGCCCACCCAAAGAGTGATGGAGTGGGTGGTGGGGCGGAGGGCGGCGGGGCGGAGGGCGGCGGGGCGGAGGGCGGCGGGGCGGAGGGCGGCGGGGCGGAGGGCGGAGGGCCGGGGCGGAGGGCGGCGGGGGGCGGGGGCGGACCCACTCGACGAAGTGGGTGTCCCTGTCGAGGAGCAGCTTCTCCTTGAAGGTGGCCCCGATGAGCAGCGAGTGGGACCCCGAGGGCGAGTAGAGCTGCTCCTCCAGCCCCCAGCCCACCTCCGGGTCCGTGTCGGCATCGTCGTACCGCATGTAGCTGCCCCGCCCCCCCACACACCGTCCGTCATCATTCCCGTCCCCGGAGATGGTGAGGTGTGTGCGGCGGCCGGGCTGGGAAGGCGGCTGGATGGAGGGCGGCGGATGGAGGGCGGACCCCGGGAGGCACACGTCGAAGTAGTGCGGCTGGATGGCGTAGAGCCACTGGGTGTAGGAGAAGACCCGGCCCACGTTGGAGATGGCCGAGGCCCCGAGGGCAGCAGGGCGCTGTTGAGGCCGTGCGACGACCACGAATAGCCCAGCACCTGGCGCCGGCCCCCCCGCGCCACGCCCCGCCCACCACAATTCCGTTGGCGTGAGGTGGCCGAGGCGGGGGGGGGGGGGGGGGGGGGGGGGGCAGGTGCCGCGGGCGGACCTTGCCGGGGAAGCGCTCGGGGAGGGCCTCGAGCAGCTCGGCCGACTGGACGCCGTGGATGTGGCCCGTCGCGTCGTAGCCGCCCGCCTGGCACTTCATCCGGACGCCGTGCTGCTTGATGGTGTTGAACTTGAACGACTCGATGTTCAGCTTGGCCGTGACCGAGATGAAGATGATGAACCCGATGCTGATGGCGTACATCAGGGTCGTCTTGCGGTTCCGCAGCCGGTGGGCCACCAGGTTCTTGACGGCCAGGTCGCGCAGGGCCCGCTTCTCCCAGAACAGGAAGAACCCCACAACCTGCAGCCCGGCCCCCGCGCGGACACACACAGGCAGAAACGCGGATGGCGGTCGGTCAGGAGCAGCCCCGGGATGGGTGGGTGGGGACGAGGCGAGCGAGGCGAGCGAGGTGGGCGGCTGGGCGAGCCGACGGACGCCGCGCTCGAGGAGGTGCTCGAAGTTGAGGGAGAGCATGACCAGGCCGAGGATCATGCCCATGAGCATGCCGAAGAAGAGGTACAGCAGCAGCTGGAAGTTGTTCGAGACCAGCGAGAGCGGGAAGAAGTAGTACACCCCGGCCCCGATCACCGACAGCAGTCCGCCTGCTCGCCCACCGGCAAAGGGCGAAGACCCAAATCATCACAATGATGACCGGACGATGGTGGGCGGTGATAATGATGGCGATGAGATGATTGGCGATGATTGGCGATGATTGGCGATGATTGGCGGTGATTGGCGATGATTGGCGATGACGATGATTGACGATGATTGATGCTGGTAATGGTGGTAATGGTGGTGGTGATGGTGGTGATGGCGGTGATGGCGGTGATGGCGGTGGCGGCGGACCTGTGACGAAGAGGGTCCACGGGACCGAGGAGTCCTCGGCCCGCTCGATGGTGACCAGGACTGCCGAGGTCTTGGAGTGGGTCACGTCGAGGCTGTCGTGCAGGTTCTTGGTCAGGGCCGACCGGATCGGGAACACCGACGCAGCCGTCGAGATGACGAATGCTGCGCCCGCATGGGGGTGTCAAGAAAACGGGATGTTTTCGTGAGGCCGAGAGATTCTGCAGACGCTTGTGGCTCGGCGCGAGGCTGAGAGGAGAGGGAGTGGGGAAGGGGGGAGGGGGCGGACACACGAGGGTGGCCAGCCCGATGGACTGGCCCGTCAGGTTCCAGGGCACCTCGACCGTGGCCAGCCGGGCGAAGAACCGCATCAGGAACTGGGCGCCCCCCGAGAGACGCCAGCCCCCGTGGCGGTGAGAACATCCAACCCGTGGCGGTGAGACCAACCCCGTGACGGGCGGGCAACCCGTGGCAGTGAGAGGCCTCGGGCCCCAGGCGCACGGCCGTCCGCTTGCCCGCCGCGGGTGGACGGGTGGACGGGTGGACGGGATGGGTGGGTGTGCGGACCACGTTGGCGAGTTGGGCGATGATGAGGCCGAGGGCCCACGAGGGCACCGAGTAGGCGAGCGACTGGGTCAGCAGCAGCCCGACCACGCTGGTGCGCCGCATGCCGATCATACGCAGCACGCCAAGCTCGAAGGTGCGCGTGTCCACGGAGATCATCAGCAAGCTGCCGCACCACGCCCCCACGCACGCCGCCAGCAGTCAAGAAGGCCACGGAAACCACGGTGATGCTCCCCCATGAGCGCGATTGGGCAAGCACGCGGCGGGGCAGGGAAAGAAGGGCGCACGCGCAGGTACAGGCAATACATGGGGGCGGGGGCGGGGGGGGGGGGGGGGGCGGGGGGGGGGCGGGCGGGCGGGCGGGCGGGCGGGGGCGAGGGGAGGGATGGTTGCGGACCTGTAGATGAGCAGGACGGAGAGGGCCACGAGGATGGTGATGATGATCGAGAGGACCAGCGAGAGGAACATGGAGAACATGGACATGCTCTGCATGCCCCGCAGCACGGGCATCGAGACCGACACCTGGTTGAAGCCCAGCCGGTACAGCAGCGAGCTGCTCCACTCCACCACCGTGCTGGCGCCACCAAGCCGAGCCGAGCACCGACCGACCGACCGACCGACCGACCGACACACGCGAGCAGCAGCCAGGTGAGATGGGCCACGTCTCCATCCCTCCCCCATCCCCCCCTCTCCCCCTCCCCAAACGAATCCTCACCGCCGTCGCAAGGGGCCAGCCGGGAGGGTACGGACTCCTGCAGGGAGTCGTAGTTGAGGTCGAGGTAGGTCCGATAGCGGGGCGGGGGGATGTTGAAGATGACCTCCTGGGCGAAGTGGTCCAGGTTGCGGCTCGCCAGGGTCTCCCGGATGGTGGCGTTGATGGCCGGGTGCAGCCGCTCCAGCAGGTGCCCCAGGAAGGTGTCGTACTCGACGAAGCACGCGTGGTACTCGTCCAGGGAGGTCTTCCCGTAGACGCTCTCGGAAACCTGCCGTGCCCACACACGCCGCCCACACCACCGCGAGGAGGACCGTGAGTGAGGAGGGGAGCGGGCCGCTCGGCTCTTCGCTCGGAGCTCAGCCGGGACGGGGGTGAGGGTGAGGGTGAGGGTGGGGCACGGGGATGTAGAGGGGGGAGGAGGAGGGGAGGGGGGGCAAGGGAGCCCGGACCTCGCCCACGGTGAGGGGCAGGTTGACGGTGGCGTGTGGGCCCATGAGCTGGTACCAGCGGCTGGTGTAGAGCATGTCCGGGTCGACCTGCTCGACCACGTCGTTCAGCAGGGGCCGGAAGGGGTCGCTGGCCAGGTTGAACCGCACGAAGAACTTGTCCCCCTTGCTCAGCTGCGGGTGGCGGCGTGGGTGCGGGTGGTCGGTGTGAGACCGAAGAGGCGAAGGCGGGGGCGAAGGCGGGGGCGAAGGCGGGGGCGAAGGCGGGGGCGAAGGCGGGGGCGAAGGCGGGGGCGAAGGCGGGGGCGAAGGCGGGGGCGAAGGCGGGGGCGAAGGCGGGGGCGAAGGCGGGGGCGAAGGCGGGGGCGAAGGCGGGCGGTGTGGCAGAGGCAGCAGAGGGGATGATGGCGGGCGGACCCCCATGGCGATGGCCATGTTGGAGGAGATGATGGCCTGCCCCTGGGCGATGGTGCCGTACTTCCACTCGCGCCCGAGCCCGATCATCGACTAACCGGCCGGGATCGGGACCAGGAGAGACGGGGGCGATGAGGACCGGGGGCGCGGGCCGGCAGACCTCCCGTTCGGACTTGGTCAAATACACAGTGGCCTCGTGGGCTGCCCCACAATATTTCTTAATGCAACTCTGATCGGTAATGTCGGGCCGGGCAGCGCAGGCCGTGTCGTTCGCGAGCCCCAGATAGGTCCAGCTCGTGTCGTCCTGGAGGGACTCCGCCGGAACGGCGCAGTCCTTGAATGGGTATGCGAGGACACTGAAATCGTACCGGGGCGTATGGTAATGAAACTTTTGCGCGAATTTGTGTGTGAGAGACCAATGGAGGAGCCACAGACTGGATCGCCCTGCTTCGACATGACCTCCGAGATGAGGGTGTAGTTAAGATCACCGCTCCCAGTCCAGTCACCTGCCTGAATTAGCAGGTCAATTTGTCCCTGATTGGATTCGGCCATCTGGAGAACGACAACCGGAAAGCTGTCCATGGCAGAATAGATAATGGCCACGAAGGTCACCACAATCATGCATGCAACAAAACCCGTGCAATAACTCAACTTTCCCTTCTTGATTTGTTTGAACGTTTGGGAGAAGAAGAAGCCAAGGTTGTTCCAAAATACGGCGAACTTGCCCTTTGGTCGCACGTTGGCGTTTGCCCGTTCCGCGTGAAGTTCACCCGTTGTACTGCGAAACGCGTCTGCGTCATCCTCGTACTGCATCGTCTGTCAGTCAGTGAGGACGCAAAGCGCCGGATTTTATTTATTCAGAACCTGTGGGATAAATCCACCCGGAAATCTGTCAAATGGTCATGCAAAAATCTCTCTTCACTTTCACCAGTCCAACACGTTTTCTTCCCCGACACCCGATTGTGGTGCCAATTTCAAGTGCTCGATTTGTTTGGATTGTTTTGTTTGATTCACCTTCCACGTTCTTCTCCGGTAATTGCATCGTCCTCGGGCCAACGTGATTCCCCTTGTTTGGTCCCAGCACTATTTTTTCCCCGAAAGAACCAACGATTCCGCCTGGGGCCAAAACTCCTCTTCTCTTCCTTTCGTATCTTTCTCCTCTTCCCTCTCTTTCTTTTTTCCCTCCCCTTTCATCGTTTCTTCTCCGGCAATTGCCCCATCGTCCCCGGGCCCGGGCCAACACACGTTTTTCCCCCAAAACTAAGCGCGCATGCCACCTTCACCATCTTGGCCTCGTCCACAAGTGTTACCAGTCCGCACGCGTGAAGGCTGTGACTTCATTCGTCTCGTCCCGCCAACTCATTTCCCTTCATCCCTCATTTTCGGGTGATTCTAGGGGTTTTTCACCGGCGTGCTGATGCCGCCTTCCAGCTCAATGCCGGCGACTGGGCACCGCACCACGGGTGATAGGGGTTATTTTGCGCTTTTGTTCCGACGATGCCGACCACACGGCAACCGCACTTCTTCGTAAGGATTCTTCAATATGTTCTCTTGCCAACCGTTTTTCCTCGCCTCCTTCTTATCGCAGAGCTCCTCGGGACCCTCTTCATCATTTATCGCGTCCCATGTCTGTTTTTTCTTCTTCTGTCCACTTCACGCGCTCCCCTAGACACCGAGATTGACTGGATTGCCTACATGCAGGAAGTGAAGGGCCCATTGACGGGACAGTGGGATTATTCTCAGCTTCGTGGCGACACCGGTCCGCTGGTCTACCCAGCAGGTCTGCGCGAATCTCGTTGCCGTCGTTGCATTTTTTTCCCTGACTTTTCTTCTCACAGGATTTGTCTACCTTTACATGGCTCTCTACTATCTCACTGGCGAGGGCAACAACATCTTTCTTGCCCAACTGATTTTCCTCGGACTTTACATCGCCATGATCACCGTCGTGGCCAAGATTTATCAGTTGGTTATCTATGAGAACCGCTCCACCCCGAAGCCGTTCATGGGTCTCAGTTCTCGCAATGTCGGTCCTGTTTCGACTTCGGTTTCCTGACCACCTTGCACTGTGGTGGTGGTATGGGCGGGGCAGGTTTTGTATGCGGCCCTGCTGGTGATGACTTGCATGTCGCGCCGTGTGCATAGCCTCTTCGTGCTGCGTCTGTTCAACGACTGCTGGGCCATGTTCCTGCTGTACTGCGCCATCCTGCTCATCCTGCGGCGCCGCTGGTACCTGGGCTCGGCCCTCTATAGTCTGGCCGTCTCGATCAAGATGAACGTGTTCCTCTTCGCGCCCGGGCTGGGCGTCCTCATGCTCCTCGAGCGGGGCATCGCCGGCACGGTGCCCCTGCTGCTCCTCTGCGCGGCCATCCAGGTCTCCCTTCACTCCCCCCCGGCACCGCACGTGCTTCCGCCTCTTCCTGCCGAAGGACACGCTCCCTCCCAGCGCCATGGGCGGGATGGCGGGTTGGCCGAAGCTGACCGTCCCGGGTGTGCTGGGGTGACCGCAGGTGGCCCTGGGGACGCCCTTCCTGCTGACCAACTGGCGGACGTACGTCCACGGGGCCTTCGAGTTCGGGCGAGTGTTCTTCTTCAAGTGGACCGTCAACTGGCGCTTCCTGGGCGAGCGGCTCTTCCTGGACAAGCGCCTGGCCCTGGGGCTGCTGGCCCTGCAGGCCCTCCTGATCGGCCTCTTCTGGACCTTCAAGTGGGGCCTCCGGTCTGCCCCCTGCCCCGCCCGGCCCCGGCCCTGCTTGAGATTGATCGCATCCCCCCGCCCCCCGCCCCCACCAGGATGCCCGCCATGCGGCGCGCCATGTTCTCCTTGCATCCGAAGGTCATCCGGCCACGCCTGTCGTACCGCTGTCCGTCTGCCGTCTGCCGCCTGCCACCGCCCCCTCCCCGGCAGCCTGCCGCTGCTCGCTCTGCCCGGGCACGGATGTCATGGATCTTCTTGGCTGCGGTGGCGGTGGCGGTGGCGGTGGCGGTGGCGGTGGCGGTGGCGGTGGCGGTGGCGGTGGCGGGGGGGGGGGGGGGGGGGGGTGGGGGTGGGGTGTACTGGCGCTGTATGGGCGGGGCGGGGCAGTCATGGTGGCGGTCCTCTTCACGAGCAACTTCCTGGGGATCGTCTGCTGCCGCTCGATGCACTACCAGTTCTACGTCTGGTACTACCACACCCTGCCCCTGCTCCTCTGGCTCGTCCCGGCCATCCCCTGGCCCGTCAAGTCCGTGGCCCCTCCTCTCTCCTCCAACCCCGCGCCCCCCCCTCCGCGCCCCGGTCTGCACCTCCCACATGCGGCTCTGGGGGGATGCTGGCGGGCAGGGTGGGGATGCTGCTGACGATCGAGTACGCCTGGAACGTGTACCCCTCGACGGCCCTCTCGTCGTATCTGCTCCAGCTGGCCCACTGGGCCCTCCTGCTGGGCCTCCTCGGTTCGGCCTTCCCCGCCCCCACGGCCGCCCCGCCCCGGCCCGCCCTCCCCGCCAAAGGGAGGCCCAAGGCCCAGTAGGCCTTCTGCTGGGGGGAGATGGTGTCTTTGGTTGGGTCGCCTCAAACATGTTGTCACATACAGAGTGCATCCCCGAGTGATTCGGGAGGGGAGGGGGGGGGGGGGGGGGGGGGGGATCGGCCCCTATGCCTCTGCCGGTCGGCCATCAGGGCGGGTGATGGAGGAGATGACCATGTCCTGCAGGAAGGCGCCTTGCCGCTCGGTCAGCCTGGCGAGCGGGCGGGGAAGGTCGGAAATGGGGAATGACGGACATGTCCGGACATGGCGGACATGGCGGTTTTGGGGAAATGGCCGAAATGGAGAATGGTGGAAATGGAGGTGGGTGACAGCCAGCCAGCCAGCCAGCCAGCCAGCCAGCCAGCCAGCCAGCCAGCCAGCCAGCCAGCCAGCCAGCCAGCCAGCCAGCCAGCCAGCCAGCCAGCCAACCAACCACGAGGGGCAGGAGGGGCGCCGCACGGACCCACTGCTCTTCGATGGGGCAGCCGCCGCCTGGGCTGGGGCCTCGGGCTCGGAGCCTGCAGGGGGCGGGGCGGGGCGGGCGGACATGGCCAGGAAGCGCCGCAGGGTGCTCTCGTCCTCCGAGCCGCCGGGGGCCGGGGCCGGGGCGGTGAGGGGCCCCTGGCGGCTGATCCGGGGGGCCCGCTTCTCCTTGACCATGGGCACCCGCTGCTCGCGGCTCATCGGCCGCGGCGGGTCCGCCCCCAGGCTGCCAGGGGCCACCATCGCCGGGCCGCCAGGGGCGAAGCGAGGCGAGGTGGGCGAGTAGCTGGGCGAGGTGGGCGAGTACTTGGGCGAGGTGGGCGAGTAGCTGGGCGAGGTGGGCGAGTACTTGGGTGACGCAGGCGAGTACTGGGGCGAGGTGGGCGAGCGCGGGGGCGAGGCGGGGCGGCGAGGCATGGGCATCCCGAAGGGGAGGCCTCGGCTGCCGGAGAGACCCGGCCCGCCCCGCCAAACTGGGGCAGCAGCGACACGGGGGCGGGAAGGGCTGGCCGGAGGGCTGGTCGGGGGCAGGGGGCGGACGGATCATATCGGTCGGTGAATGGGGGGCCCCGAAGGTGAAGGGCTGCGACTGCGGCTGCGACTGCGGGTTGAGCTGGGGCTGGGGCTGCTGGCCGGGGAAGGCGAACGCAGGAGGCGGGGCGAAGAAGGGCGCCGCCATCGCTCCGGGCGGCCCGCCGAAGGCGAAACCCGGCGCGCCCGGCGGCGGCGGGAATCCCGGGGCGGTGGGGAGGCCCGGGAGTGCCATCCATGCCGGCGCGGATTGCTGGGGGCCGGGGGCAGGGGCCCCGAGGAAGGCGGGAGGGCAGCCAAACCCGAAGCCGGGGCCGCCCGGGGCAAGGGCGGGGGCAGCGGCAGCGGCGGCCCCGAAAGGAAAGACGGGGCGCGGCCCTCCGGCGCCGGGGGCTGCCCCGGCAAGGGTGGCAAGGGACAGGCGGCCAGGGTCGAAGAGGCCGGGGCCGGCGGGAGCGGGGCCGCCAAAGCCAAAGGGGAGCCCAGCCCCGGGGGGGCCATCCGGGCGAGCCAGTCCAAAGTCGGAGACTGCCGGGACCCCGAACGCCGCGCCCGGAGGCGGCGCCGGATAGCCGCAGCCGAAACCTCCAGGGGGGGCTCCCCCTCCCCCTCCGCCTCCGAAGAGGCCGGGTGGGGGCCGCCCGCGATTCGCGCCAAAAGGCTCCGCAAAAAGTCGTCCGGGCTCATCGGGCCGTCCGAAGCCGAAGCCGAGCCCTCCCGGCCCAGCCCCGGGCCCGCCAGCCCCAAAGCCAGCTCCAAACCCAGATCGCTGCTCAGCATCGCCCGGCCCTCGGAACAGCTGCCGCTGCTCGGGCTGGCGCTCCTCGCGGAGCTCCCGGGCTCGCCCTCGGAGCAGCTCCTCGAAGCTGGGCCCCGGCTCGGGCTCCGTATCCTTCTTCCGGGGCTCCCGCGGCGGCTCTCGAGGCTCTCGGGGCTCCCGGCACTCGGTCTGCTTCTTCTTCGGGCCGAGCCGGGCGGGCTCCGGCTGCGACCGGGGGGCCTCCGGGCAGGAGGCTTCGGCAGGGGCGACAGGCTGGCCAGAGTCTCCCCTGGCCCCAGTCTGGCCATGTGGGGCCGAGAAGGTGGCGGATGAGCAATGTGGGCGGGTGGGTGCGACTGCGTGCGTACATTTTGGGTTGTGTGTCTGTGTGTGTGTGTGTGGGGGGATAGCCCAACCGGCGGGGGCAGACCCGAAAAAACAGTGGCTCCTTGGCCGCCTTGGGCTCTTCGAGGACGGGGGCCACCGCGGCGGGGAGTCCCATCAGGAGGGCGACCGAGGAGGCGGCGCGGTTGAGATGCGACCGCAGGGCCTCCACGGGGCGCACCCGGGCGAAGCAGAGCAGCCCCGCCTGCACGTCGGCACTGAGGGGCGGCTCGGCGGCCCCCGGAGCGGACTGTGCGGCCGCCGGGGCGACTGAACTGCTGTTGGCCGTATCGGATCCGCGTCCCGCATTCTCGGGCGGTGCGGGAAGGGACGCCGACACGGGCGCAGGGGCAGCGACCGAGGTCGGGGCAGCAACGGGCTTCTCCGCCCCTTCCTCTGGAGCCTCGGCTTTGCGTTCGGCCCGGCGGGCCCGGGCGGTGGCAGACTTCTTCCTGCGCTCTTCGAGCCGCCTGCGGATCTCCTGCTTGATGTCCTGCGCCGAGGCTGCCGCTTCCGCGAGCGAACTGCTGGCCTTGGCCGGGGCTGCCGCGGGGGGGGACACCACCTCAATGCGAGGGCTACCGGGTGGGCTGAGGGAATCGGCCCGAGGGCTGCGCGGGGACCCCGAGCCGTCTTCCTCCGCTTCCGAGCCCTCGCGACGGTGCGGGCTGCGTGAGCGGCTCCGGGCGGGCGAGGGGGCGCGTATCATGAAGGGGGGCTGTCCGGGGGGCGGAAACCCCAGCCCTCCCATGGCGGGCATCCCGCCTCCGAATGAGGGCGGAACTTGGCCGGCCGAAGGAAGGTGCGGGAGGGACGCTGGCGAAGTGATGAGAACCTCCCGGGTGGGGATGCAAACCTGGAATTGGCGGGGGCCGCCACCCGCCGCCGCCGCCGCCACCACCATAAGGTTCACCGTCCTCCTATCAAATAGAGAATTGTCGGTCCTTGCAAACAAGAGGGCCGACCTCCAAATGAATGACGAGATGTTCCACAAAAGAGGCTGTATATCCGGGCATTCCAGGACCTCTCATACAAACAGGGCAATGCTAAATGAGAGCTTGAAAAATGAACCGGCCAGCGAAGGTTGGGCACGGACAGGTCTTTCAAGAACACCGGCATGTTGGTCGGCGAGATGTTCCAGCATCAGCAATATTGGGAAGTGGTTGTGACAAAACGGACAAACAACTTCCATCCTTCAGGGCCTTGGCGACCACAGGAGAAATTTGAAGGATAAAAACAAACACGAAATAACCGAGTCCGCCCCAGGGATCCTCCCACCAGGCCCAGCCGTGCACCGCGCATCAATGGAAACCGAAATTCCCCCGAACACCAACCCTCTGGTGACTCCCTTGCTCACCGATATGTACCAGATTTCGATGTGCTACGGGTATTGGAAGAATCAGGTTTGATCGTGACCCGTTCCTCCTCCCCCATCATTTGTTGTTTCGGCTTCCCCAGATTCATGAAAAAAATGCGGTCTTCGACCTTTTCTTCCGGAAGAATCCGTTTAAGGGAGAGTACACAATTTTCGCCGGACTGGAGGAGGTTTGTGTGTTGTGACTCTTCCGCTCATGACCATTTTTTTGAAGGTTCTTCGTCTGGTGGCCCATTTCCGCTTCTCCGAATCAGACATTGCATATCTGAAGACTGTCCTCCCCAATGCGGAGCAAGATTTTTTCAAGTATTTGGCTTCTGTTGATTGCAGCCGCATTAAGATCTACGCTCTTCGTGAGGGCACTGTCTGCGCCAAGAGAGATTCACCACATCGTGCACATCGTTCCGGAATTATTTTTGGCCCTTCTATAGTTGTGCTTCCCTCGGATTCCCCTGCTCCGGGTCGAGGGTCCCCTGGCCATTGCCCAGCTCCTCGAGACCCCGCTCCTCAATCTGATCAACTACCCCTCGCTCATCTGCACCAACGCGGCCCGGATGCGCCTGGCTGCGGGTGACGACAAGGTGATGATGGAATTCGGCTGCCGGCGCGCCCAGGGCCCCGACGGCGCCATCTCGGCGGCCCGGTACGCGGTCATGGGCGGCTTCGACCGCACCTCGAACGTCGAGGCGGGCAAGCTGTTCGGCATCGGGGTGAGCGGCACCCACGCGCACGCCTTCGTGATGTCCTTCAACTCGTTGGCCGATCTGGTGCACCTGCGCACCCTCAAGAGCGCCGACGGGGCCCGCGAGGTCGACATGGTGGGTCCGTTGCTCCGCCCCCGGCCGGCGGGGCAAGGGGCCATGTGCAATGGGGCGGGAATCGCGTGTCATGGCGAATCTGGTGTCTTTGCTCTGCGCCCGATTATCCTGCGCCCTGACTGCTGCTCTCCTCCCCTCCCCCTCCCCCCCCCCCCCCCCATCCACTCCCCCGGCCAGAGATGGTCACCCAGCGGCGGCGCCAGTTGGGCTTCACAGACACCAACGAAGGCGAGCTGGCCGCCTTTGCGGCCTATGCGATGGCCTTCCCGGGCACCTTCCTGGCCCTGGTGGACACCTACGACACGCTGAAGAGCGGCCTGCAGAACTTCCTGATCGTGGCCACGATCCTGGCCGAGCTGGGCTACCAGCCCCTGGGCATCCGCCTCGACAGCGGCGATCTGGCGTACCTCTCGAAGGAGTGCCGCCGCCGCATCCACGAGACGGCCCTCAGCGCCCACCTGCCCATCCTCGACCGGGCCACCATCGTGGCCAGCAACGACCTCAACGAGGCCACCATCTACTCGCTCAAGGAGCAGGGCCACGCCATCGACACCTTCGGCATCGGCACCAACCTGGTCGGCCCGCCGCCCCCTCGCTGCTCCGCTCGAGGCAATCACCACACCCGTTGATGTGATATCCCCCTGCGTCCTTCTGCTTCTGTGCGACGCACGCTCCACACGCATACACGCACGCACACCCCCATTCACTCATCTTCCTCCTTCCCGTGCCCGCCACCCCGCCAGGTCACCTGCCAGAACGATCCCGCCCTCGGGTGCGTGTACAAGCTGGTCGAGATCGACGGGGCTGCCCGCATCAAGATGAGCGAGGATGTCCGTGATGCGCGCGTATTCACCCCCCGCCATCTCAGCCATTTCAGCCTCACGAGCTCCTCCTCATCCTCACATCCACCCTGCTGCCCACCCCGTCTGCTCTTGATGCGGGTGTGACCTTCCTGCGGCCGGCTCGTGCAGATCGTCAAGGTGACCATCCCCTGCCGGAAGATCGCCTACCGGCTGCTGGACCCGAGCGGCCGGCCCATCCTGGACCTGATGTCCCGCGTGGCCGGCTCGGAGGAGGACGTCCCCCAGCCCGACCGGCGCATCCTCTCGCGGCACCCCTTCGAGGAGAACAAGCGTGCCTACGTGGTGCCCCACACGGTGGTGCCCCTGCACCACCTCTTCTGGGACGGCCAGATCCGGCAGCCGCTGCCGACCCTGCCCGAGATCCGCGCCTACGTCATGCAGCAGCTCAAGGCCGTCCGGCCCGACCACCTGCGGGCCGTCAACCCCACCCCCTACAAGGTCTCCGTTACCAACGACCTGTACAGCTACATCCACCGCATCTGGCTCAGCGAGGCCCCCATCCCCACCCTCCAGTAAGGCCCACCGCACGCGCCCCAGACCCCTCAGTCGGAATAAACTTTCCCCTCTTCCTTTCCTCTCCTTTCCTCTCCCCCTGTTCTCCCCCCTGTTCTTCATTGGAACCGGTTGCTTTTGTTTATACTTTAATCTCGGTTTTCCGTTTTTCTCGGGATCTTCGGCACCCATATTTCGCGCCTGCTCTGTCACCTCAAAAGTCAAGCAAAGACACTCCTTATTGCTGCTGGGCCTGCTGCCGGGCCTCCTTTCGGGTGGCATCCTGGCAAGGCGGGGGGGGGGGGATGAGCCGAGCGAGGGCCGAGCGAGGGCCAGGAAGAGAAGGGAGAGTGCGCTCCAGACCTCAACCAAGGCAAGGTCCACACTCTGTGCCGCGAGATGTACATACCGAACAACAGAACCTCTTATGAAGCAGCTCTTCACCGAAATCTGAGAAAGGAATGAAGACGAAGGACATGAATGCACCGACAGACCATATGCGGAAACTTTTCAGGTTCAAGGGCCGATGTGTTTGTGAGCTTAAAATTGAGGTGCTGATCGACACTGTGCAAAATGCCCTTGATGGCGAGATCGTTCTTCAACTCCACCACAATCTCCTTTCCTTGAAGAGTTTTAAAAATACTGTAGAAAAGCTAGCAAATATAAATCAAGTAAAACAAAGAACATGAGTGAGCGTCCAAAAAGAAAAGAGCACAAAAACCATTCGAGCGAAGTCAGCCCCGATTCCAGCCGCAAAATGGCGTCCCCTCTCGATCTCGCCCACTACATCCGGAGCATTCCCGATTTCCCGAAGAAGGGAATTAACTTCCGGGACATTACGACTTTGTTGAGTGATGGTCCTGCTTTCCGGGAGTGCATCGATCAGCTGGCCGCAAAGTTGGGTCATCTCGGTGCCACCAAGGTCGTTTGCGCAGAGGCTCGCGGCTTCATTTTTGGTGCCGCTCTTGCCTATAAACTCGGAATCGGGTTTGTTCCCGTTCGCAAGCCGGGCAAGCTGCCCGCCCGGACCATCTCTGTCACGTACGCTCTGGAGTACGGCACGGATACTCTCCATATGCACGCTGATGCTCTTGCAGCTGGTGAACGGGTCCGTTTCGGATGAGTTTTGAGGATCTCACTTCACACGCCGTCATCTCACATAGGTTATCGTCCTTGACGATCTGCTGGCCACCGGTGGCACCTGCCGTGCGATTCTCCAGATGATTCTCATGCAACATGCCATCCCAGTTGGCGTGGGCTTTTTGATCGAACTCGACGCCCTCGGTGGGCGCGCGAAGTTGATCGAGGGGCTTGCTTGCTCGCCCCTCATTGATTCGCTCATCCACTACACCAGCGAATAAACGCAAATCCAAATAGTCAAGATGTGTATTCTTCGTGTTCTTCCCCCCACCACGCGCCATTTCCTCGAACAAAATGATGCGCCTCCTTGTTCGGCTCAGCCCGACTCTCGGACTCTGCCCTGCACATACGAGAGCAATGACTGGAAAACGTCGGCTCCACCGAGGATGGATTGGTTGGGAGAGGCAGAGACGGGCGCTGGCACCGGCGCAGTAGGAGCACCCAGAGGGACCAGCGACTCACCGGGGGCCGGACCGGCGGGGGCCCGCTGGTGGGGCCTCAACTGCCGGCGTGGAGGGGCTGCTGTGGCCGTGCCAGAAGCCGTTGAATCTGGGCGGCCTTTCCTGGCGTCTTCTTCCGAGGAGAGGATGGCCTGGGCCCAGGCGGGCATTTCGGCCCCGGGATGGCGCGAGGAGAAGGAGGAGGAGGGACCTGCCCGGCGGGCAAGGAATGCTCTCAGAGAAGCACCGGCGGCCCCGCCTTCATCGCCTTCCCCATCCTCCTCGCCCTCCTCGTCCTCGCTGAGCGCGGCCTGGTCCTCGTCGGGTGCCTGCTCCTCCTCCGGGTCCTCGTGTGCGGCAGGGGCCCGGCGGGGAGCCACCCGGCGGGCGGGCAGGGGATCGTTGTCGGCGTCGTCGTCCTCGTCAAAGCCGGCGCTGTCGACCCACTCCCTGCGGTCCCGGTCCCGCTCGTCGTCTTCGTCGCTGCTGGCGCCCCCGGCCGGCGAGCGGGCCCCGGGCATGCCCATCCGACGGGGCCGCGGGAACCCCTCGTCCCCCGATCCGGCGTCGTCGTCGTCGTCGTCGTCGTCGTCGGACCCGAGCCCCTCGGTGTCGTCCTCGCCGTCGCGGCCCTGGTTGGTGTCGGACTCCTCCTCGGGGTAGTCGTTGGCCGGGTTGTCGGAGGCGTTGCTGTCCTGGCTGTCCCCATCCGACTCGCCGTCCGACCGCACGTCGTGGCGCAGCTCGAGCCCGGCGCTGGGCAGGTGCTTGAGCCAGCCCTCATCGACCGTCTCCACGTCGAGGACCCGGGCGCGGGTGCGGGGAAGCCCCAACTCGTCCGCCGCCAGGGCGCTGGTCGTGGGGTCCAGCACAAATAAGTCGTACACACTGTCGCTGTCACCATCGCCTTCACCGGTGGCGGGGATGGGGGTGGGCGCCAGATGAGGAGCCGGGGGCGGGGTGCCCACGGCGCCAGCAGCCGGTGCCTCCCGAGTGGAGTGCCGTCGGCCAAAATGCTCCCGGAGGAAGTCGGCCTCGCGGGCGTTTTCACCCTCTAGGGGGGCCCCCGAGGGGGGCGGCAGGGTGGACGCGGCGGTGCGTTGTTTATGAACGGCTTTGATCCGGGCCATGCGGGCGTGTGTCCGGTGGCCCGAGAGGGACTGGTCCACCAGCCCCTGTGCGCTCAGCTGCGCTGCCCCCGGTCGGAGGCGGGCAGCTGGCTTCGCGACCCCGCCGGAGCTCTCGTCGGATTTCAAGATCACATCGAACTGCCGCATAGAGATGGCACCCAGGGAGGAGGGGTCGACCCGCTTGAAAACGGTGGGAGCAAAGGGGTTCGATGAGGCGGCAGGCGGGGTGGGACCCACCGGCCCCGTTGAGGGCGCTGGGACGGTGACCACCTGAGAAACCTTGGCTTCCTGGAAGGCAGGAATAAGGGTCCCAATGCCTCTTCGTGTCACCACCTGGAGGGAGACGCGCACATTCAATAGAGGTGGCAGCGAGGATGAAGACAGACAAGATAATCGATTTGTGGACTATCTCGCTTTCTTTTCACACGAAAGATGGGTCCACAGGAGGCGCTCGAGGTGCCCCGATCGTCTTTGCTTTGCATGCCTGCGTTCGATTTTCGGAAGCAACGTGTGGATTTTACCCCTATCATTTTTCTTTCTGCTGCCCCAGCGCAACCGGCAAAGTGCCGCGGCCGAAGAATCCCTGTGCAAACAATGAGTGACCCACAGGGGGTCGTGGGCCGAAGTGGGGTCCGCGGCCGTTGGCCGAGTCAGTGGATATCGAAATGCCGGCCAGGAGACACGGTGCTTCGTCACACAGACTTTTTGCGCGCATTCGCCTGTTGGGTGATGTGTGTGCTTTTCAAAACAGGCGTCCGTTCTGCGCAAAAACAGACACGGGATCCGGGCGGAAGGAAAACACGCTATTTCGAAGGGACCCTTTTTCTTGTGGCCCTCGGGCTGCGCCAGCCAACGGGCTCGCGTCGAAACGGACGACAGTTCTGAAGAAAAAACCCATGGAGGAATAGTAGGATCCTTCGAAACTAGCTCGAATCGGGTTCTTCGTGTCTTAGGCCTCCCAAGTTCGATGGTCTTTTTACGAGTACGTTCCCCAGGGTTAAAAAGAGTCGGTCCGGAATGTTTCTTGCAGGACATTTTCTTTTGGTCTGGGGAGGACGCGTGGTTTCTGACTGTTTCCACCCTGACCTCAAGAAGGAAGCTTATCACAGCGTGTGATAATCGAGCACCTGATCGCTTCCGGTGAGTCAGCAGAAGCGATTCGCTCAGAAACTTGTGCACATCTCTATTCGGTCAAAAGGAGCCAAAAAAAACCGAAGGATCAGTTTTTTGCGGCCACACTGAGGCCAGACACACAGCAGGAGATCAGCTTCGTTACAATGCACATCTGCGCCATCAACTGATCCTCGTGAAAGGTCGAAGCTCCGGAAACAAGTGCCAAAATGGGAGCCAATAAGACATGTTCGTACCATTCCCCCTTCTCCCATGTGCCCCCTTCCGGTGCGCCCCTTCCAGGGCGTCCCCCCGCACGCCCCTGTGCTCCGCACCGTCACCTTCTCGCCTCTCTGACCAAAATGGCACCGAAAAGACCTGAAGTAGTCTGGTTCGTCTGTGTGACAAGATTTTGCGAGTCGGAAGACTGTGAAGAGAGAAAATTGCCGCAGACCCCGCAGATGGCGTAATGCAATGCCGAAAACAAGTGTGGGGTATCCCACAAAGAGGGGGATGTTCAAGGGTCGTCTATTTTAATAATAATATTGTGTAGATTCGAGGACCCGAAGAGAACTTACCGACCAGCTGACGACATTCTATGCCGGGTCGATGCCCAGCCTGTAGACTTGCAGAGCATGGAGACGCCTTCCAAGGTAACTAGAGGGGTATGTGTTTTGAAAAGCGGCGAGAAAAACTGGTCAATTGTGGCGAACCAGCTCGGCGATATCGCGGGCATCGCACATCGTTGGTGCTCTTCGTCAGCCCCAGAAAAGTTTGGGCAACTGCTGCGGGTTGTGGGCTTTCCGGCAAAAAAAAAGCGGGTTTCCAATGACCCCTGGGTGGGCCTGGGCAGGCCCCGGAAGCCAGGTGCCGAAGAAAAACGGCCTTTTCCTGTTGCTTCCGAAAATCGAACCTGCGTCGGACGTACTGCAGTAAACAGTACCCTGTTTCTGGTGTCACGAAATAATTCGACCCGCGCCTGTCCGGCAGATTTTCCCACACTGTTGTTGGCCGGAGGGTTACTTTGTTCAGCCCCCAAGGGACCGCACGTCAATGTGCACCTTGTATTATGGGTCGTTGGGGTCGTTCCCTATCCTGCGCGTTGGTGGTTGAACGCTATATCGCATGACATGATGACCTTTTTCCCGGTCACCACTTGTGCGCCGATTATCGTCGTTTGAGTTGGATAGGGAACCACCCGTGTCTTTTTGAAACCCCATATCATCGGGAGCAGCAGACCACTTGAAGGTTGTTTTCGACCCACCCGAGGCCAACTCACCTCCCCCGAAGGGGCCTTCGTCTGGTGTGTCGGGTTGCTCTTTCATTGGCCTCAGCCGCGACCTGCCCAATCAAGTTGGTCCCGGAGGGGCAGGTGGGCAGGTGGGCAGTCGCCCTACCCATCGCCGCGGCGCTCCTCCCCCACCGCCCGCCCATGAGCAGGGGGGCAGCATCTGGGCGGGGGGGGCCCCGATGGTCAAGCCCTTCCCCCCCGCGGGTGGGGTCGACCTGGCCACCTGCCCACCCACCTGCCCATCCGACAGCAGGTGGGCAGATGGGTACCCACCCCGACCGTGCTTGCGTGCGGTGAGACCCCGTGCTTCGGGGATTCCCCTCGAGTCTCGTCCACAGGCACGGTGCCTCCACCCTCGGGCCCTCAGATCCCCTGCCCACCGGGGAGGTGGGCAGGTGGGCAGGTGGGCAGGTGGGCAGGTGGGCAGGTGGGCGGGGGCGCTTTGATTGTCCGAGCAGGCAGCGAAATTTACAATTCTTCCCGGTCCGGCGCGGCCGATGCCCCTGCAGGAATGTCGATCACGCAACTGTCGTGGATGTCACACTTGGTCTTGGCCTCCCAGGCACTCTCAAAGAGGGCAGGTACGGGGATTTCAATTGTGCTCCTCTGGTGGGGACACCGCCACCATAGAACCGTCTTTCCGGCCTCATGCTCGATCTGTACCCCCAAAAGGTCGAGTTCGATATGCAAAAAGGAGCGAAGGCAGACGTGGAGGGTCCGACAAATGCACATCCTTGTGCCAAATCGTCGGTCGAAATGGATTCCCATTTTGGGATTGGCCCGGACAAGGGCCCAACTGACACCCCCAAACAAAAAGTGACTACCCCCACATGTCCAATTTGGTGCGGCGAGCCTGTGCTCGCATTGGATGGCGGAGAAAGTGGATGGCTGACCGCCATCTGATGCCCTTCCAAGGGCCCATTCCAAAAAAGGGCTCTGTGGAGCAGTGCTCCGCACTTGGGAAACATCATTCCCAGTGCCAGAATGAGCCCATTCCTAACCGATCCCCGGGAAAGTTGGAAGCAAAAACAGGCCAAACCGAGCCCGGAAAAAATAGCCGCTCTTCCCCCATTGGCAACTTGCGCTGTGACGGGATGCCTCTTCGACGGCTTTCCTGCGGCCCCTCACTTCGTTGACGCGACATTTTATCAGAGGTTCGTATCCTCGGTGATCTTATGTTTTGGGGAGCTGTCGCCGCTCGCCGGTTCGGCTTCTGAGGATCATCCACATCTTTGGCAAGTTCCGATGATGATTGGCCCACATTAACGCATGTTTCCGAGTTAGGTCATTCTATGGTATGATTTTCTGCTTGCGCCACTGACCAGATGCCCACCGTTTAATGCATCGCCACCGGCGCTCCATGTCGTCTTTCTGTGTCTGTTTTCTTTCACAACACAATTACCGTGGTGCTTTTCTCGGCATCTCTGAAGTTTTTCATTGGATTGAACTTTCCCACCACGTTGTGCACAAAAAATGCTGACTCGAAAGAGAGCTTCTTGATCCGCAGGGTTGGAGCGGCTACCGCATTTTTTGAATCTGGAGGATTTGGAGGGCTTTTCGGAGGCCGGGAATTTTTGATGGCGGAATTTATCAGGCGCAACCTTTTCCTCGTGTCACAGGCAACCACCACACAAGGTGGCACACCACCTTTATTCCATCTCATTCAGTTCCAACTTTTCTGAGGATGGGCTGATTTTTGAGGCCCACTTTCCTCCTCCCGTTTATTTGGGTACCAGGGTCTTGCGCGCTACAGAGCCCTCTTTTTGAATGAAATTCCCACACCCGCCATCACCGCGGATGCACATGCACTTTGTGTCACAGCACCCCACGGCGGCAAGCCAGCGGGTCCCGGTCAGCAAACTCCAACATCCTGCCCCCTCAGCTCGCACGGGGTGACATGGGTTTGGGCACCCGGGCAGCGGTCCCCAAAAGGGGAAACTCGCTGTACCAATTTCGACCGACGCATGTTGCAATGGCTGTTGCACACTGCCGACGGCGGATCCAGTTGTGGTCGCAGATGGCTGTTGCTGGTGCGCCTTTCGGCGCTTCTCCTCCTCGCCTTTGCGGAGTTGATTGGCGAATTCGATCTTGGCTTTGATCACGGCCTGTTTGGCTTCAGCTATCGTGTCTTCCGCCTTCTCCTTGCGGGCGCGTTTGGTTTTCCGTCCGGCTTGCGTCGTAGGAGCTGAAGAGGTGGACGTGGAGGTGGCAGTCGTAGCCTTTCCTTTGATCGACAGCGGACGATAGTCCGGGTCTGGGGACTCGGGGCTCGTGCTTGGTGAGTCATCTGCATTCAGGTTGCCTTCTGCGACTGCTTTCAATTTTTTCCAACGAAGTTTCAGTTTGGTCGAGCGATGCCTGATACTTGCTGCACCTAGATCGATGGTCCACCCGCGACTTCTTTGAATGAACTGAATTTTGCTGCAGACTGCGCCCAGGAAGGTCTTCATGATCGTCGCGATTTCTTGCAAATTCTTCCGGAGATGCATAAAGCCCTGTTCACAGAAAGAGACGCATCAGAGGTGATGCTGTCAAATTTTGGTGCCGACCAGAACAAGCAGCATTGATGAGGGTGGTGTCTTCATGCGAATTCCAGAGCGTTTTGCGTTGTGGCTGCTCATCTGTTTCAGAACAGGTGGAGGTGGTGGAACTCGCCGCATCAGTCTCGCTCGATGTCAGATCAACAGGACCGGTAAATGTAGCATCAGGATCAACAAGAACAAGTGGTTCTGGTTCTGGTTCCATCTGCTTTCACAAAGAGATTTCGATGCGAGTTTTCTACATAGCCTGCAGCACCCTTGTGTTAGAATGCTCGGCAGGCATTTTCACGGTGACCGCGGTGTGTTTCATAGGCGCTACGGTGCGCCGATTGAAATCCATGAACAGTTCTTTGCCTCTCTCCACCCCATGCCTTCGCCGGTGGATTATCTCCGGACCATGTGGTGGTCTGAAGAATGTCTGAAATCAAAAAGTTCCTCACCACCTGATTCAGGCTGTACTGGGCACCAAGTGAACAACGGCTGGCTGATTTGGGCTTTCTCTCGCGGCATGCCTTTCATGACAGTGTCGAACGAACTTTATCAATCATTGACGAAAACCCGGTGCTCTCTTGGGACGACAGGCTCCTTGCTGAAGTCCCTGGCGAGGTTTTCGGGGATTGTCTGTTTGTTCGTGACGCGGGTTGATGATTGTTCCACAGCAAAAGTCTGTGTCGACACCACCTTTATGCCCATCCAGCGGCCCCACTCCGAACCGGAACAACGGTTCTGTTACGACGGTCGTCACAGGCGGCATGGGTTGAAGTATTTCCTGGCCGTTACTGTTGACAAGGGCCTTCCCGTCTGGTGGGAGGGCCCTTTCTTTCCCACGATCAACGACAATAACATCATGGATCTCAGCGGCATGGAGGAGCGTCTGCTCCCTCATGAGCTTGTGCTGGCCGACGGCGGCTTCCGGGGCACCGCTCACCGCCGCACAGTGCTCCCCTTCCGACACCGTGATCTTGACGATGATCAGAGGGTTTATAATCATATACAGAGGTCAGTTCGGGTCATTGTGGAGAACGTGTTCCGTTTGGTGAAGCAGTTCGAATTTTGTCGAACCGCGTTCCCCCGTCCAACGGTCGGGCTGCGGCTGGATCTTCACAGGCGCGCCACAGGTGCGATTATCAAACTGATTCGCACCTGGGTCTCGCTGGAGCCTGTAATTCGTCACGAGCCCAATGGTTTTTTGGCTTTGTAAACATGGGTGGAACCCCTTCGCAGCCTGCCCACTGGCCACCTGCCCACCTGCCCGACCATCTGCCCACGTGCCCGCCTGCCCGCCCATCTGCCCACCTGCCCCCCCACCTGCCCACCTGCCCACCTGCTCGTCCACCGCAAGCCACAAACCTGATGCGGCGTGCCCGGGGTGGGTGTGTGGGATGGTGCTCTCCGGAGTATTCACCGGAAAGGGCGACCCTGGGGCCGCGGGCGGGGTCAGCCCACTGCCCACCTGCCCACCTGCCCATGGGGACCAACTTAACTGGTTTCGACTCAGATGACGACCATTTCCAAGCAGCCACAGCGCACATGACGAACGAGGTCTGCCTGCCTGCCTGGCCGTTCTCACCACTGCCCGCCATGGAGCGGCCGTCCCCGCGCTTTTGCTCGGCTTTTACAGGTCAGATTTGGCTCGCTCTCTCCCTCCTCCAAGTAGAGGAAGCCCTGAACCATTGACACGACCCTCTACGGTGCCCTTTTTTGATCTCACCGCGTGACGGTTGATTTCCGGTCTGGACCCTGCCTTGCCTTCCTCCCCGTAGGTCCCTTCATTGGCTCGCTCGTTCGTGTTCGGTCGTTGTTCTGTTGGACGCAAGTCCTGGCGGGCCCACCAACCCACACGAAGCTGGCCCGGCGGGCAGTGGTTCGAGCAGGCCAGCACATGGGGCAGGTCCGTCTGGACGGAGAGGGTCGACTGACTTGATGCCCGAAAATTGGCTCTTTTACAAGGATTTCCGTTTTCATTTTTTCTCTGGGTGACCGATGCCCCGAGCTCACTCTGTGCAGGAATCGAGCACCGTGCCCTTTTGACCGATGCTGTTCTGCGTGGGATTCACCCCTGCCATGGGCTCATTTGCGCGCTTGTGGGCGTTTTGATTCGCAGATTGGAGTTCAACCATCGAAAGACAATTCCTCGACTGCCTCGGGCATCTCATTCGGCTGTTTCCTCGCCGGCAGCGCCCGAGTGCGCCCTTGTCGGCATTTTCGTCCTCCACCGGGTCGGCCCCAGGTCCCCGTCCCCATGCGCCAGCCCCTCGAGGGTGTCGATCCAGTCGGCCTCCTCCTCGGCCTTGGAGTCCTCGTCATCCTCCTAATTGCCCACCTCCTCCGGACAAGCCTCTTCGGCAGCCCTGGCTCCCCACCTCCGTCCGCGCTCCTGGTTGCTGCCGTCACTGTCGTTTTCTCCCCGATCGCATCATTCCCATGATTTGATCAACCCCTTCTCCTTGCTTGTTGTTTTCTATGGCCTTCTCCTCCTTTTCACTTTTTGCGGAACCACAGCGGAGTCAGTGCGCTTTCCTATTCGATGCACATGTTCCCCAAAAGCTCAAAAGTGTCAAATTCGCCAGAAAAGTTTTACTAAACGGCATAAAGTCGGTCCCTATTGGTTCCGATGGTCTGGACCAACAGTTCGGTCCCTGGTTACCGACCTTGAATGAGCGATGTGGGCAGGGTTTTGTGAGACTGAAGAGATCTCTGACAACGTTGCAGATGCTAAAATATGCAGCAGCAAGTCCCGGTGCAAATGGTCTCTCGATGCATAAACTGGGAGACAGGGCCAACGAAATAACATCTTCCGGGGAATGGTGGCCCCAAAAATCGTCGAGACAAGTACTGACGTCATTGAAAATAAACTGTGCGCTGTTTAGACGGGCTGTCGACTTTCGGAAAGCCGAAGGAGTTGACTGGATGGAGGGCTCCATGCGAAAGCACCCTCATCGAGCCCTTCCCGAATAGCCATGCCCGGTTCATTTGGCAGCTTGTTGGGTCTACTGTTCATATCCGGTGTGACACCTCCGCCGGATCTGCTTTGCTGCAGGACGGAAGAAGAGAGGGCAATCGCCCTGTCGCACCAGACAAATCGCGGGCCCGCCGGACATGTTCGCTCACCTCCAAAAATTGCCCCCGGACCAAAGGGCTCGAGCCATGGCGCAGGTTTCACAAACGATCATCTCCGAGTCGGCAGTCGAGGACGTTGTCGCCGAGGTCACCAAATCCACTCCCTCTCCGCCTGCTCGGCTCCCACCTCGTTCTTCGGGGGGGAGTTCATCGAGTCGTCCTGAAGTTCATCTACAACAAGATTCTCTGCGAGTTCGGCCATCTCCACCGAGTGAGACCAACGATGCGCTCTTGAGTCGGGTCACTGAGAAGCTCGCAATCCGGATGCGAGAGGAACTCAAGGCCGAACTTGACGCTGCCGAACGATCGAGGTCGTTGCGCAGATTCCACGTTTGGGTGCACAACCCATTCTCCTATCCTCCTTGTCTCCCCCCAGGAAGGCGCAGGACGAGAGGGTCGACGCGATGCTGGCCCAAGAGCTCCAGAGCAACACGTGCCCGATCTGCTATGAGCTGATGGCCCCGCCCGACAAGAACCCGGTGCTCCTGTTCCCCTGCGGGCACACCTTCTGCGCCCTGTGCCTGGCGAGCCACATCAAGGCTCACTCGCCGCCCCGCTGCCCCTACTGCAGGCAGGATGTCCGGAGACGTGGGATCTTCCTCTTCCTCATCATTGATATCCCGTAGATCGTCTCACAAGCCCCCAACCACGCCCTGAAGAACCTCATCGCGGACTTCCTCCGCAAAAAGGCCCAGCTCGGCCTCAGGCCCGACGACCCGCTGCCCCCCCAGCCGCCCCCCCAGGCCCCCCAGGGGGGCGCCCGTTCGTCTGGTGGGCTTCTCGCCGCTCCCCCGAGCTCCTCGGGCCTGACTGCCAACGAGGCCACCCAAGAGTCCGCCTCCCTGCACCCAGGCGCAACTCATTCTGCCCCCCCCCCCCCCCCCCCCCCCCCCCAGGTTGGCAGCCCGGCTGCGGACCCTTGAGATGCGTTGTCGGGTCATGGCCAATGAACTGGAGGCCCGCCACCGGGTCTGCGTCCCCTCGTCGGACTGACTCGATTGGACGGGATTTTTCCATGTCGGCTCCGGCAGGAGTTTGCAGTCCTGCAAGCCCAGCGGCAGCAGCAGGCCGTTCGGGTCCAGCAGAGCCGGCGGAACCTCGGTCCGCCACCAGACACAACCCGTCTCCTCACGCCTCTCCCCCTGTGCCCCGCCCAATCCCAGACGATGCCCAGCTCCAGCTGCGGGCGGCCCAGGAGAGGGTCAAGGCCGCCGAGGCCCGGCTCGCTCCTGACAGCGAGGAGGTCTGACGATCCGGCAACCCCCTGCCTGGTCCGACTCCCGGTGCGTTTCGGTGGGGTCGGCCCCGGGGGCAGCTGGGGCGCCTGGAGGGCGAGGAGAACGCGCAGCGCGAGGGGCTGGAGCTGATGGGGGCCGCCCTGCACAGGCTCACCGACGAGTACGACCGGCTCGACCTGATCCTGCGCCACGCCACCCCGGCCCAGGGCGCCACAGATGCCTCCGCGGGCTGATCGGGGCAAGGGTCTCAGCCGAGAGCGGATCATCCGCCAGGAAAATGGAGGGCGTGGCATCGGTCGGGGATGTTCAGCGGGCGATTGATGAGAAGTCGCAGTAGAATACACACAAGAGACTCAGTCTAGTCCTTCTTGACCTCCTTTACCGCGGCCTCAGCCCGCCCCGGCTGTCGGTCCTGAGGGCCCGCTGCACGACGACGTCGGGACCGACTCCTTGGTCGGTTGTCCCCGAGGCCGCGGAAGAGACGCTCTGGGGCGCCGGCCTCCCGGTCCCAGTCCCTGAGGCCCTCAACGCCCCGGCGGGGCCGGCCCGCGGGATCGCCCCGGACGGGGAAGGCAGCCGCGCCGGACCGGGAGCCCGTGCTGCGGCACTCATCGGGGAGGCCTGCCGCGCAGCCGAGCGGGCATGCTCTGGTGGCGCGTCACCGTTGGGCCCGACCCCGATACTGCTGGTGGCGGTGCTGGTGGCGGTGCTCGTGCGGATGCTGATGCGAGTTGCCCTGCTCGTGACGCTAGAGCGCAGGGCGGCCTCGGGGGTGGCAGGGGGGGCAGGGGCGCCTGTTGTTGAGGCGGTCGCTTGTCGCGGAGGGGGCAGACGCCCACTCGAAGCGGACACGGGGGGAGTGGGACGCCGGGCGGGAGGTGGTGCCGCCGACGCCGACGACAGCAGGACCGAGGTGATGTCGACAGGTGGCGGCTTGCAGGAGGCCGGTGGTGGTGGCGGTGCGGCATCGCTGTCCGTCCCTGCTTGACAGCCCATCTCGGTGCCCGCAGAGCGGGGCGGGGCGGCTGCCCGTTGAGGCGGCCGGGAAGGGTGGATCTCGGTGGGGCCGTGATGGGGCGGACCCAAGAAGCCCTCCGGGACGCGCCCGTGGGGCGAAAGAGCAGGGCCGAGGGGGGCCGGAGGGGCTGGCCGGGCGCTGGCGGCAGAGGAGGGCGGCCTGTCGACCCCTCGCTCGGCCATTCCGCACTCCTCCAGGGTACGCTGGCCCATCCACTTCTGCATGAGTGAGACCCGAGGGGGAGGGGCCGCGGCTGCCCCGGCGGCGGCCAGGGCGGTCATGGGGTGCTTCTCGGCCTCGGTCAGCACTCGAGGCCCCGAACCCGAGTCGGTCCCACCCCCGGTTCCGGCTGATGCTGTCTGACGAGGCGGGGCGGCTCCTGCGTCGGTGGCAGAGGCGGCACCCGTTGCTCCCGAAACTGCCTGAGCCGCGAGGGCGGGGGGGACCCACATGGCCTCGGGTGCCGGGTCCGTCTGGGAAGCAGCCCCGAGTCAGCATTCGGTGGGGGCAGCAAGGTGCACGCACAGACCCCGCATCCACTTTCACACTTCTGGACGGGACGGCGCGTGCGCTCTGGGAAGGGGTGATGTGAGGGGGAAGGGGTGAGAAAGGTGGGGCAGGGAAACAAGACCTGAGGCAGACGTGGATCGGGCCTGACCCTCGGCACCCAGAGTTGCGGTAGATTTTGGCTCTGGAACCAGCTGGGGACGGGTCGCAGAGCTGGAGCGGGATGGGGGCTTTTTCAATGAGCCGGGGGCGGCGCTCGCCCAGATGGAAGGTTTCCCTCTGGACGGACAATAAGGTAAGCCATAGGACAAGAGGACAGAGACCGACAGTTTGCGGGCCTCCCGTTTTTCCTTTTCAAGGAGCATTTGAGTGCGCAGCCGGGAGAGCCGCTCCTCCATGAGACGAGTTTCTTCTTCGAGCTCAGTTCTAATAAAAATGAACATCACCATACCCAGCTTTTAGGGTGCAGACGAGAGAGGGGTCGTGGGCTTTTTCATCGGATAAACGTGTTGCCCGGGCCGGAGAGGATTTTTGGAGACAGTCGGCTATGCCGGTGCACTAAATCCTCATCCGTTTCCTTCGGAAAGAGCGGACCTGTGATGGCTGGGCCCACTTACCTGGTGGAGGTCACGATTTCTTGCGTCATTGCAGTATTATTCATTTTTCGGAAAAACCCACGTGGCATAGATCGTTCTCCCAGATGGGGAAGTTGCGCCCCTATCCATCCCCCAGAACGCGACTGTAGATCAGGCGAAGGTTCATGCGCACGTCGACTGGTTTTTGATAATAACCATTTCCCCCGCACGGTAGAGGACACTTTTTGCGCAAAACAGCCGCTTTTTGAATCAATCAGTGTCTCATTTTCGTCTTCAGTACGAGGTCCTCCTGCGCTTAGCTTCACGTTCCATGGTGCTGATTTTTTTTTTACTGGACATGAATGCACCAGGGTACTCCATTAATCGAGTTCAAAAAGTTGTGCCTATGTCATTTTTCTTTCCAAGAATGCATCCAGAAGAACACCCCCATCCGACTTGAGCTGCTCCAAACCCAGGGACATCTTGGCCCAAGGTCTCGCCTTTCTCCGTCACCGGTCACACATGACGCGGACCCACAGGCCCAAGCCCGCTGCCCCGTCGCCGCCCCCCGATTCAGCCCTCAGCATCACCCCGCCGCCCACCCCGCCGGCCGAGCCCAACCCCGTCCACATCGCGCGCTCTTCAACCCCTCCTGCAACTGCAGCACCCGCACCCGCACCCGCACCCACGCCCGCACCCGCACCCGCACCCGCACCCGCGCACAAGCGGCCCGTGTCGACCATCAACTTCTTCCCGGCCCTCATCCCAACCCGCGTGGTGGCTGCGCACGCAAGCACCACTTCCTCAAGCAGCCCGTCCACATCCACATCCACCACAAGCGCGACTACTACTGCCGCCGCTCCTGCCGCCACCGCAGCAACCGCTCCTGCCGCCGCCACTGCCACTGCCACCACCACTGCCACTGCCACTGCCACTGCCACTGCCACTGCCACTGCCACTGCCACTGCCACCACCACTGCCGCCACTGCCAGCACGCCCACAGCCGTCGCCACCACAAGCGTCTCCGCTGCCCCATCAACACCGGCAGCCGTGGGCGAGGCGGCCCATCTCGCGACGGAATCAGCGGGCCCCGCGCCTTCTTCGGCCCCGGCCGAGCCCACACCCACTGCCCAGAGCGGCGCCCCGCCATCAGCCACGCCTCCGGCGCCGACGGCACCCCAGAACCCTGCCGCCACCCAACCCGCTGCCCACACCAGTGAGCCGACCGCCCCCGCGGCCTCATCGACCCCCGCGAGTGCCAGCACCCCCAAACGGGCCTCCGTGGGGCGGGCCACGAGCCCCGTCGTGGTGCCCATCCAGGCGGACCCCATCTCGGCCAACCCGGCCCACTCGCCCACCCGCCCCCGCTCCACCAGGGCCGCCCCCCTGTCGGCGGCTGCTGCCCCGGTGCCCGCGGGCCCGACCGCACCCCCCGCCCGGCCCCGCCCGGCCGGTCACTCGGTCGAACAGAGCCCCGCCCCGGCCGCCGCCGGGGTCAGCGAGAAGCCCACCAACAACAGCGGCGGCGACTCGGTCGCGCCCACGGCCGCCCACCGTAAGGCCGCCTCGCCCCCCCGGGCAGCCCGCCCCTCACCGGGCAGCGCCACGAACGCCCCGGGCGGTCCCGCGGCGCCGGTGAACCCAGTCGGGGCGCGGGTATCGCCCTTCGGGGTAACCCTGCGCTCCCACGGGGCGCCCCGGCCCGGCGATGGGGTGGCTTCCCCCGCCGAGGGGGGCCCTCCCGCCTCCGGGGCCGCCGGGGCTGCGGGCCATTCGGTGGCCTCGATCGTGGCCCAGTTCAACCGGGTCTCGCACTCCCCCGTGCCCGTGCCTTCCCCCGAGCCGTGGGAGGGCCGCCGGGCCACCATCGCGTCCACGAGCCGCCCCGTCCTGAGCCCGGCCGAGCCCAGAGTGAGCACCCCGCCCACAAGCGGCGCCTCCACCGCCGAGACCGGTCCTCTGCCCCCCGCCGACGGCACCCGCGCCCCATCATCATCGGGGGCCCCCGGCGGTGGGCCGGCCACCCCCGCGTCCCCTGCCCCCTCGTCGGGCAGCGGCCCTGTGGCCACCGCGGGCCCGGCCTCGCCGGCGGGCGGCCCTGCGCCCGGGGTGAAGCAGCTCAAGAACCGCTTCGAGCCGGCCGCCGAGAGCCCCCAGCCGGTGGCGGCCCCCGAGCAGGTGGCGGCCATGGCCCCCACCACGGGCGCCTCGTACACGCGCCGCATGACCACCGTGGCCGATGTGCCCATGGCGGTCAAGGTCGCCCAGGCCGCCCAGCAGGCCCAGTCCATCCAGCAGCGCACCACCCTCCAGCAGCACCTGGTCCGTCCCCCCCCCCCCCCCCCCCCCCCCCCTCCGACTGCGCCCGCCTCCCACTCCCAGCCCCGCGCGGCGGTTGACGAGGGCTTCTGTCCGGGTGGGCGGCGGGCGGGCGGCGGGGCAGTCGACCAAGAAGGTCCACGTCCAGTTCACGGTGCCCTCGGGGCCAAGATGATCTTCCAGTGCGCCGGGCACCACTCCCTGCAGCGCATCAAGACCATCCTCTACGAGCGCCTCGCCAAGAAGGGGTCCGCCCCCCCTCCCCCCCCCCCCCACCGCTGCTTTTGCCCTCGCGTCTCTGCGCCTCTGCGTCGTGCCATCCGATGAGTGCTCCGATGGTCACCGGGGATGTGGGGGGCGGTGTGTGGCCGCAGATCAAGGCCGGCAACCCGGACGCGCACATCCTGCAGATCGCGGGGCACCCCGAGTTGCCGCTGGTCGAGGAGACGACCGCCCTGCAGGACCTGGGCTGCTACCAGCGCTACTGCGAGACCATGGACACCATGAAGATGGAGCTCATCCTCAAGGACGACCTCATCAACGCCAAGGTCGCCCTCGCCCCTTTGCCCAGCCCCTGCCCGGCCCCTGCCCGGCCCGGCCCGACCGTCCCCGCCCAGCCAAAAGCGTCGCGCCTGCTGACCGCACCGGTGTTCGTGTTTTGCCGCACCGGCCGGGTGGGGTGCATGCGGGGGGGGGGGGTGTGGGCGGTGCAGAGCGCCTCGCTGAGCGCCCTGCAGATGCTCTCGCTGGAGGTGGAGGCCCTCATCGGGACGGCCGTCCAGGCCGAGCGGGACGAGGTGTCGGCCTTCCGGACCACCATGGCCCGCCTCCGCCGGGCCACCAACGTGCCCCGCTCGCTGATGTACACGCCCCCCTCCCAGCTGCCTGCCGGCCCGCACCCGGCCCCCCAGGGCCCGCCGCCGCCCCGGTACGTGGCCACCCAGCTGACCCTGCCCGAGTCGGCCATCCTGCCCCGGTTCCTGGTCAACGTGACCCTGCCCATCGTCAACCCCGAGGGGGGCGCCCTGCTGGGGCGCGCCTACGGGTGCCGGCCCGACTACACGGTCAAGGACCTGGTCGTGGACGTGCTCCGCAAGGAGCGGGCCACCCTGGAGGAGGCCGGCATGCGGCCCGATGTGGACCTGTGGACGGTCAAGATGAAGGGCCTCTGCGAGTACTACTACCCGACCGACCTGCTCCTCAAGCACGACTACATCCGCCAGCGGGCCACCTCGCTCACCGCCCGGGCCGAGCTGATGCTGGTCGAGCTGGCCAGGGCCCCCTGGCAGCAGGTCCGCACCAGCCGCACCCACAGCCACCCCGCGTCCACCACCACCACCCTGCCGCTCCGTCCCTTCCCTCGCCGCCAATGTGGCCCCCCCGTGGCTGACGCGAACCGTCTTGCCCGGGTGGGGGGTGGGTGGGTGGGTGGCCGGCTGGTTCCGGGGTGCTCCCTGCGCAGCCGCTGAGCCCCGAGGACCTGGCCCAGCTGGAGGCCGACGGCAAGGCGGCCGCGGCGCCCGAGCTGCCCCGGTACAAGAGCTTCGCCGCCTGCCCGACCCCCTGGGACCCGGCCGTCTACCCGCACGCGGCCGTGTGGGACATGCAGGCCCCCCTGCAGCTGGTGGCGGTCGGGCTGGACTGGCTGGGGCTGGACTTCTCCGCCCACCTGGCAAAGATGGCCCAGCAGGCCGACGCGGCCCAGCTCCAGGACGTCCCGGCCCTCCTCTATGCCTCGGCAGTCCTGTCCGTACACACGCCCTGCCCCCCCCCCCCCCCCCCCCCCCCCCCCCCCCCCGCGCGCCATTTGTCCGGCCGCTGACTGGCCCGGGCTCCGACGTGGCGCGGGACTCGCAGGTGCCACGGGGCGTCTACATGCACGAGCCGCTGTACACCCCGCTGGCCTCGTGCATGAGCTGCCCCGCTGGGAGCACACCCTGCGCTTCCCCATCTCCCTCTGCGACATCCCCAAGGTCCCCCACGCCCGCTGACCACCACCCCACCCCCACCCCCCACCGCCAAACATCCCACCGCCAAACATCCCACCGGCCATGCTCACCATGGGTCTCTCACCGGGCCCATGGCACGGCACGGTGGGCGGTGGCGCAGGCTGCCCGGATCTGCTTCACCGTCTTCGCCCGCCGGCTGAAGAAGAAGGAGCGCAAGGTGACAAGCCTGCCCACCTCCCCCTGTCCGCCCCTGCCCCTGCCCCCCTGCCCCTGCCTCCCCCTCGGCACCCACGGGGAGCCCCCACTGAGTTCCCCTCCGTTACATCGCCTCATCCATGCCCTGCCCTGCCCTGCCCTGCCCTGCCCTGCCCTGCCCTGCCCTGCCCTGCCCTGCCCTGCCCTGCCCTGCCCTGCCCTGGCGCGCAGCCGAGCACGACGTCCCCGTGGGGTGGGTCAGCTGCCAGCTCTTCGACCACCAGGGCCTCCTGCGGGCCGGCCCCATGGAGCTCAAGCTGTGGCCCGACGACCGCGCCAACCCCATCGGTCCGCACACCCACCCAGCCATGCGACCCATCGCCCCATCGCCGAATGGCACCCTCACCGCGCCAGCCCCATCGGTCGGCACTGCCCCACCGTCCCACCCGCCCTTCGTTGAATGCCACATTTTTGCTGACGGGGGGGCCCTCGGTCCGGGGCTGCGTGGGGGCGGGGGCATGGCGGTTGGGCAGGGACGTGCGTGGGGAACATCGGCAGCCACGACGCGGCCCGGCTGCAGATCCGGTTCATGTCGTTCGCCCTGCCGGTGGTCTTCCCGGCCGAGCTGACGGACGACGAGGAGAAGGCCCTGCTGACGGCCGCCCCGGCCCCCGAGTACAGCTACACGGCATGGGTGCCCATCGCGGAGGGCAAGAAGGCCTCCCGCCAAAAGGGCCCCCGGCCCGCCCCCGACCTGGGTCCGCCCCCGCCCCTCCCCCGCGCCTGCCCCCCGATGGCCGGCCCGCCATCGGCCCCGCTGACCCTCCCTGGTGGCCCCGGGACTGGGACTGGGGCTGGGACTTGGGCCGGGCAGCCCCGCTGGACGAGTTCCAGACGCTGACGATGGCCGAGGCCGAGGGCAGCTCGTCCGAGGGGGAGCAGGCCCAGCCCGAGTCGCCCCGGGCGGTGATCTCGCCCCGCCCCATGGAGGTCGCCGACCTCTCCGTCACCCGCAACCCCCTCGGGGCCCGGCCCGGGTCCGTCCCCGTCCCCCACTTCGTACGGCCCTACATCCCCCATGTCCCCCACGGTCGCCCCGGCTCGTTCGGCTCCCTCCGCCATTTGCGATCATCCGCCCCGGCCATCCGCCCGGCCACTCACTCCGCCCTCTCCTCCGCTCCGCTCCGCTCCGCTCCTCCCTTGCCCCCCCGCAGCGAGGCCTCGCCAACGGCCGCGCGCAAGTTCCCGATGGAGCTTCCGGCCCTGCGGGCGCTGCTGATCAAGCTGTGCGAGGAGCCCACCCCCGCCCCCGGCGCGGCCGCCCCCGCCCCCGCTACGGCCACCCCCGTCACAGCCACTCCCGCCACGGCCACCCCCGTCACGGCCGACGCGGTCCCGGGGGCCCCGGCGGCGGGCGCCATGAGCGAGGAGGCTGCCCTCCAGCGGCAGGCGGCCGTCTTCGCAGCTGCGGGCGTCCCACCCGACGCCACCATCACCGTCCTGGTCGGTCGCCCGCACATCCCTCACCACCACCCCCATGCCCCGCCCAGCTTTTTTCCCGACCACGGGCTCGGCTCACCGGCTGCTCCCTTGCGGTACGTGGGGGGGGGCCGGGCAGGGTGTGGGTGACCTCCAGATCCCCACGGGCCGGGATGCCGAGTGCTGGGCGACCCTCATCCACAAAGGTCCGCGCCTCCGCGCGCCCCCCCCCCCCCCCCCCCCCCCCCCGATCCTCGCACCCCCGCGCCCCCTCTCCTCGCCCCTTCTCACGGCCGGCTGGCTGCTGGTGGCTGGCTGGCTGGTGCAGATCCGCTGTACGAGATGAACCTGGCCGAGAAGCGCTTCCTGTGGCGGTACCGGCTGTACGGGATCGCCGACCCGCGGGCCCTGCCCAAGTTCCTGCAGTGCGTCCCCTGGAACCAGCGCCGGGCCGTCGTCGAGGCGCACCACCTCCGCCAGTCCGCACGGGTGCCTGCAGCTGGGGGCGCACGGGCACAGGGTCCCCCCATCACACGCACAGCCCTCTGTGGCACTGCCTGGCCCTCATGGCTGCCCCTCCGCCACCCCGGGGGGGGCCGGGCAGCTGGGTGGACATGGACCCCATCGCGGCCCTGGAGCTGCTCGACGCCAAGTTCGCCGACGCGATGGTGCGCGAGTACGCCGTGCGGTGCCTGGAGGGCCTCAACGACGAGGAGCTGGCCTTCTTCCTGCTGCAGCTCATCCAGGCCCGCGCCCCGCCCGCCCGCCCGCCCGCCCGCCCGCCCGTCCATGCCTCATGCCCCATGCACCCTACGGTCCTCGCCCACGGGCGACACGCACTACGAGCCTAACCTGATCTCCATGCGCCCCCGGGCGTCGGCTGTCGGCTGGGCTGGGGCGTCTGCAGGTGCTCAAGTACGAGCTGTACCACGACAGCGCCCTGGCCCGGTTCCTAGTGCGGCGGGCCTGGCTGAACACCCACCTGCTGGGGCACGCTTCTTCAGGCCCTGCGGGCCGAGCTGCACGTGGCCTACATCCGCGAGCGGTACGGGCTGCTCCTGGAGGACTACCCCAGGGGCTGCTCCGTCCACAGGGGGCCTCCTCAGGCGCCAGGTCGACGTCGTCAATCAGCTGGTCGGCCGGTCTCCCTCACCGCCCCTCACCGCCCCTCACCGCCCCTCACCGCCCCTCACCGCCTCACCCCCTCACCCCCCCTCACCGCCCCCTCACCGCCCCCTCACCGCCCTCCCGCCCGTCTTCTTCTCCCGCCTCCTTCCCGCCCTGCGGCCAGGCCGGGGTGGCCCAGGCGGTGCGGGAGGCGCACAAGGAGGAGCGCAAGCAGGTCCTGATGGAGCGCCTGGGGGCCCTCCACCTGCCGCCCGTCTTCCAGCTGCCCCTCAGCCAGCGCTTCGAGGCGTGCGGCCTCATCCCCGAGAAGTGCCGCGTCATGGACTCCAAGAAGGTCTCCGCCCCGCTGCCTCCCGCCCCCTGGGGCGCAGCCACACAGCCTGCTGATGGCCTCCCGCTGGTCGCACCATCTTCACCACCCTCCCTCCCCCCCCCTCTCTTGTCTCGTGATTCTTGGCCGGGCGCAGCTGCCGCTGTGGCTGACCTTCACCAACCCGGACCCGCAGTGCGACCCGATCGTGGTGCTCTTCAAGTGCGGCGACGACATCCGCCAGGACCAGCTCACCCTGCAGATGATCCGCATCATGGACAAGGCCCGCACGCCAGCACCCCAGCACCCCAGCACCCCAGCACCCCAGCACCCCAGCACCCCAGCACCCCAGCACGGCCCACCCTTCGCTCATCCGCCTCATCGTTGCCCGGTCCCCTCCCTCCCTCCCTCCCTCCCTCTCCTCCCGTGCAGATCTGGCGGCGGAACGGGCTCGACCTGCGGCTGAAGCCGTACCTTGCCCTGGCCACGGGGGACAACCAGGGCTTCCTGGAGATCGTGCTGAACAGCAAGACCACGGCCCACATCACCAAGGAGTCGGGCGGGGCCACGGCGGCCTTCAGCGAGACCCCCCTGGCCGAGTGGCTCCGCTCGAAGAACTCCGCCGAGGCCGACTACGAGAAGGCCGTCGAGAACTTCGCCTACTCGTGCGCCGGCTACTGCTGCGCCACCTACGTGCTGGGCATCGGCGACCGGCACAACGACAACATCATGATGACCAACCAGGGCCACCTGTTCCACATCGACTTCGGCCACTTCCTGGGCAACTTCAAGAAGGTCCTCGGCGTCAAGCGCGAGTCGGCCCCCTTCGTCTTCACCCCCGACTACGCCTACGTCCTCGGTCAGCACGCCCTGCCCTGCCCGGCACTGCCCAGCACACCCCCTCGGGCATCGCGCACCCTCCCCTCGCCCTCGCCCCTGACCCATGTTGCCGCTCACCGCCACCGTTGCTCGTGTGGATGGGGTGGGGATGGGGCTGTGGCTGTGCAGGGGGCAAGGACGCCAGGATGTTCAAGCGGTTCGAGGAGCTCAGCCAGCGGGCGTACAACATCCTCCGCAGGCACGCCCATATGTTCATCAACCTCTTCGCCATGGTCGGCGCCCACACCCGCTGCCCACACACGCCCACTGGGCACACCCGCCCACCCGCCGTGTGCCCACCCACGCACGATGATGTGCTCCCCCACCCACCGTGCCCGCACTGTCCACACCCACTGCGTGCCCCCGCACAAACACACACAGAAACACTTACACAAGAAACAGCAGTCCCCAAGCCATTCATCGATCATCCCTCATCCCCCCCCCCTGCTCGCCGGGGCCGTGCAGATGCTGTCGACGGGCATCCCCGAGCTGCAGTCGGAGGACGACATCCGGTACATGGAGAACCAGTTCTCGCTGGACTTCACCGACGAGCAGGCCGCCCAGAAGTTCAGCGAGCTCATCCGGATCTCGGTGGGCACCACCCGCACCCAGCTCAACAACTACTTCCACATCATGGCCCACTAGGCGCCCCCGCCATCTCCCGCCATCTCCTCCCTCCGCTCCCTCCGCTCCCTCCGCTCCCTCCGCTCCCTCCGCTCCCTCCGCTCCTCCCTCCCGCTGGCCGTTGATGTCCCGCGGCGGGGTGTGCGGCGGGGTGGTGTGCGGCGCTCTTTTTTATGGGGTGTTTCCCGAGGGGGATCCCCTCCCTGCCCGGGCCATCCGGGCAGCCCCTGCGCCGCTTCGGCCACCCTCTGCCGCCCCGCCTGCGCAATGTTTGTGCCTTTGCTGCCCCCAGGCGCACCCCTCCCGCTTCGCTTTTGGTGATGTTTTTTGTTGTCTGAACCCCCCGCCACTTGCCCACCCCACCCCACCCCGGCGACCGAGCCGTGCTTTTGGGTTGTACCGCTGCTCGGCTGTCCGGCTGTTGGGGCTGTGGGCACAATATGTACCGCTGTACCGCTCACCTCGGCGAAAGGCCCCTCATCAGTACGGGAAGCACGCCCGCAGCATGCCCCGCGGGCGGAACCCCCCGTAGCCGTAGGGCTTGGCGGCGGCGTAGGGGCTCATGAAGGCCACACCGCCGTACCCGACCTCTCCCCTGTAGGGGCTGATCGGCTCCCCGGCCCCGTAGAAGGACCCCTCGTCGTACGCGCCCAGGCCCGAGTACGCCGGACCACCACCACAGGCGCCGCCGAAGCCACCCCCACAGCTGCCCCGCATGGGCATGGGCTGGGGTGGCGGGGGGTTCGGCTGGTAGTAGTAGCGGCTCTGCGCCAAGGGGTTCGGCGGGCTGACAGGGACAATCAACGCCGGCCCTCCCGCCGGTTCCGGGACGCTCCGCTGGACAGGCGGGGGAAGCCAATTATACTCGAGACCTGTGGGGGAACCTTGAGTGGGGACAGCAAGGGAGGGGCACTCAGACCGGGGTAATATCGGCGCCCCGAATACCGATCCCATGCCCAATTGTCTTCCCCAATCCACATCCTTGTTGGGCGGTTCCCTGGCCGGAACATGATTGCGGGACCCGAGAGAGGATCTTCAGTGCCATCATCTGATTGGTTGGCGAGCTGGTCAGAAGTGAGAAAGAGAGCGTCCATCATGGCGGAGTTTATTCGGGCAGATTGGCCGGCATAACAGGATGAGACGAAGAGGATCAGAAGCAGCAACATTCTCCTTTCTCCTACCCCTGTAGCGTGTCAAATCTGTGCATCCCTGCGCGGACGAGGCTTTCTCCAAATCGAATTCAAACCAGCCGGCCCCTTCCCTTCCCGAATGGCCTCTTCAGCGCAACCTGTTGACTTGCGCTCCCCCTTCCCCACAGGCCGGCGTGAACTTCTCAATCGAATTAGAGTCTGTAAGGCCAGCCAACGTTGCTCACCGTCATGTTCCTGTTGCTGTGTTTCCTCTCGCATCAGAGTCTCGCCTCTCACTTGGAAAAAGTGAGTCAAGATGAGCCTGCGGATGAATATAAGCATGTGGCGAAAAATCTTTATGAGTGCATCTCCAAGGAAGATCGCGATGTGCAACTCCTCACCGCCTGCTGCCTCTCGGACCTCTTTCGAATCTACGCGCCCGAGGCTCCTTTCGGCAAGGCCGAGCAGTCAGAAGTTTTCCAGTTCTTGGTGAACCAGCTGAAGGGCCTCGATAACCCCGATGCCCCCGCGTACAAGCGGAGCTTCTACGTCCTGGAGCGGATGGCCTCCACAAAGGTCGGTCGTCCACCCCCCACGCCGCTGGGTATGCCGCGCGGATCCTGCTTCCTTGGCCGAGACCGAGGCAAACGGGGCACCCGCGAGGTCACGAGGTCGGCCCTCATGCCGTTGATGGGCGGGGGACTGTCGGGCCGGGGGCAGGCCTTCATCCTGATGCACGAGCTGGACAACGCCGAGGACCTGGTGATGGAACTCTTCAAGACTCTCTTCGATGTCGGCAGGTCTGGCCGCCACGCCGCCCCTCCCCCGGGGCCTCGGTGAGGCTCCCCCCACCCGGTGATCTCTGCCCTGGCGCGGCGGCACCTGACTCGGGTCGCCCATCCACCCCCCCCCTATGTCGCAGCCGGGACCACTCGCACAAAGTCAAGAAGGAGATCGTGGACGTGCTGGTGGCCATGATCGACGAGGCCGAGCTGGTGCCGACCCCGCTGCTGGAGATGCTCCTGAAGTTCCTCGTCCCCAAGCACAAGGCCCGCCACCCGCACCCGCACCCGCACCCGCACCCGCACCCGCACCCGCACCCGCACCCGCACCCGCACCCGCACCCGCACCCGCCCATTGCTACGCATCCACCCGCGGCTCCGCTTCACCTTGTATCGGCTCGTCCACCGCTGCTCTGTGTCTGTGCGGCGGGTGGGTCGGGGGATGGGTCGGGGCAGGCGGAGAACCCGCAGGGGTGCGAGCTGGCCCGAATGGTGGTCGACCGGGCCGCGGCCTCGCTGCAGGGGGCCGTCAAGGAGCTCTTCAACCCGTACCTGCTGGGCAAGCCCACCCGGAGCGTCCTCGAGAAGCACGGCCACGAGCTCATCCTCGAGCTGTACGCCCTCAACCCGGCCGTCCTCTTCTACGTCCTCCCAAACCTCGAGGCCGAGCTCAAGGTCGGCCCGGCCCCGCCCCTCTCCCCCCCCCCCCCCCCGCGATGGGGGAGTGGGGGAGCAGGAGGAAGGGACAATGCTGCATGGGGCGGACCATCATCGTGGCGGCACGGCTTGGGGGGCGGAATGGGGGGGGACAGGACTCGGAGTCGGCCAAGCGGCTCCGGACGGCCAGGCTGCTGGCGCGGCTCTTCGCCCTGCCCGGGTCCACCCTGGCCGCCACCAACCCGCTCCTCTTCAGCGTCTGTGTGGCCCCCCGCCCCCTCAGGACCCTTCGGCGTTGGCAGGGGGCTGCTGTTGCTGTGGTGATGCCGCCCGCCTGCTCAGTAGCTTGCTCGGGGGGCTGCGGCGGCTGCGGGGCGTGGGACAGACGTGGCTGAGCCGGTTCAACGACCAGGAGGCCCACATCCGGCGGGAGGTCCTCGAGCAGAGCGTGCCCTTCTTCCTGCACCAGCCCATCCTGCGCCCCCAGATCTCGGGTCCGCCTCCCGTCCGGCCCCATCCTCACGCGCCCCCCCACAGCCCGGCCCCCACCATCCCGGCGGCGGTCCTCACACGCATCCCGCCGGCGGGCGCCTCTGGGGCGTGGGGCGTGGGGCGTGGGGCGTTCGGCGTGTGTGTGTGCAGAGAGCCTCGAGCTGCGGCTGCGCGACGTGGACGAGTCCGTCCGGAAGGCCGCCGTGGTGGCCGTCCTCGAGGCCGCCATGCAGGACCCACTCGCCATCGGTCCGCACCTGCACGCCCTCCGCCACGGGGGGGGGGGGGGGGGGGATGAGAGGGATGGGAGGGGACCGCCCATCGGGACACCGCAGAGAGCCGTCCGGACGCTGATGGTGGTGCGCCTTGTCTTTTGGGGGACGTGGGTGTGGGCTGCTGGGGGCGGCCTCGTCTCGGCGGGGCTGCCAGAGGCTGAGCTGCTGCAGAAGTGCAGCGAACGTCTTCGCGACCGCAGGGTCCGCCTGCCTTGGGGTGGTGGGGATGTGGTGGTGGTGGTGGATGTGGATGTGTGTGTGTGTGTGTGTGTGGGGGGGGGGTCGAAAAAGCGCGATGGTGACCGCCCGCTCACCGCCCGGTGTGCCGCCTGACCTGGCCTGGCGGGGTGCAGCTTCCTGTGCGCCGGGAGGCCCTGGTGCGGTTCGCGCACCTCTACCGGCGGCACTTCCAGCCCCTGCTGGACCGGGAGGGCGCCCTGGCCCTCGTCGCCGAGGAGCGCCTGCCCGCCACACTGACCGGGGTCGAGGTGGGCCTCGCCCGCAAGCCCCACCAGCCCAAGCGGACGTCCGTTGCCCCCCCACCACCACCCACCCCACCCCACCCCATCTGTACCAAGGCATGGGTGGACTGGAGGGGGGGGGGGACGTCACCACCGCCGTGCCGGCTCATCAACACGCTGCCTGCCATCCGTGGCTCTCCGGCTGTGTGTGTGGGGGCCGGGGATGACTGTGGGACCGCCTGCTGCCGGGCAGCCAGGGGACGCTGCGCCGGAACCAGTCGATGGCCACGGTGGACGCCTACCTACGCGAGATGTACCGCCGCTTCGCCTGGATCCCCTCGCGCCTCATGCGCAGCCTGACCGACCCCGAGGCGCGGTCCGCCCCCAGCCATGCCATCACATGGGAGGGGGAATGCGCGCGGCCGGGCGACTGACGGCGGTGTCTGCTGGCTGGGCGCCGGGCGCTGCAGGGGCCTGACGGAGCAGCTGCTGGAGGAGGTTCTGCTGCCCGAGTCGCTGGTGGCCCAGCGGCGGGGCGAGCAGCTTGTGTGCATGTACTCGCTGCTCGACGGGCCCGCCCGCACCCTCTTCCGGGGCCTGCTGGGCCTCCGGCAGAGCTACCGGGCCGACCTCATCAAGTACCTCGACCTCAAGGCCAAGCAGGCCGCCGAGGAGGTCCGCCCCTGCCCCCTGCCCCCTGCCACTGCTCCCTTGGGTCGCAGCACGTTGCAGGTTGCTCACAGGGCGTACTGTGGCGGGACGGTGGGCGCCGGGGTGCCGGTGGACAGGCTGCCAACGCCCGGGAGAAGGAGCAGCAGGCCCGGGAGGAGGAGGCCGAGGCCGAGGGCGAGGCGGCCGGGATGCAGGTCGAGAACGATGACCAGCAGGGCAAGCCCGCCCCCAAGGGGCCCCGCCGCACACGGCAGACCACCCTCGATGCGCACCTCGTCCGCAAGGGGGCCGCCCCGGGTGCTACCAAGACGGTCTGTCGCCCCTGCCACCCGCCGCTCATCCCCCCACCCACCCGCCCCCGAAGCAGCAGCCTTCTCGAGTTGCCGCCAGCAATCCCCCCCAGGGCGTCCCTCAGCCTTGCTGTTGCTGGCCGGGCTGGTGGGTGGCGTGGTGGGGGGTGGCGAGCAGGCCGCGGGGCACGCGACTCCGGCCACCCTGGCCCAAGTGAGCAGCGCCCTGGGGCTGCTTGCGATGCGGCTGTCGGACCCTGCCCGGGCCCGGGACCACCTGCTGCGCCTCGACGGGGCCCTGCTGGGGCCCCTCGGCGGCCCGGCCGCGGCCAAGCGGCGCGGGGGCGACGAGGAGGGCGGATCGAGCGAGGACGAGCCCCCAAGCGACGACGAGGAGGCCGCCAGCGACGAGGAGGAGGGCGCCGGGGCCCGCGCACCGCGCCGGGCAGGGGCCAGCAAGGGCAAGGGCAAGGGCAAGGGCAAGGCTGCCGAGACGCTCCTCGAGGCCATCGGCAGCCTCGTCCGCGGTGCCACCGTCCCCGGCATGGGCTACTACGCCCAGAAGCGCGCCCTCGTCCGCCCTTCCGCCCTTCCGCCCCTCCGCCCCTCCGCCCCTCCGCCCCTCCGCCCCTCCGCCCCTCCGCCCCTCCGCCCCTCCGCCCCTCCGCCCCTCCGCCCCTCCGCCCCTCCGCCCTCTGCATCTTCCAAAACCGAGCCGCAACCGGAAAAGGGGGAAACGACTCTCCCGACCCGTCCATGCCCATCGTCATCGTCACCTCTCTCTCTCTCTATCTGCCGGCAGGACGAGGTGATGGCCCACTGCGCGGCCGTGGGGCCCGAGCGGGCCCGGGGGAGCTACCTGGAGACGGTGCGGGAGTTCGTGGGCCGTGCGATGTGCTTCGGGTGCACCTGCGACGCCCTCGACGGGGCCCTGGTCTTCCTCCGCGACCGCTACGCCCGCGCCTGCGAGGCCACCGGCTGCCCGGTCCCGGCACCTGTCGAGGAGGTCCGCTACAGCCCCGCCACGCCCCCCACGCCGCCCCGCCGTGAGCGCCTCAAGCTCTTCCTGGCTGCCCTTCCTGCCCGGCGCGCTCTCACCCCGTCCTGGTGGTGCCTGCCTGCTTGCCTGGTTGGCGTCCGTGCCGGTGGTGCAGGGGGCCGCCGCTCCCAAGGGGGCCGCCGCCTCGTCCGAGACGCAATCCGCGAGCCCCGAGGAGCCGGCGGCCGGGGCGGAGGAGGCGCTCCCCGACTGGCTGCTGGCCGACGGCCTCGAGCCACGGCCTGCCCAATCCAGGCCTCCCCCGCCCGCGTGCCCTGGGCTGGGGCTGGGGCTGGGGCTGGGGCTGGGGGCTGGGACCGGTGGCGGATGGCAGGCCGTGTCGCAGCGGTACCCGAGCCTGTTCCAGTACGAGGGCGCCGAGGCGGACCCGGCCCTGACGGCCCCCCAGCGCGAGCAGGTCCGGGCCGCCCTCGAGGCCACCCGCAACGGGACCGCTCGCCCCGCCCCTGCGGCGGCCGGCCCGGCCACGGCTGCTGCTGCTGCTGCCACGGGGGCTGCTCCGGCGGTCGAGGGCCCCCCGGCGGGGCCGCACATCCTGGAGGACGACGATGAGGTCGGCAGCCCGCCCCGCTCGCACCCGCCGCCTCCCCCGTTGATCCCCTCGGTCACCCGGACCTCACCAACCCCGCCACCCGCCGTCCCGATGGTGCCTGCTGCCGATGCCAACAGCAACCGGACGAGCGCCCCTCGCTGCTGCACAGCAGCCAGGGCATCGCCCCGCAGCGGTTCGAGCTGGCCCTCCACCAGGCGGCCCTGCGGGGGCTCCTGGGGCTGCTCAACTACCGGGGGCCCATGGGGGAGGTCCTCGCCCGGGCCGGGGCCGTCCTCGCAAACCTGGGCGCCGCCGTGCCGCCCACCCTCTCCGCGTCCGCACCACCCCACCCCACCCCTGCCGCACTGCGGGTCGGCCACCAGGCTGCCGGCGCATCATCGCCGCACTTTGCCGTCTGCGCAGGGGCCTGGCGGACCGGCTGCTGGAGCTGTGCCTGCACCCGCAGCTCTCCGTGGGCAAGGCTGCCGGCAAGGCCATCGCCAGGCTGTACCCGCCCCCACAGGCGGACGCCATCTTCGAGCGCCTCATGGAGGTCCGCCCCCCGCCGCCTCCCGCCGCCTCCCGCCCCGGCTGGTGCATACGATGTGTGCATGTGGACGGGCGGCTGGCTGCCGTGTTGGGGGCTCACGCCAAGGGGGGCTGTGTGTGGGGGGCTGTGGGGGGGGGGGGGGGGGGGGGGGGGGGGGCCGGTGGTCGGCGGGCGCAGCGGCTCTACCCGCGCCTGGTGAGCCTCCTCAGCACGCCCGCCGAGGGGCCCGGGGGCCGCTCTCCCAGGAGCCCCGGCCCCAGCCGACGAGGGAGCCCCGGCGGGCTGCTTCGACACGGAGCCCTTCAGCCCGGGCCGCCTGCTGGGCCTCACCCGGTGCCTGGGCTCGCTGGCCCTGGTGGCCCGCCACGCGGCGACGGCCTTCATGGGCAAGAGCCGCGACCGGCACACCCCGTGGTGGCCCTGGTCAAGGAGCACGTCCTCGGGCGCTCCTCTGGACGGTCCGCCCGCCCGCCTCCCGAAGCGGCCTGGCGGGGGGGGGGGGGGGGGGGGGGGGGGGCGGAGGTGCGTTCCATGGCGGCGGACACGCGGGGTGATGGTGGCCGTGGGCTCTGCTTGACCGGTGGTGGTGGTGGGGCCGGTGTCATGGTGGTGCCATGGTGGTGGTGGTGGTTGGGGGGGGGGGGGGGGGGGGGGGGCTGCAGCCCGAGGAGGAGCTCGTTGTAGCCGACCCTGCCGGCCCCTGGCCCGAGCCGTCCGCCCAGTGTGCCCTCGTGGTCCGTGGCCCACCACACCCCACAGGCGGCGCAGCCCCCGTGGCCTTCCTGCACTCGACGATGGGGGCTGCCGACCGACCCGCCCGCACCCGACCCTTCGACCCACCTCCCGCCCCCGCCCCTCCAGCAAGCGGCCCTGGGGCTGCTGGCGGCCCACCTGCGGCCCCTGAGCGAGACCCTGGCCAACGCGGTCGGGCCGGAGCTGCTGGGGGTGCTGCTGAGCGTCCTCACCACCCGGGGCGCCCTGGGCCCTGCCCGCCCGGCCCCCGCGGTCGCCCCGCCGGCCCCCGGGGTGGAGGGCGACGAGGAGCCCCACGAGGCCGAGGGCGCCCCCCTGCCCGCCCGCTCCCCGTTTAAGTCCGCGCCCTGCCCATCTGTTCCCCCGCACCCGGAAGCCGCCGCCGCCGCCGCAGCGCCACCCACATCAGGCACAACACGGCTGGTCTCTGCCAGGCCACTGACGATGGACCCTCTCTCGCCCTCGCCCACGCTTGCACTCTCTCCCTGGGGCCGCGGGCGCAGCAAGAACACCCGGCAGCACCTGCGCCTGACGGCCGGCCAGCTGCTGGTGCGGCTGTTCAAGATGCCCGTGTACGAGGCCATGACGCCCCCCAGGGAGTGGCAGGTCCGCACGGCCCAGCCGCCCCCGCCGCCCGCCCCCCTCGCGACCCTCACACCCCCACACGTGTCCCCCCCCGCCCAGCAACTTTCTGCTGGCCCAGGACGGGTGCCCGCAGGTGCGGGAGGCCTTCCTGGTGATGCTGGCCGAGCGGCTGGCCATGAACAAGTTGCCCATGCGCTACATGGCCATCCTGCCCCTCTACGCCACCGACCACGACCCCGACCGGGCCCGCCGGGCCAAGCTGGCCCTCCAGCAGACATGCGCCACCCGGTCCGCGGATGCCCCCCCCCCGGTCCCCGCTGCACCACCGGTCCCGGGGCCAAGCCACCGCCCATCGGCTCATCCCCCTCCCACTGGGCTGGGTGGGGCCACCAGCCACGGGGCCCTCATGCAGCAGCAGCGCGCCCTGGCCGGCACGGCCGACATGGCCAGCCTGCCCTCGGTCCGCCGCCCCGCCCCCGCCCATCGCCCCTCCACCATCGCCCCCTCGGTCTCCTCCCGTCCTCTGCCCCTCCCGGTCACCGGCATTCACCTCGGCCCGATGGCCTCACCTCACCGCGCCACCCCGCCACCTCTCCCGCTCCTCCTGGCCGGGGGCGGGGCCGCCGAGCAGGCCGTGCAGCAGAGCATGATGCCCGAGTTCGTCCTGCCCCAGCTGGTGCACCTGCTGGCCCACCACCCCAACCTGCCCGACGGGCCCCACTACGTGCTGGCCGAGCGGTACCTGCTCTTCTACCTGGAGGCCGTCACCCAGCACCAGGACAACATCTCCCTCCTCAAGCAGCTCCTCACGGCCATCCGCCAGTGCGACGACGCCCAGGTCCGGCGGCCCCCCCCCCCCCACCCCCGCAACGCTCGCACGCACGCACCCTCGCGCCATCTTCGTCGCATACACCCCGCTCACCACCCGACATCTCCCTCCCTTCTCCGCCCGCCCCGCCCGCCCCCGCCCCGCCCTTCTGCCGTGGCCGTGCAGGACCCGTCGAGCAATGCCATCCACCAGCTGGCCGACCTTGCCAACCGGATCATCCACTTCAAGTCCGAGGCCAAGCGGTGGAACTTCCGGCCCCACCCGGGCGAGATCGTCCTGCCGGGGGGCCTCTACCTGAAGCGCGAGCTGTACGACCCGGCGGCCATCTTCCAGCCCGTCCTGCCGGAGGACTTCAAGCTGCCTGCCCTCACCCGGCGCGAGATCGCGGCCAACCTGCGCGAGAGCGGGCCCCCCGTCCTCGAGGACGACCAGCCCGCAGCCCCCAAGAAGCGCCCAGCCCCCGCCCGACCGGCGGCCGCCCCCAAGAAGCCCCGCCGCAAGGGCCCCCCCAAGGAGGATGAGGATGAGGAGGGCGACGAGCCTGTAGCCCCCGAGGAGGCCGCAGCCTCGGACCGCGAGGATCCCGCCAAGGCGGCCGCCAAGCCCAAGGCCGCCAAGCCCAAGGCCGCCAAGCCCAAGGCCGCCAAGCCCAAGGCCGCCAAGCGGCCCGCGGCGGGCAGCAAGGGCCGCAAGAAGGCCAAGAGCGACGCCAGCGAGGAGGAGGACGAGGACGAGGAGGGCAGCCGCGAGGCCGCGGGTGAGGGCAGCGATGATGGGGCTGCCCCCAGCAGCAGGAGGCGCCCCTCCCCGGCCAAGGCGGCCCCTCGGGCGGCCGCAGCCCCGCCGCCACCCCGCGAGCTGCGCCCCCGGGCGGCCAAGAAGGAGGCCCCCAAGGCCGCTGCCTCGGATGAGGAGGGCGGCGAGGGCGAGGAGGAGGGGGCGGGAGGCGAGAGCAGCCCCGAGGGCAGCGACTTCGAGGCGGACCCCCGGCCCCGGGCCTTCTCCCCCCGGAAGGACAGGGCCACCCGCTCGCCGCCCCCGGGGGGACGCCGGGGTGCTTCGTCGTCCCGCTCGCCCGCCCGCTCGCCACCCAAGGCCAAGCCCGCAGCCGCCCCCGCCCCCGCCCCCGCCCCCAAGGCGGCTCCCCCACCGCCGCGGAGGATCGTCGCTGATGATGATGATGATGATGATGCCGACGCTGCCCCCAGCCGAAGTGCCGGCCCCAAGCGGCCGGCGGGGAAGGCGAAGGGGAAGGCCGAGGAGGCGGGGCGGAAGGCCAAGGGGCCCGCTGCCGGGGCCGGGGCCGAGGAGGATGCCGCCGACCCGTTCGCCTTCGACGTGAGCGAGGATGCCGCCCCCGCCCCACAGAAGCCCGCGACGAGGCGCCCCCCCAGGTAGGAGCGGCCCCGGCCCTTCCCTCCCTCTCCCTCCCTCTCCCCCCTCTCCTTCTCCCTCACCCTCTCTCTCCTCTCCTCTCCCTCTCCCCCCTCCGGCAAAGAGACGAGGCGGACGAACATCATCGCAGCATCGAGCGTTCCTTGGGCCCAACGGGGCTGGCGAGGGGGAGGGGAGGGAGAGGGAGAGGCGGCCCGGCGGGCCTTCCCCGCCATTCCGCATGGGGATGGAGTACAACAAGCGGCGCCCAGAGCGGCAGCGGGCACACGCGGCCAGCCAGCGCACCATGAAGCATGAAGGGGCCCACGACAGGGAGGGTAGGGTGTTCACCCGCAGAAGGCGGCGGCGCGGCTACCAGTCCTTCTTGATCTCGAGGCTGTACTGGAAGTCGAGGTGGGTCTGCTCGTCGTCGAAGAGGCGCGCCTTGGTGAGGTACGTCCCCCGGCCCAGCATGCCGCTCGGGGTCTTGGTCTCGGGGAACTGCCACCCGGGGGGGAGGGATGGCAGGGGAGCAGAGACACGGATCAATGAGGGGCACAGCTGGGAAACAGCGACGGGCGTGACGGGGAGTGGCGGGCGCGGACCTTGAATTCGTGGGGAGCAACCTGAGGCCCGAAGGAGCCAATGTTGTACTGGGTCTTGTCCACGCGAACAGGCCCACGGTTGGTGGACATGACAATCTTGAGGGCGGGCACCACATCTACTCCAAAAACAAAAACAAAAATGCCGAAATGTGGTTGGGAACGGACCGTGGTGAACAGTGAAAACGAGCGACATGATGATGGAAACATCTTCTTTCAGTGGGACAGGGGTGTTCTTCAAACTCTCGACATGCTCGGGAGTGTCAATAGGCAATAAAATATCGGGGTGCTCACCATCGGGGAAGATAAACTTCAGGTGGTGCAGAATAAGATGACGGGGATCGTCGGCGGGTGATGCCTCAGACAGTTGGCCGAGCACGTCGCGCTTCCATTTGTTCAAAGATTCATCGTGCTGGTCGGCGTTCAGAGCGGTCGCCAGACTCACATTGGCTGCACGATAAGAATCATTTTCCACCGTCAAGTCGTCATCGCCGGCAACGGGCTGTGGAGGCTGGGGGGGAGGAGCATGAGGAGGAGTGCGGGCAGGCGGAGCGGCTGCGGCGGCGGCAACTGCAGTTGCAGGGAGTGAAGCCGAACGTGGAGGCGGTGGTGGGGCAGCCATCGACTTGCCACGCGGAGGGGCCGGGGGAGCAGGATTGGCACCTGCGCGAGGAGGAGGAGGAGGCCGCACGGACATCGGAGCTTTTTGGAGTTCGAGGAGACTTTGCCTCGGTGTAATTTGACTAAACAGCAGGTCACCGCTCGAGTCTTTTTTCTTCACTGTCTTATGCTGTCGATAGATGCCGTTCTCCTTTGACTTCCACTCGACCACTAAGATCATTCTCGGCCCCAACAAGGTTGGCGTCATCGGCCAGGAGATCAAGAAGGACCACATCACCAAGGTTCTCCTCACTGCTGGTGAGGGCTCCATTCGTCGGAATGGCGTGTATGATCGAGTGGTTGCTTCCCTCCAGGCGGCTGGCGTCGAGCATGTCGATTTCTTCGGCATCCCTCCCAACCCTACTCTGGCCAAGGTGAATGAGGCCGTTCAGATTTGCAAGACTCAGGGGATTCAGGCCGTTCTCGCCGTTGGTGGTGGTTCGACCAACGACGCGTCCAAGGCCATTGCTGCGGTCCGCTTCTTTTGCACTTATCGGCTCAATCTTTTGGATGGCTTAGGGTGCCGTTATGGAAGGCAACGTTTGGGATTGCTATCTTGGCAAAGCCGCGGCTCCCGAGAACAGCCTGCCCCTTTACACGGTTCTGACTATGAGTGTCTGTATTTTTCTTGGGGACTCCATCAACCCACTGTGAATGGGTGCATACCGACCGGGTTTTCATTTTTTTTGTTGCTTTCATTTTATATTCGTCTATGCTCATCAATTCGCCATCGCCATCATTCTTCCTGACGCTTAGGGCACTGCGTCCGAGTACAATAACGGCAGTGTTGTCACCAACACCGAGACCAAGGAGAAGCGTCCCGCTTTCTTCGCCCATCCGCCCCGCGTCTCGATCATCGACCCCGTTGTTCAGGCCTCCCTTCCCTGGCGGCAGACTGTTGCCGGCAGCATTGACACGATCTCTCACCTGCTGGAGCAGTACATCGGCGCCAAGATGGAGGAGGTCCGCCACTGCCTTGGCTCTGTCGACTCAACTGCCTCCTTCTTCTCCCTCCGCAGGATGTCACTCTGAACCTGAACGTCGCCCTGCAGCGGTCCGTCATCACGGCCTGCACTGCCCTCCAGGGCCATGAGAGCGAGTATACCCCCCGCGCCAACCTTTGCTGGGCCGCCTCCCTGGGCCTCAACGGCATCGCCGGCTGCGGTCTTCCCCAGGATTGGAACGTCCACTGGGTCCGTTCGCAGCCCCGCCTCGTGCCGGCCGAACCTCACCGCGCGCTTTGACCTCCTCTGCGTAGCTGGAGCACGTCGTTTCTGGCTTCTCTCCTCGCGTCACCCACGGCGAGGGCCTGGCCATCCTGACCGCCCCCTACATGCGCTGGGTCCACAAGAACATCCCTCACGCCCGGCCCAGCCTGGAGCGGTGGGCTCACGATCTCTACAACTGCGGTGTGGAGGAGGCCATCAACCGCCTCTCGGCCCAGTTTGTCGCCTGGGGCGCTCCCGCCTCCCTCCGTCAGGTGGGCATCGCCGAGGCGGATGTCCCTGAGCTTGCCCGCCTCTTCGCCGGCTACGGCTGCGAGTCCTCCGTCAAGAACCTGACCCAGGAGGATGCGCTCGAGGTCTACCGCGCGGCCTATTAAATATCTCTTCCAAAATGGGACGAATGAGGATGTCCCTGTGCAACAATAATATTTCGATTTTGTGGTGACGCCTGCGCCTTGTTGTCCCAACCTCAGCGGGAGACACGCTGTGTCTGGCCCAAGCTCGTTCCGGTTCCGGTTTGTCGGCTTTGGCGGGGATTTTCATTGTGTTTGTGTTTTCAGATGGACCCACGGACCAATTTGGTGGAGTATATTGTTTCCAAACGCGTTTCCTGTCTTTCATATCTCAAGCGTGCCCATGCGCATGATGGCACCAAATTGCTTTGGCTCAACTCGGTTTGGCTCCGACCCGATGATATTGTAAATTGTGTGGGCCGGGAGACAAAGGCCAAACGGTTTGTGCGCCCCCCCCCCCCCCCCCCCCCTGCTGATGTTGTTGACATCTCATCTGACTCCACTCCGCCCAGAGTCCATCAATGGTTCTGCCTCGGTTATAGCCTGGCACCTCTGTTGCAGGCCCAGAGCGGCCCGTCTTTTGTGCGGGCCCTTGCCCAGCTCCTGGAGGAATACGAGTACCACTTCGGCAACATCGCCTCGCAGGGGGTCCGCCGGCTCAAGGCCCGGCCCCGGGGCCTCGAGAAGCCCTCCGAGGCAGATCCCATCAAGCCCTGCATCGAGACGACCTCGCACGGGGTCTCGTTTGAGCACCTCCTCACCCCTGATGTGGTCCGTCGCGCGGTTGCCCCTCCCTGGCCCCCTCCCCCTCCCTCCCTCGCGCCTCTGACTGACTGCCCGAGGGCGCGCCCGGTTTGGCAGCCCGTGTACCTGGACTACCGCCACGTGGTGCTGGCCCTGTGCGACATGCTGACCCTGGTCTACCACCGGTTCCGAGACGACGGGTCGGCCCTGCCCGCCGTCAGCGAGGCCATCGCCCACATCGACGGGCGCCTGAAGGTCCCCCCAGGCCCTCGCACGCCCCCCGGCCCGCGCACCCCCGGCACGGCGGGCCTGCCCCCTACGTCCCTCCCGGGGATTCGGTGTGTAATCACCCGGATCTCGGTGCGGCTGTGGGGTGGGGTGGGGTTGGTGGGTGTGGCGACGGGGGCGCCGCAGCACCACTTCATCGGTCAGCTGAGCCGGGACATCACCGCGGTGGCCCTCAGCCAGGCCGCCGAGCAGTCCCGCGACGTGGATGCCGTCCTGGCCGCCTACTGCGTCCCCACGGCCCCGCCGCCCCTGACCGGCAGCAAGCAGGCGCCCCCACCCCCGCCCCGGAAGCAGCCCCCCGCCCCGGCCCCGGCCCGCGCCCCCGCCCCGGCCGACCTCCGACCACCGCCACGCGTCCTCCCGCCCTCATCGGCCCCCGCAGCAGCCGCGGCCCTCCCTCAGGGCGACACCCCAAGCGCCACGGCCACGGCCACCAGCGGGCCGCCCAGCGAGCCGCCCAGCGACACGGATGGTGACGAGGACGGGGCCGGGGACGCGCCCAGCGAGCCCGAGGACGTCGGCTTCACGGTGGTGCCCCTCTCGGTCGGCATCAGCGCCATTGGGCAGCAGCCCCCACAGCCCCAGCCCCAGCAGCCCCAACCCCAACCCCAACCCCAACCCCAACATCAGCCGGCCCCGACACCCGCAGGCCCACCTGCCACCGCGGCCGCCCCGGCGTCCGCCAGGCCCGCGGCCCCTCCCCGGGCGGCCCCCGCCTCCTCCACCCCTTCCGTCGCCCCCGCCCCAGCGGCCCCCCAGCGGCCGCCCCCGCCGTCTCGGGTGAGCCCTGCCGCCGCCTCCGAGAGGCCGCCCCCGCCCCCGCCCCGGGCGCCCCCACGCAACCCCTTCGGCTGACCAGCCATCCGCCCCGCGCTTCCCCTCCCTTCCCCTCCCTTCCCCTCCCTTTGTCCATACGCTCCGTGAATGTTACTCCAAACTGCCCAAACGAACGAAAACGAATGGACTGGGGTGGGATGGGATGGGATGGAGGGGTGGGATGGGATGGGATGGAGGGTGGGTGGGAGCCAGCGATCCGAGATGGGGCGCCGGGGAGCGGGGAAAATGGATGGGGCCCGCAGGGGGCCCGAAGGAGGGGTGAGGGCGAGGGGTTGCGGGTGCGGGATGGCCATGCCGTGCCTGCGGCTCGGGTTCACGCTTGGGGCAGCGGATGCCGGGCCTGGCCGCGCATCGTGGTCGCGGCTTCCTCAGGCAGCAGCAGGGGATGGGGGACGGCCGTGGTCACAGCTTCTTGGGTGGCGCCCGCCTGGACGCTGTGCGCCGCCCATCGGCAAGCCGAGCAGAAGGGAGATGTCAGGGCGGCACAGGGGGGGGGGGGGGGGGGGGCGAGGGCGGGGGCGAGGGCGGACTCTTGAGGACGAGGGAGGCCAGGTCGTCGGCCCCCTTGGTGAGGTCCATCTTGCGGCCCAGCCCCAGCCGGCCCAGGGCCGAGGCGAACTTGCTCGGCGGGGCAGCGGGCCCCTCGACCCGCACCGGGGGCGGCAGGGGGGGCGTCCGCCGCGGGGCGGCGGGAGGAGGGGAGGTGCTCGGAGGGGGAAAGGAGGCCGGAGGCGGGGATGGGGATGGGGCAGGGGAGGGAGAGGGAGCAGGGGCTGCTGGGGGCGCGGCAGCGGGTGGTGGGGGCTGAGGGCCAGTCGCGGCAGCGGGGTGGCCAGGGGGAGGCGGCGGCGGCGGCTTGGAGAGGGGCTGCGGGGGGGAGGCCCCGAGGCCTTCGACGGGTGCCGGCGGAGGGAGCGGCTACGGGAAGGAAGACGCGGCGAGGGGAGAGGCAGCGTCAGGGAGGAGCTGCGCGGGGAGCGACGGCAGACCGGAGATGCAGCCACGTTGCCGGACTCGCGGGCCTTCTTCTCGGCCTCCTCGCGGGCCACGCGCTCGGCCTCTTCGCGGACCACGCGCTCGGCCTCCTCGCGGGCCTTCTTCTCGGCCTCCTCGCGGGCCACACGCTCGGCCTCTTCGCGGGCCTTTTCGGCTTCTTCGCGGGCCTTTTCGGCCTCTTCGCGGGCCACGCGCTCGGCCTCCTCGCGGGCCTTTTCGGCCTCCTCGCGGGCCTTCTTCTCAGCCTCCTCGCGGGCCACACGCTCGGCCTCCTCGCGGGCCACACGCTCGGCCTCCTCGCGGGCCACGCGCTCGGCCTCCTCGCGGGCCACACGCTCGGCCTCCTCGCGGGCCACGCGCTCGGCCTCCTCGCGGGCCACGCGCTCGGCCTCCTCGCGGGCCACACGCTCGGCCTCCTCGCGGGCCTTCTTCTCGGCCTCCTCGCGGGCCACACGCTCGGCCTCTTCGCGGGCCTTTTCGGCTTCTTCGCGGGCCTTCTTCTCAGCCTCCTCGCGGGCCACACGCTCGGCCTCTTCGCGGGCCACGCGCTCGGCCTCCTCGCGGGCCACGCGCTCGGCCTCCTCGCGGGCCACGCGCTCGGCCTCCTCGCGGGCCACGCGCTCGGCCTCCTCGCGGGCCACACGCTCGGCCTCCTCGCGGGCCTTCTTCTCGGCCTCCTCGCGGGCCACACGCTCGGCCTCTTCGCGGGCCTTTTCGGCTTCTTCGCGGGCCTTTTCGGCCTCTTCGCGGGCCACGCGCTCGGCCTCCTCGCGGGCCTTTTCGGCCTCCTCGCGGGCCTTCTTCTCAGCCTCCTCGCGGGCCACACGCTCAGCCTCCTCGCGGGCCACACGCTCGGCCTCCTCGCGGGCCACACGCTCGGCCTCCTCGCGGGCCACGCGCTCGGCCTCCTCGCGGGCCACGCGCTCGGCCTCCTCGCGGGCCACACGCTCGGCCTCCTCGCGGGCCTTCTTCTCGGCCTCCTCGCGGGCCACACGCTCGGCCTCTTCGCGGGCCTTTTCGGCTTCTTCGCGGGCCTTCTTCTCAGCCTCCTCGCGGGCCACACGCTCGGCCTCCTCGCGGGCCACGCGCTCGGCCTCCTCGCGGGCCACGCGCTCGGCCTCCTCGCGGGCCACGCGCTCGGCCTCCTCGCGGGCCACGCGCTCGGCCTCCTCGCGGGCCACACGCTCGGCCTCCTCGCGGGCCTTCTTCTCGGCCTCCTCGCGGGCCACACGCTCGGCCTCTTCGCGGGCCTTTTCGGCTTCTTCGCGGGCCTTTTCGGCCTCTTCGCGGGCCACGCGCTCGGCCTCCTCGCGGGCCTTTTCGGCCTCCTCGCGGGCCTTCTTCTCGGCCTCCTCGCGGGCCACGCTCGGCCTCCTCGGGCCACGCTCGGCCTCCTCGCGGGCCACGCGCTCGGCCTCCTCGCGGGCCACACGCTCGGCCTCCTCGCGGGCCACGCGCTCGGCCTCCTCGCGGGCCACGCGCTCGGCCTCCTCGCGGGCCACACGCTCGGCCTCCTCGCGGGCCTTCTTCTCGGCCTCCTCGCGGGCCACACGCTCGGCCTCTTCGCGGGCCTTTTCGGCTTCTTCGCGGGCCTTCTTCTCAGCCTCCTCGCGGGCCACACGCTCGGCCTCTTCGCGGGCCACGCGCTCGGCCTCCTCGCGGGCCACGCGCTCGGCCTCCTCGCGGGCCACGCGCTCGGCCTCCTCGCGGGCCACGCGCTCGGCCTCCTCGCGGGCCACACGCTCGGCCTCCTCGCGGGCCTTCTTCTCGGCCTCCTCGCGGGCCACACGCTCGGCCTCTTCGCGGGCCTTTTCGGCTTCTTCGCGGGCCTTTTCGGCCTCTTCGCGGGCCACGCGCTCGGCCTCCTCGCGGGCCTTTTCGGCCTCCTCGCGGGCCTTCTTCTCAGCCTCCTCGCGGGCCACACGCTCGGCCTCCTCGCGGGCCTTTTCGGCCTCCTCGCGGGCCACACGCTCGGCCTCCTCGCGGGCCACGCGCTCGGCCTCCTCGCGGGCCACGCGCTCGGCCTCCTCGCGGGCCACGCTCGGCCTCCTCGCGGGCCTTCTTCTCGGCCTCCTCGCGGGCCACACGCTCGGCCTCTTCGCGGGCCTTTTCGGCTTCTTCGCGGGCCTTCTTCTCAGCCTCCTCGCGGGCCACGCTCGGCCTCCTCGCGGGCCGCGCTCGGCCTCCTCGCGGGCCACGCGCTCGGCCTCGCGGGCCACGCGCTCGGCCTCGCGGGCCACGCGCTCGGCCTCCTCGCGGGCCACGCTCGGCCTCCTCGCGGGCCTTCTTCTCGGCCTCGCGGGCCACGCTCGGCCTCTTCGCGGGCCTTTCGGCTTCGCGGGCCTTTTCGGCCTCTTCGCGGGCCACGCGCTCGGCCTCCTCGCGGGCCTTTCGGCCTCCTCGCGGGCCTTCTTCTCAGCCTCCTCGCGGGCCACACGCTCAGCCTCCTCGCGGGCCACGCTCGGCCTCGCGGGCCACGCTCGGCCTCTCGCGGGCCACGCGCTCGGCCTCCTCGCGGACGCGCTCGGCCTCCTCGCGGGCCACGCTCGGCCTCCTCGCGGGCCTTCTTCGGCCTCCTCGCGGGCCACGCTCGGCCTCTTCGGGCCTTTTCGGCTTCGCGGGCCTTCTTCTCGGCCTCCTCGCGGGCCACACGCTCGGCCTCTTCGCGGGCCGCTCGGCCTCGCGGGCCACGCGCTCGGCCTCTCGCGGGCCACGCGCTCGGCCTCTTCGCGGGCCTTCTTCTCGGCCTCCTCGCGGGCCACACGCTCGGCCTCTTCGCGGGCCTTTTCGGCTTCTTCGCGGGCCTTTTCGGCCTCTTCGCGGGCCACGCGCTCGGCCTCCTCGCGGGCCTTTCGGCCTCGCGGGCCTTCTTCTCGGCCTCCTCGGGCCACGCTCGGCCTCGCGGGCCGCGCTCGGCCTCCTCGCGGGCCTTCTTCTCGGCCTCCTCGCGGGCCACGCGCTCGGCCTCTTCGCGGGCCACACGCTCGGCCTCCTCGCGGGCCACACGCTCGGCCTCCTCGCGGGCCTTCTTCTCAGCCTCCTCGCGGGCCACGCGCTCGGCCTCCTCGCGGGCCTTTTCGGCCTCCTCGCGGGCCACACGCTCGGCCTCCTCGCGGGCCTTCTTCTCAGCCTCCTCGCGGGCCACGCGCTCGGCCTCTTCGCGGGCCTTTTCGGCCTCTTCGCGGGCCTTCTCGGCCTCCTCGCGGGCCTTCTTCTCGGCCTCCTCGCGGGCCACGCGCTCGGCCTCTTCGCGGGCCACACGCTCGGCCTCCTCGCGGGCCTTCTCGGCCTCTTCGCGGGCCTTCTTCTCGGCCTCCTTGCGGGCCACGCGCTCGGCCTCCTCGCGGGCCACGCGCTCGGCCTCCTCGCGGGCCTTTTCGGCCTCTTCGCGGGCCTTCTTCTCAGCCTCCTCGCGGGCCACGCGCTCGGCCTCCTCGCGGGCCACACGCTCGGCCTCTTCGCGGGCCACGCGCTCGGCCTCCTCGCGGGCCACGCGCTCGGCCTCTTCGCGGGCCACGCGCTCGGCCTCTTCGCGGGCCACGCGCTCGGCCTCTTCGCGGGCCACGCGCTCGGCCTCTTCGCGGGCCACGCGCTCGGCCTCCTCGCGGGCCTTTTCGGCCTCTTCGCGGGCCTTCTTCTCAGCCTCTTCGCGGGCCACACGCTCGGCCTCCTCGCGGGCCTTCTTCTCAGCCTCCTCGCGGGCCTTTTCGGCCTCTTCGCGGGCCACGCGCTCGGCCTCTTCGCGGGCCACGCGCTCAGCCTCTTCGCGGGCCACGCGCTCAGCCTCTTCGCGGGCCACGCGCTCGGCCTCCTCGCGGGCCACGCGCTCGGCCTCCTCGCGGGCCACGCGCTCGGCCTCCTCGCGGGCCTTTTCGGCCTCTTCGCGGGCCTTCTTCTCGGCCTCTTCGCGGGCCACACGCTCGGCCTCTTCGCGGGCCACACGCTCGGCCTCTTCGCGGGCCACGCGCTCGGCCTCCTCGCGGGCCTTCTTCTCAGCCTCTTCGCGGGCCACACGCTCGGCCTCTCCGCGAGCCTTCTCGGCCTCCTCGCGGGCCTTCTTCTCGGCCTCCTCGCGGGCCACACGCTCGGCCTCTTCGTGGGCCGCACGCTCGGCCTCCTCGCGGGCCACACGCTCGGCCTCCTCGCGGGCCACACGCTCGGCCTCCTCGCGGGCCACACGCTCGGCCTCCTCGCGGGCCACACGCTCGGCCTCCTTGCGGGCCACACGCTCGGCCTCCTCGCGGGCCTTCCTCTCAGGCTCTTCGTCCCCCGGTGGTGCTGGTGACGCTGCCGGGGCTGCCTGATAGAAGGCGATCGCATCAGGGCCAACGGCGGCCGTGGCCGTCTGGCGGTAGAACCGAATGGCATCCTCATCTGCGGGGCCAGCGGGCGCCTCGGGGGCACCTCCGACTGGCGGTACCGGGTCGACCGAGGCCGCCTGCCCCTCGCCTGTGCCAGACCCCGAACAAGCCGCCATCCCATCATTCTCGACCCGCCATGGGAGAGCAGGAGCGGCAGACCTGGTGATGCCTGCGGGCTGCCTGCCTCCTGCTGGGCGGAGGGTGTCATGACGGTCGAGGGCGTCTGGGGACATGGGCTGGCCGGCGGCAGCTCAGCCAACCTCGCCCGGTAGAACTCCGCGGCCTGCGCGGGGGACGTCGGCACAGCAGCCGCCCCACCACCCGCGACCCCCGGCTCGCACTCCTTGGGCGGCTCCGGGGCGGCAGGGGCAGTCCCTCCGGCAGCCTCTTCCGGCGGCACGGGGGCGGTTGCCGACCCCGTGCTGGGGGCCTCGTTCGTGGCGGCCGGGATCCCGGCTTGCCCCGGCTCCTCCGTTGGCCGCCGCTGCTCATCCTGAGGCGGCAGGACAGCCGGCGATGGGGCACCCGAGGGGCCGGGCACCTCACCGGTCGGGCTTGGCTTGGCGGCAAGACCCGCGTAAAAGTCGATGGCCGGCCTGTCCTGGTCTACGGGAGGGGAACAGTCCCGGGTGGGGGAATGAGCAGGATGCCTGCAGGCTAGGGCGACCTTCGATGGCCTGCCGGTAGAAGGCAAGCGACTGGTCAGCTGGGGCTCCGCCAACTGCCGCCGCCGGGGCGGCCTCCTCGTGGGCGGGCGACGGGGCTGGGGGGGCAGGCAGCCCCCGGTAGAATGCGATCGGGTCGGCAGGGGCGTCCGTCGCCTGGTAGAAGTCGATGGCCTTCTGGACGGCGGCCGGGTCGGACTCCGGGGCCGGGGAAGGGACGGGCACGTTGGCGGCCTGGGTGGGATGCTCCTCGAGCCGCCGGTAGAAGCCGATCGCCGGGTGCTCGGGCTCGGGGCACGGAGACGGTCCCGCCGCGGGAGCGGGGCTGGGGGCATCTGGGGCGGACCCTGCGCCACCGAGACAAGGAGACAAGGATACAAGACGCCAGACGCCAGACACGGGGCGGGGAAAAGGGTCTCGTCGGAGAGCAAAAAGCGGGGCCTGCAGACCCGCCAAAGTGCGGTAGAACTGCAGGGCTTGCTCAGGGGGCGCCGGCTGGTCCTTCTCGGGCCGCGCCGGGGCGGGAGAAGGGGCCGCTTGATCTTGGGGGGCCGCGATGGTGGGCGTCTGAGGCTCCGCGGGCGCGGGGGACACGGAGGGGGCCTCCCCGGCGGGTGAGGGGAGCGCCGCCGCTGCTGTAGGAGTGCCAGTGGGGGCGGGGGACTGGGCGGGGCGCTCGGCGGCCAGCGTCGAATAGAACTCGAGCCCTGAGGTGGCCGTGACCGCTGCTGCGCGACAGCCCCCCCCAGGTCGTGAGACACTCCTCGGACCCCAGGGCGCGGGCCTCCCAGACCGGATGTCTTGTAGAACTGGATGGAGCGCTCGACGGAGTCGCCCTGGACGGGCGAGGCCGGAGGCGCTTCCTGCGGGGTCGTGGCCTGGGGGGGCTGGCTCTCGTCGTGGGCTCGATAAAAGCTGATCCCGGCCTGCGGAGAAGAGAAGCCCAGGCGAATGTCAGCCCGCGTACGCGGGGGGGGGGGGCGTGCGGACTTGCACGGCTTCCAGGTTGGGCGAGGGCCGGTAGTCGGGCAGCGGCTCGTGGGCCGCCGGGGCAGGACAAGCGGCCAAGTTCTGGTAGAAGGCGACAGAGGGCGGGGCGGGAGTGATCGGGGCCGGGCTGGGCAGGGGCTCGTGCGCCGCTGGCGCCGGGGAGGCGGCCAACTGCTGGTAGAACCGCGCCCCATCGACCGGGCCCTGTTCGGCTGCATGTGGAGCGGGACACGAGGGTGTGCGTGTGTGTGTCGTGTAAAGAAGGAACGAAGTAACGGGAAAATAAAAACCAGAGAGGTGAAGAGACAGCACGAATGTCACTGCACCCGTGGGCGAAGGTGTGTGTGTGTGTGTGTGTGTGGGGGGGGGGGGGGGGGGGGGGGGCATGTCGAGCGATGCGAAGCCGGACCGTGGCGGTGACGCGGCTGGCGGGGTGGGCGGGTTCTGCGGCCGAGACCGCCAGCCCGGCGAGCAACGAGGGCCATGAAGGCATCAACGCCCACCTGCTCCGGCTGGGGCAGCTCCTTGAGGATGGCCTCCATCTGCGCGTCGAACAACGTGGGCGATCGGGGGCATCGCAGATCGAAGTGAAGATCGTGCTTGCGGGGCCATCATGCGCGTGCGGACCTCGGAGGGGCTCGGGGCCATGTCGAGTTCCTCCAGGGCGGCCTGCAGCTGGGCCGGGGTCAGCGACCCGTCCCCGTCCGCGTCGTACTGGCCGAAAATGACCGCCAGCCAGCCGTCGGCATCAGGCTCCGATGTTCGGATGGGCTCCTCTCGGATGGGCTCCTCTCGGATGGGCTCCTCTTTCGTCGGAGCCACCGCGGGCGCGGGAGCAGGCGCGGGAGCAGGCGCGGGAGCAGGCGCGGGAGCAGGCGCGGGGGCAGGCGCGGGGGCAGGCGCGGGGGCAGGCGCGGGGGCAGGCGCGGGGGCAGGCGCGGGGGCAGGCGCGGGAGCAGCGCCAGCATCCGGGGAAGGCACCGCTTTCGGGGCCAGGGCGGCCGAGTGGTAGGCCTACCGTCAACGGGTCGTGGGGGGGATAGGGTTGGCCTCGTGAAATGGGGGCGGGTCTGACCAGACCTCGAAGAGGGCCGAGAAGTAGGGGCGCAGTGGCCCATACACGCAGGCGAGCGGGTCGCGTTCACCCTGGGTGGGGGAAAGGCTCTTGATGAGAAACGGCAGACGGCACAGGGGCGGATGCAGACCTGGTCACGAGCGTCGGTGCGCGCGCCCCGCTCGAGGAGGGCCTGGGCCACCTCGTATCGGCCCCCCGAGCAGGCCAGGTGGAGGGGGGTGGCGCCGGACTTGGTGCGCGCGTCCAGCCGCGCCCCGTGCGCCAGCAGCATCTTGGCCAGGGCCCCATGGCCGCCCTTGCAGGCGCAGGCAAGCGGCGTGAAGCCCTCCTGGGCGAAGGAGACGGAGACGGAGGATGAGGAGGCTGGAAGACGGGCCTCTCGACTCGGCCACAGACATCGTTCTGGGCGCTGGGCGAAACGCCCGCCTGCAGGAGATACTCGGCCACGTCCCGGTGACCCTCCCGGGCCGCCAGATGCAGAGCCGTCCCGTGCGACTGCGGGGCGCGACGTTGCGACGATGAGGGGGTGCCCGAAGGCAGAGGAGAGAGGTGCGACAGACGGCGAACTGCGCCCCAGCAGAGGCGCCCGCAGCCACCAGCAGCTTGACCATCGCCAGGTGGCCGTGAACGGCTGCCAGGTGAAGCGGCACCAGTCCGTTCTGCCGGGGGCGGAGCCACGAAACGGTGAGTTTGACACGCTCCACCGGGGGGTCGCTTCGTCTCTTTGGGAGGCCCCCGGGTCCGCTGCGGCAGACCGGCGATGGCGGCTCGAGAAGCACCCGGGCGCCGATGAGGACCTGGGCCGCCTCGACGTGGCCCTGGAGGGCGGCCAGGTGGAGGGGCCGCCAGCCGGACTGGTCGATGGCCTCCAGGTCCGCCCCTCGGGTCGCCAGCAGCGCCACCAGAGGCGCCGATCCCGTCAGGGCCGCTCGATGTAAGGCCGTGCACCGATTCTGCGGAGGGATGCACGGATGTGCGGGGAAGATCGGAGGGGGAGGGGGAGGGGAGATCGGAGGAGAGATCGGGAGGAGGAGGAGGGAGGGGGATCGGAGGAGGAGAGGAAGATCGGAGGGGGAAGATCGGAGGGAGGGGGGGGGCGTCGGAAACCCGCCTCAAGAGGGGCGACCAGAGCAAAAGGGGCGGGAGGCTGGGTGGCGGGCTGACGCTGTCGAGGGCGTTGACGGCGATTTGGTGGTCGAGCAGAAGGGCAGCCGACTCGAACTGGTTGTGGATGGCAGCCAGGTGCAAGGCTGTGCCGCGCTCCTGGGAGGTGGGGGGAGTGGCGAAGACGATGGGAGGACGAAAAAGATGAAGACAAGGAAGGCCGGGGAGAGGAGGGCCAGTCGTGCGAGACTGACCTCGAAGGTGGCCGCCAGGTCGGCATGGGCCGCCAAGAGGAGACTCGCGACGGCAGTGCGCCCGGCAATGACGGCAAGGTGGAGGGGCGTCTGGCACTGTAGGAGGGGTCAAACACGGAGGAGATAGGGGCTGGGGGGCCCTTGGAAGCGGACCTGTGCCGTACGGGCGTTGACGTCAGCCCCGTATGCGATGAGGGTGGCCACCAGAGCTTCGTGGCCCGCCAAGGCCGCCAGATGGAGCGCCGAGAAGCGGTCGGGCTGGGGGGCCTCGTTGACCGCGGTCTGGGGCAGCCCCGCCAGCAGAGCGGCAACCACATCGATCCGCCCCCCGTAGCAGGCCACCTGGAGGGGCGTCCGGCCCACATGGGCCTCCGCCAGACACTGGCTGAGCTGGGGGAGGCGCCCACTGATCGCAGAAGCAGCCTGAGATTGAGCTCGCCGGGCGTCTTTGGCCAGCTCCAGGAGGCGCCCAGCACGAACAGCCTCGGGAGCGCCGGGGTTGGGGGAGGCATCGGCCGCCTGCCGGGCCATGCGGAGGAGCTCGTGGGCCGGATCGGGCTGGGGCGGCGGCCCAAAGACCCGCGTCAGGAGGGTCGCGACAGAGGCCACGCTCTCCGAGAGCCGCTGGCGGCCGTGGCGGTGCCGGTCCTCCCGCTGGGCCCTTTGGCGGGCCGTCTCCGAGGCGCAGGCGGCCTCGGCAGCGGGGGCAAGCCGGCGGAAATCGGCCAGCAGAGCAGACAGGATCGCACTGCTGGCACCAATGGGCACCAATGGGGTTTGGCCGAAGGTGGGGAAAAAACGGGCAGACTCTCGTCGCCCAGCAGCAGCATCGGTCGCCGGGTGGGCCGAGGCGGCGAGCCTTTTCCTTTGGCGGAGTTGCTTCTTTCGCTTCTTCAGCTCATCATCTGCACCGGATTCACCTAAAAAAGAAGAAAGGTTCATCGCCGCAAGGTGGGGCAAGAACCAGCCAGACCAGAAGAGGAACCCGAAGAAGGCACAAGATTTCTGAGAGTTACTCGCATCCCATCGGACGAAGGTTCTGCGAGAGCATAGTAGTCCCCGTCCTCATCAGAGAAAATCACCTCCCCTGCGGGGATGCTGCGTGGGCTGCAAGAGATGAATAGTCCGATCAGGGGGTCGCAATGCAACACTGTTTCGAATGCACCACCTTCTTCTCCGAGAGTGACCAATGTCACTTGTCTTTCGGCAAGGGCAGCCGGGAAAATCTCTGAACACCCCGAGCAGCGCATTTCCCTCTGCGAAGAGCAGACAATGCCCGGTTCGGTGTCCACGGATGTAAGAAATTGGGCCATTCAGTCAGTCGTGTCAATGCAGCCTCGTGTGAGGCGAACTAAGGAACCATGAGAGAAATTCGTGGTGGACGCTTCTCTTCAAGTGTTGGGTCCTGCCCCCCCCCCCCCCCCCCCCCTCCCGAAGTTCGGCCGTCCACGGAGGGCATAACGGCGGCTCGGTTCGTTGGCGGCCTCAAAAAATGTCAGCGGGCAGCGATGCAACACCTGTTGGCCGGTGGATGGTCGTGGCATTCCTCGTTTTTCAATGATGGGAGTTAAAGAGATAGCGACGACTGGGTTTTTGCGTCGAGAGAATTCTCGCAAAACAAAAACAAGATCTCTTAAAATCACGACCCCGCAAGTGCAAGAAGAAGGCGATGCTCACATTGGCGTTGGCGGCTACTGCTGTGGCAGAGCGGCTTGCTGTGCTTGTTGTAGAGCCGCTTGTTGTGCCACAGCGTGCTGTGGTAGGTGGGCCCGAGATGCGGTGGCGCTCCCCGGCATGGGGAGGGGCCGTACCTTCTTCTCGGCGACGATACGCATCAGCAGCTGCTTGGCCTCGCCCGTGGGGAAGTTGGACATGTCGTAGTATGATGGCGCCAGCTCGATCAACCTGCGGCGGGGATCGGAGAGCCGGGGGTTTGATGAGCGAGATGATCGGGTGGCGACTCAAGCGGGGGTGAAAGCCCTCCTGCCTTCCGCTCCGCCCCGCCCCGCCCCGCTCCGCTCCGCTCCGCCCCGCCCCGCCCCGCTCCGCTCCGCTCCGCTCCGCCCCGCTCCGCCCCGCTCCGCTCCGCTCCGCCCCGCTCCGCTCCGCTCCGCCCCGCTCCGCTCCGCCCCGCTCCGCCCCGCTCCGCTCCGCTCCGCCCCGCTCCGCCCCGCCCCGCCCCGCCCCGCTCCGCCCCGCTCCGCTCCGCTCCGCTCCGCCCCGCTCCGCTCCGCTCCGCCCCGCTCCGCTCCGCCCCGCTCCGCCCCGCCCCGCTCCGCCCCGCTCCGCCCCGCTCCGCCCCGCTCCGCTCCAACCCAACCCGCCAACAGACCACTCTGGGGAGATCTCGGTGCAGGTGCGGATGTAGTTCTTGGTGGTGAGGACGAACTCGTGGTAGAGGACCCAGTTGGGCTTGTTGTCGAGGCCCGTGCTGGGGTGCAGCTGCACCACCTGGTTGTCCTTGGCCGTCATGTAGTGGCCGCCCCGCTCCAGATGGGCCACCTGCATGAAGAAGCCCGCCGTCAGGGCCCGGCGGATGTTGGGGTAGTACTGGCGCGAGGCGAAGTCGGTGCTGTTGAGGGGGATGGCCAGCCGCTGCAGGATGCGCTGCAGCTGCACCCGGACGTTCTCCGCCGAGCGCATCGTGCGCTGGTTGAGGAAGTTGTTCCAGCACCAGTTGGGGTCCTCGCCTGCGCCGGGGGTGCGAGAGGGCGGGAGGAGAGCGGTGATGACGCCGCAGGGGGCGTGTGCGTGGCAGGGTTGTTTTTTGTGCGTGGCGTGGCGGCGTGGCGGTGGCGGCGTGGGGGTGGCGTGGGGTGGGGTGGGGTGGGGGGGGGGGGGGGGGGGGAGGGGCGTGTGCGGACTGTTGGCCTTCCATGCGTGGTAGGCGTTGAGGAGGGTCAGGTGGTCGCCGTCGGAGTGGGTGAACCGAGAGCGGGCCTCGTCGGCGGCCTTCTGGGCCTCGCGGGGCCTGAGGAAGCACTGCGGCACGCTGAGCATGGCCGCGATGGAGAGGATCTCGTTGCTGCAGTTGAACTCAGGGGCGGCCACCAGCATCTACCATCACCACCACCACCATCATCACCACCACCGCCGCCCATGGAAGGAAAAATGATGCGATGAGCGACAGGAGCGGGCACCAATGACCCCGCGAGGAGGGAAATGGAAGGAGGGTCGAGGGGGGTATCGGACCTTGGCGAGCTGGGGGTCCAGGGGGAACTCGGACATGACGGCCCCCAGGGGGGTCAGGTTGCCGTCGTCGTCGAGGGCCCCCAGGTAGTTGAGCATCTCCAGGGCGCGCATGAGGGTCTCCGGGGCGGGCGGGTCCATGAAGTCGAAGTGCACCAGGTCGTCGATGCCGATCTTCTTCAGCTGCAGCACCACGGCACCCAGGTTGGAGCGCAGGATCTCCGGGTAGGTGTTCTCCTGGAGCTCCTTCTTGAAGGCCTTCTCGGTGTACAGGCGGAAGCACTTGCCGGGCCGCGTCCGGCCCGCACGGCCGGCCCGCTGCTGGGCGCTGGCCTTGGAGATGGGCGACACCAGCAGGGACTCCACCCGCACGCGGGGGTTGTAGACCTTCTGCTTGGAGAAGCCCGGGTCCACCACGTAGACGATGCCGTCGATGGTCAGCGAGGTCTCGGCGATGTTGGTCGAGACGATGATCTTCCGGCCGGCAGGGCCGCCGGGCGTGCGGGGGGGCGGGGCCGGATCAAAGATGCGCTGCTGCTGCTGGGGGGGCAGGGTCGAGTAGAGCGGGTAGACCGTGACGGGGCCCACCTCGGGCCCGGCCTCCTCGACCTCCTTGCGGATTTTGTTGACGGCGTCCTCGATCTCCTCCTCGCCCGTCAGGAAGAGCAGAATATCGCCCGGCTCCTCGCACACGTGGATCTGAGGGTGGGAACGGGGTGGAAAATGGGGTGCGTGGGGGAGAGAGGGAGAGGGTGCGGCGTCGCATCAGCAAGGCTGGCCGAGGTCTGGGCGGCCGCACCCCTGGCAGCGGGCAGCCGCACCCCAACCGACCTGGACGGTGGTTCGGATGGCGGCCTGGAGATAGTCGCGTTCAGGCTCGGGGGTGTAGTAGATGTCGACGGGGTGCAGCCGACCGGGGACCTTGAGGAGGGGGGCGCCCTCGAAGTACTGCTGGAACTTGGCGGCATCGAGGGTGGCCGACATGACGACGATCTTCAGGTCGGGCCGCTTGGGCATGATCTCCTTGATCAGGCCGAACAGCACGTCCGTGGCAAGGGTCCGCTCGTGGGCCTCATCCAGGATCAGCACCCTGCGTTCCAATGGCACACCGCCAGCCCACACCAACAGCCGAAGCAAGAAAAGGGGTGAGCGGGCGGCCTTGAGCAGGGACAGGGGAGGGAGCCGCGGGGCGGGGGGGACAGACTTGTACCGGGACAGGAGCGGGTCGCTCATGGACTCGCGAAGAAGCATACCGTCGGTCAGGTACCTATATGCCCCGCAGTGGTCCCAGGGTGAGCAGACCCGCACACGGTGGGGGGGGGGGGGGGGGGGGGGGGGCTGAGGGGGCTGGAGGGGGGAGGCAGGCGGACTTGAGCACGGTCTTGGGGCCGCTGAGGTCCTCGAAACGGATGCTGTAGCCGACCTCCTCGCCCAGGGTGACGTCCATCTCGTCGGCCACACGCTTGGAAACCGACATGGCAGCCACACGGCGGGGCTGGGTGCAGCCTAGGGCGGAGAGCCGTCGTCGGATGGGGAGCGGAGAGACGGCACAACCGACCCGGGGCGGAGGGACGGGACGCGTCCAAGACCAAAAAGAAACCGATGTGAAGCAGTTTTCAGGCCAGGCATTACCGCCAGAGAGGGGGTGGAAGGGGTACTCTCACCAGACCAATTTGATAACGTCCACCCCCAAGGAATTCGTCGCTGACCAAGAACTGTGGGATCTGTATGATCAGACAACATAATAGACAAAAGGGACACCAAACATAAGGGTAGATGAGGAGTGTTCCCAGATGTCGCGAGGTTTGAAGATCAGACCTGGGTCGTCTTCCCGCTACCAGTCTCCCCAACAAGAACCACAACCCGATTCTCTCTCACAAGGCGCAGGAACTCTTCCTTGTGTTCATAAATCGGAAGCTTGGTTCGCTTCTCGAGGATCTGGTAGTATTGGGCCGAGTACGGCTTCTGAGTCAGGGGATTGGTCTGGCCGTCCTCTTTTTGATCAAAACGTGACCGCTTCATGGATGCGGCTGTGGTGGTGATATCCAAACGCTGGCGCCTGTGGTCGCTCATTGCTTGCGTTGCGGGGTGTAGTGACAGGGCAAAGCAGACATTAGACGGGTTTTTTGTGTGGAAGCGGTTCTTCATATCCTGTTCTTTGTGAGGGGTGATTCCCCTTGGAAAAAAAAATGAGAAAACGAAGAGGTTAAGTAGGTGGGCCCCGCAGCGGCCGCGGAGGCGGACGTGATGGCAACTGAGGGGACGAACCAACGGGTTGAGGGGGAGGAGTTTGTGTGGGAGGGGGAAGGCTTCTTGAAAGCGGAGTGGTCAGAGCAGCCCAACGTGGACGGAATGTCCCTGGTGAAGAAAAGAGCAATGGTGACTCGAGCGGCGACGAGAGGCTCGGTGGTGGGGGAGGGGTGGCCGGGGATGTGGGACCGGGCTGCGTGGGAGGCGGAGAGAAGGAGGAAGCCACCCGAGCGGCAAACTCCACCTCATCCTGGCGGAGACGCCGCTCGGCCGATCGGGCGCCCGCCTGCATCCTGGCCTGCAGCTGATCCCGAGCCCGGGCATCGTCTTGCATCCGCAGCTGGAAATGGAGGGGCCGGTCCGGCGTGCCAACGGTGCCTTCGGGTGGCATCGGAGAGTCGCCCTCACCTCCAAAGAGGGAGGCCCCCGAGGAGAACGGGGTCCGGACCGAGTCCAAGGCGGGCCGGGCAAAGGGGCTCGTGAAGGGGGTCGGCCCGCTGATGGCGTCCTCGCCCCACCCTCCGGCCACTTTCGCCTCGGCATCGGCCTGCGCGCGTTGCTGACGCAGGAAGAGCTCCAGGGCCGTGGGCGGCTCCGGCTCGGGGGCCGGGGGTTTGGCCGCCTCGGCACCGGCACCGGCACCGGGCGGGACCGGGGGCGGGCCGCGGGGACGGGGGGGAGGGACCCCGGGACGGGGGGGTGGGCAAGAGGGTCGCGGCGGGGGCGCCCGGAGGGGGAGGGATGGGGAGGCAGAGACAAGCCGGGGCGACTCGGCAACGGTTGAACTCAACTAGAGGCGTGCGGTGGAGGGGGAAGCATCGGTGAGGGTGGCAGGCTGGGGGCATGCGAACAGACCAGCCCAAGAGGGGGAGGGGATGAGACGGTGTCATAGGGCGGTGGGGACCCAACGGAGGGGCTGCCCGCAAGGCTGCCCGAAGGAGAGCCCGGGCTGCCCCCCGTCCGGCGGTGCAAGGGCGAAGGGGTGATGGCCAGGGTGTGGGGAGGAGCCGGGACGGGCGCTGCGGGCGCCTCCCGGCCTATCGCGATGGCCGGGGCATTGGAGGCCGTCGGCTGCGACGACGGGCGTGCGACTCGCCTGCGCCTTGCCGGCGCGGCCAGGGCGGCCCGGCGATGGCTGGGAGGGCACATGCGTGGGGCGGGGGCGACGTGGCGGATGTGCAGCGTGCGCGGGTCGGCGAAGGACATGCTCACATCCCCCGGGCGGAGCGGGGCAGCCCCCGGGTCGCCCCCATCGTCGGGTTGCGGCGCCACGGCGGCAAGTCTCTCCTCGGCCCCCCTCGGGCGGAGGCCCGGGGCCGCCGGCCTGTCGGGCAGCACCAGATACAGCTCAACCACGGTAGGGCCGCCTCGCCCCCGGCAGCAAGAACACGGGCACCACCGGCGGGCGAGCGAGGCCAGCCCAGGGAGCAGCCCCAGGCACATCACAAGGGCGGCCGTTGCGCAGGCTGCCCCCGCCGCGAGGGGCGAAAAGGCGGCGACGGGGCCGCCCTGGGACAGAGCCTCCACAGGGGACGGCCCGTAGGCGCGCAGCCAGGTGGCCAGAGGCGTGTCGGGCAAGGTGTACACCACCGGGCCGGCGGGCCCGAAGCCCTCGGGGAAGATCAGCCCCAGGCCCAGCAGGGCCGCGCCCACCCCGCACAGGATTCCCTCGCGCCACAGGTACCACGAGCGGGTGAAGGGGCGCCAGGCCAACAGGACCAGGGCCCGGGCCACCAGCAGGACGAGCCCCAGGGCCTGCAGGATGGCCAGCAGGGGGCCCGCCGGAGGGCCGTCCAACTGGGGCCTCCCGCTGAGGTCGCTCTGGTAGGGGCGCAGGTACCAGAAGGCCGCGTAGGCCTGGCTGCAATACCGCTGCGCGCACGCGGCCAGGGCGGCCATCAGGATGGTCTGCAGGGCCATGGCTCCCTGGTAGCCGCCCCGCGAGAGGGGCGCCCGCAGGTGGTGGTACAACGGCAGCAGGGCTCGGGCCCGGTTGGCCAGCCCGACCGATGAGGCGGCCTCCCGGTACGGGTGCGCGGGCTGCGCTGCTCCACGCCGGGCCGAGGGAGTGGAGGCGGCTGTGGCCGCCAGGCGGAGGGGAAGGGAGACGCAGCGGAGGGTGCGCTGGTGGGTGGCGGGGGCGGCCCGGCGGGAGTCGGGCTGTTTGGTCTGCAGCACGAAGAGCAGCGACTCGCCGCTGTGCAGAAAGGCCTTGGGCACCAGGGCCAGGGCGCTGAGGGGCTCGGGCGAGTGCCCCAAGGTTGCAGTGGGAGCGGGTGCAGAAGGCATCAGCTGAGCCGCGGCCAAGTGGGTCGGCGCGGTGGCGGCAGCCGCGAGGGGATTCAGGGACAGCTCGACGGCTTGGGGGCTGTGACGGCGGATGGACTCCCGCTGCACCGCCCCGCCGGCAAAGAGGTGCCCCGCCACCGGCACCAGCCCCACGAGGCCGTTCAGGGCCCCTTCGGGGTCTTCGAGAGGGGGGGCCACCCCGAGGGCCGACCAGCAGCCGCAGCAGCAGGCCTGACGAGGAGCCCCGGCGGGAATCCGGGCCGACCCGCTTGGGGCGGGGCGATCGGCGGATGGCAGCCGAGCCGAATCTCGCAGGAGGATGGCGCAGTACTCGTCGAAGTGGGCCAAAACACGGAGCGCCAGGCCCTTGGCCAGCAGGGGACCGACGAGAGCCGTCGCCAGAACGGCCGCCAGCTGAGCCGCAGGGAGGGAAGAGACCCCGTGCAGGAGCTGAGGGACGGGGCTCCGAACCAGAAGCCGGACGGACCGCAAAGGCCGCGAGGCCGACAGGGACCCAAGTGAGGAGGGGGCTGCTCAAGGGGCCCGGACCGCTGCCGATGGCGGGCTGGAGGAGGACCAGAAGGGCAGTGCACGTGAGGGGGTACGTGAAGGTCATGGCCACCAGGTACCACCACCCCCACAATCGGGTCCACGATCGGGTCACCCACAAGCGGAACGAATGGCGCCGGCGCAGGCAGCAACAGCCGAAGAGCAACAGCGAAGCTGCAGAAGAGGGTGAGCAACCGTGGGGACGAATCGCTTCGGACGGACCCCAGCAAAGCAACGGAACCAGCAAAGAGAAGAGAAACACACAAACACACTGAAATATGGAAAAGTCAGCGCTGATCAGGCGGAGCTGCGGCGCAACAGTTGAGAGCGGAGCATTGACGGAAAATTGCTGGCTGATCAGGGGCGTGAGAATCCCAACAGAGAGTGGGGATGAAATTCCCCAACTGAGTAGGGTCCCCAAATTGAAAGAATACAACGGGGACAGCGCAGCAACAGTGTAGAGAACAAAGATAATGTCGAAAATGAAATGAATGTCCGCCGGTTTCCTGCGGCTCCAATAAAACAATGCGAGAAGAGCGACGAGTCCTCCCGTTGCCCAGGAGATTAATCCATTCCAAACTCCTGCTGGGGCCATGATGCCATTTGATTTGAAATGTTAACGATAGCAAAGAGAACCCGACACCTCTATAGGCTATCTTTTCAATCCTCAGCAAAAACGGACACTCCACCAACTGAGGCCGCCACCGACCAGGTCCTGACGCCGAATTTCCCCCTGTCATATATATCATTTCCCATTTGCAGGCCTCAGTTCGAAGTGAGGGGGATGAATCCTGGGAATTTGTAGATAAAAACCTTCCCATCTATCCCCGGCCTCCGTTCACTCCGACACTCGTTTGGCAAGACGACGCCGACCATTGTCCACTGTGCCCGCCGGCCTCCCGAAAGAAGCCAAAAATCCAATGCGAGTTCTGCCTCCGCGGCATGTGCACCAAATGTCCGAAGATCGTGTCCCTCGCCGGCTGACTCTTTTTTGGGTAGGCCACGGGGGCCGCTTCATGAGCCGGCTTCCCGCGCGGGTGGTGCCCTTCCGGCCCCAGCCCCCGCCCGGCTGGACAGGCCCGGCCGTCGTCTTTCATCCACCCGGGCCACCGGCCAAGCCAGGAGCGGCGCCCCAGGACAGGCTCCCCATCTGCCCGTCGTGCTTCGCTGCCTACTCGACCCGTCTGTTGATCTGCTCACCCCCCCGTCGGGTGCTCATGTCCCCATGCCCCTTGTCCCCGTGTCCCCATGTCTCCATGTCCCCCCGGGGTGGCGCCCAGTCTTCGACGTGCCCTGCTTCCCTCCCGATCGGGTGTCCGAGCTGGTCGTCCTCTGCCAGGCGGCCCGCTCCCAGGAGACCCTCGTCAACGCCGCCAGTGCACTGCTCTGGGTGATCCACGGCTGTCCGCCCCGCCGCCCGATTGCCTTCATGGCCACCCTCCCCATGGCCACCAGCCCCCATGGCCACCAGCTCCCGCACTGCTCTTCACGGCGCGCGGTCCCCTCTTTCCTCCTCTCGCCAGTGGAGGACAAGAGCTCCATCCCGTGGGCGGCCGTCGCCTCGCTGCTCCTCCGCAAGGACTGCGTCTTCATCAGCCCCGTGGTGCTGCAGTGCCTGCTCAAGATCCTGCCCGCACGTCCGTCCTGCCCCTGCCTCCCTCACCTGCACCCTCCCCCCCCCTCCGGGCCTGGCAAAACCACCGCTGACCCTGGCTGATGGTTCGTTGCCCCCACCCCGCGTGGCCTGCCAGAGGGCCCCGAGCTGGCGCCCGTCTCGTGGGTGCCCATCCTGCCGCGGCTGGTGACCTTCCTGCGCGGGCCCCAGCCGCTGCGGAGCCTGGCGGCCCAGGTGCTGGCCGGCCTGGCGCCCCCTCAGGGTCCGTCCTCCCCATCGACGGCCGACCTCCGCTCACGCACACCCACCGTGGGCTCGCCTCCCCTCCCTCCCCCATGGCCCCCAGCGGCCGTCCATCCGGCCTTCTTCTACCTGCTGCCTGACATCGCCGTGGCCCTGATGGAGGCCCTCGCCCCGCCACAGCCGCAGCCGCAGCCCACCCTCCCCGTGGCCCAGCCGCCCGGCCCGGCCCAACATGCCCCCCCTGCACCGGCATCCGCTCCCGCGCCCGCGCCCGCGCCCGCGTCCCCCTCGCTCCCCGCACCCGCACCCGCACCCGTGGTGGCGCCGGCTTCTCCGCCCATGCCCGTGGTGGGGGTGCCCGGGAGCCGCTGCTCATCCCCTGTGCGGCTCTCGGTCCCCTCCACCCCGCCGAGCCTGGCCACGCGCCCCTCGGCACTGACGGCCGCCCTGGCCGCAGCCGCAGCCGCGGAGGCCCCGACCGGGCCCAGCGGCCCCGCATCAGGACCCGCTGCTCCCGCCACGGGTGGAAGCGGGGCCCCCGAGCCCCCGATCAGCCCGTCGACATCGCTCTTCGATTCCCGGCCGACATCCCCCCACCCAGCCCACCCAGCCCACGAGGGGAGCGCCCCCTCTGCGACCGCGCCGCCCTGGCAGCCACCCCCGCCGCCGGGCCCCGCCCAGACGGCCGCCCAGCCCAGCCCGGCAGCTGCCGCCGCGACCACCACGGCCGGGCCGGTGGCCACGCATCACGGGGGACCCTCGGGGCCGACCACGACCACCCTGGCCCCGACCTGGCCCGAGGAGCGCCCCCTGGCGGCCGTCCTGGCGGGCCTCTGCCTGGAGGTGGTCTCGACCATGGGCCGCCTGCTGGTCAGCGGGCCCCAGGCCGTCTCGGCGGCCCTGCTGCGCCAGGCGGCCCTGCTGCCCCCCCAGCTGCCCCTCTTCGCGGCGCCCACCGGAGCCTCGCCAAGCCCCGCCACCACACCCGCCCCCTCGGCCGCCGCCACGCCCACCGCCAGCCCCACGCCCGCCCCCGGCTCCCCGTCCTCCTCGGCGCCACCCGGCGGGGCGCCCCTCCCGGAGCCGGCCCGCCACCTGCTGACGACCCCCACGGCCCAGCAGGGCCAGGCCAGCCTGCCGGGCTTCCCCCAGGCGGCCTGGTTCCCGGACCTGGCCCTGGCCCCGGACCCGGCCGGGGGCGAGGGGCCCCGGCTGTCGGGCTTCCTGTGGGGCATCCTGCTGGGGGCCCTGACCTGGGCCCCCTCCCTGCCCCCCGATGTGGTGGGGGCCCTCCTCGAGCAGGTCAAGCGCTCCCCCGGTCCGTCGGCCGGCCGCCCTCCCCACCACCCGCCACCATGGGGGCCAACCCGCCACCCACTCCATCCCTGCCTCGTCCATCGTCGCCGCCTGCCGCCCATCGCCGCCGCCTGCCCATCCTCTCGTGCCTCACGCGGATGGGCGGGATGGGATGGGTGGGGGGGGGCGCTCAGTGGGCTTCCTGGCGCAGCACCCCTCGCTGGGCCGGGTGCTGGGGATGGCCCTGGGGCCCCCGGGGAACCCCCTGACGGGTCTGGCCTTCGAGGCGCTGCTGAGCTTCCTCATCGACGAGTGCGACGGGGTCCCCTCGGGCCTGCCCCTCGACCGGCTGCCCAGACTTCTCCAGGGGGGCCCCCCCCAGGCCGCCCTGGCCCTGCGGCTCCTCAGGGCCGCCATCAAGGAGGGTCCGCTGCCCCGGACACAGCGCCCGCCCCGGCGCCTGCCCGCCCCACCGCCCCTCTCGTCTCCTCTCGTCCTCTCGTCCTCTCGTCCTCTCGTCCTCGCCATCCTCATCGTTGTGACCCCCACCCCGCATGCCCATGCAGTCCCCCCCGAGGGGAAGCCCCACTACGGGCGCTACTGGGCCTTGGTGGCCGAGGTGCTGGGCGGCCTCTATCTGTGGTCGTTGCCACCGGCGCCCCCGCCCCCCGCGGCCGGCTCGCCCGCATCGCCCACGGGGGACCGCCGCCGGTCCGCCAACCGGGGCAGCAGCAGCAGCTCCAGGCCCCAATCGCCCACGGCCACCCAGAACCGCCCCGCTTCGCCGCTGCCGCCCCAGGGGACCGGGGGCTCCGGCGCGGGGGCTCTCTGGGCCGGTCGGCCGGCTGCCGAGGTGGAGGAGGCTATGGCCCTCCTGACGGTCATCCTCCAGTACGGTCCGCCCCTGATACCCATGCTCGCCGCCCCCCCATGCTCGCCGCCCCCCCATGCTCGCCGCCCCCCCATGCTCGCCGCGCATCCTGTGCGATTGCTCAGCCAACGCGCACCGTCTCCCCTCCCCTCCCCCGCCTGGCTGGCCGGCCGGCTGCTTTGGCGCAGAGCCCGTGCGGCGGGTCTTTGTGGAGCAGCACATGGGGGCCCTGATGGCCCTCATGGGGACCCGCCCCGAGCGGCCCGGGGCCGCGGCCATCGATCGCTTCGTCGCCGGCATCCTCGCACAGGGTCCGCGGCCCCCCGCCATCCCTTTCTGCATGGGCTCGCTCCGGCCCCCCCCCCCCCCCCCCCCCCCCCCCCCCATGGGCTCTGCATCCCCATGGGCCCCGTCCCGTGGCTGGCGGGGCATGGGCCGGCCGCCGGCTGACCTTCTCTCTTCGCCTCCCCCGGTTTGCGCCTTGGCAGCGCTGCCCCCGGGGGCCGACATGACCCCGCTGCTGCAGATGATCTGCGCCAACCTGCTGGTCAACCCGCACCTGCTGCCCGACGGGGCCGTCCAGGCGGGCCTCATCCAGCTGCGGGCCATCCTCCAGCCCTCGGGTCTGCCCCCGTCATGCCCCCCTGCCTTCCACCCTCCCTCCTCGACCGCACAGCCCGTTTCACGTGCGGCGCTGTTGTGGGGTGGTGGGTGGGGGGCGCGGCTTGGCCGTTGGTCGTTGCCAGAGGCCCGCCGGCAGGACTTCCTGAAGCTGCGGGGCGGGTTCTTCTTCCGGACGGTGGCCACCCTCTGCGGGGCCACCCACCGTGACCGGGGCCTGTCCGAGGCGGCCCAGGAGGCCCTGCTGACGTACATGCTGGGCGAGGATCCCGTCCTGGACCCCGACGAGGCCGCCAACGGGCACATGGGGGCCCTGCTGACCAGCATCGACCCGGCCGTCCGCCACGCGGGCTTCCTCTGCCTGCCCAGGCTGGTCGACGCCCGTCCGTCCACCACGCCCCCTCCGCCGCCCCCCAGGCTGGTCGACGCCCGCCCGTCCCCCCCTGCCGCCCCCCCTCGGCAGCCCTCCGCCTGGCCCCCCACTCCCTGCCCGTCCTGCCCAGTCCGCTTGCCCGCCCGTGTGGCCTCCCCCGCCTATCCGCCCTTCCCGGCCCGCCCGCCCGCCCGCCAGCCCGCCCGCCCATCCGCCCGCCCGCCCATCCGCCCATCCGCCCATCCGCCCATCCGCCCTTCCCGGCCCCGCCCTCCTGCAGGGCCGCCGTCGAAGTACACGAGCTTCTGGGAGGGCGCGCTGGCCTTCCTGCTGAGCGACCGGCTGCAGCGGCTGGCCGTGGGCCCCGACGGGGCCCTCCTCGACCGCGTCTGGGCGGACCTCGTCGGTCCGCGGCTGCCGCCCACCCGCACGGACGCCACCACTGCAACCTGGGCCAACCCATGCGCGCGCCGCCCAGACCACCATCCGCTCGCCCATCGGTCATCTGGTCGCACCCGTTGCCGCGGGGCGGGCGGCTTGCGGGCGGGTGCGCAGAGGACCTCCGGCCGCGTGTGGGGCGGGACCCGGCCCGGTACGTGGAGCTGATGCGCATCTCGGCGGCGCCCCGGGTGCAGGGCCCCATCGCCCAGGCCCTGGCGGCCCTGGCGGCCAAGTCGGAGGCCCACCGGCTGGCCCTCGACGGGGCCGGGGCCCTGCCCCCGCTGGCCCAGCTGGCCGGCCAGCTGTCCACCAGCGACTTCGGCTCGGCGGCCCCCTCGGAGCTGGCCACGGCCCTGGCGGACTTCTTCACAGCCTTCCTCTGCGGCGCCGGCGCCCCCGGTCCGCCCCGGCCGGTGTGGCCCGACTCCCCATTCTGCGCTCCCCGCTCCCCATTCCCATCCCCGCAGGCCCACGCCGATCCCCTCTGGCCCACTCATCTCCTCCCGGCTGACAGTCCCCTCTCCCCTCCCCTCCCCATCCCTCCCCCGCTCCTCCCCCGCTCCTCCTGCGGGTGTTGGGTTGGGTTGGGTTGGGTTGGGTTGGGCGGCGCAGACGATCGGCCGCCCCCCGACTGCGACGCCCCCGGGGCCCTGCAGCTGGCGCCCGAGGGGGACAGTAGCTCGGCCCAGGCGGCCCCCTACCACCACGAGGGGCAGGCATTCGCCCGGCCGGGCCCCTACCTGGCCTGCAAGGCCCTGGCCCTGGGGGCTCGCTTCCTGGTGGCCTGGCTCACGGCCGACCGCGGGTCGCCCCTCTACCGCCAGGCCCTGGACGCCCTGGCCGCCATCGGGCCCCACGGTCGGCCGCCTGGCATCACCCCACGCACGGCCCACACTTCGCCCGTCCTCATCCGTCCTCATCCCGTCATCCCGTCCTCATCCCGTCATCCCGTCCTCATCCAGTCATCCCGTCTCATCTTCATCACGTCCTCATCCCATCCTCGCTCTCGCCCCGTTTGTTGGTTGGGGTTGGGGTTGGGGTTGGGTGCGGCCAGAGTTTGCGGGCGGCTTCCTGGAGAGCCAGCGGATCACATTCCTGGTGATGCGGGCCGGCCATCCCTTCCAGGGGCCCCTCGGGCTGGCCAGGCTGCGGGCCGTGGCGGCCATCGTGCGCAGTCCGCACCCACCCACCCACCCACCCCCACCCCCACACACACACACACAAACACACACACGCAAGCACAGCACAGCACAGACGCACGCACCCCACTCGTCCGGCCCATCCTGCGGCTGCCTGCTGATGCTCTTATTGGGTGTGGGCGCAGACCCTGCGATGCGTGGGCACCCCTCGACGGGGGCGCTGGTGCCGCAGCTGATGGAGGTGCTCCTCGACCCCCGCATGGGCATGGGGGACCCGGCCCCCGACCCGGCCCTCGCCCTGGCCCCGGCATGCCGCGCCCTCGCAGCCCTCGTGGCCGCCTCCCGTCCGTCAGCAGGCTGGACCCGGCTCTCCCTGCCCCCTCCCTCCGCCCCCGCTTTCTCGTCTTCATCCGCCCATCCGGGATTTTCTTCTGCTCCTGTTCTTTGCATGCGCCTGTCCGGCTGTCCGGCTGTCCGGCTGTCCGGCTGTCCGGCTGTCCGCCTGTCCGCCTGTCCGGCTGTCCGCCTGTCCGCCTGTCCGCCTGTGTGCAGCGACGTACCGGGCCTACTGCCTGCGCAACACCCTCGACCGCCTGACAGCCTTCCTGCCCCCCGCGGAGCCGCCCTCGGGGCCGGTCCCCGAGACCCTGGAGGCGGAGGCCACGGGGGAGCTGCTCGAGGCGGCCCTGGACCTGATCCACGCCATGCTCGACCGTCCGGCGGCCCGCCCAAGCCACCCCCACCACCACCGCCGCCGCCACCACCACCGCCACCACCACCGCCGCCGCCACCGCCACCGCCCCGCTCCATCGCCATCTGCCCGCCCTCACTCACCACTGTCGACTGCCGCCGGTTGGATCGCTCACCCGCTGCTGGGCGATGTGGCGGGCATGTTGCCTGTGGGGGGCTGCCCTGGGTGGCGGGGCAGTGCGCTCCCTGGCCGCCTTTGAGGAGGCCTCCGTCCCGGGCCGCGTGTCTGCCCTGCTGCGGCGCCCCCGCCCCCCCGCAATCGAGGTCCGCCCCACGCCGCTGCCCCTCAGCGCCGGGTCGTTCGCTTGGCGGAGCGGCTCGCCATCCTGCGCTGGCTGCCCCCCACAGGTCTGCAGCACCCATCCGATCCCCTCCCCTGCTCCCTTCCTCCCTCCCTGCCTCCCCCCTCCCTCCCCTGATCCTCGTTCCACTCGCACCCTGTCCGTGCCTCCCTTTGGAAGGCCCGTCGGCGGGCGAACTTCGGGTGTCCGCCGGCGAGTTGCCCTCACCCGTGGCCACCCCGGGCGCCCCCGGTCCGTCCGCTCGCCCTCCTGCCCCGTGCCCCCTCCGCTGACCGATGGTGCCCTCATCTCTTCTGCGCCCTCTGCCCCCTGCCCCCCCTGTCCCCTCTGCCATCTGACCGATGGTGCCCTCATCTCTTCTGCGCGTGGCCTCGGCGCCGCCGGCTGGGGGTTGGGCCGTGCAGCGGGAGCGGGAGCGGGGCCCCGCCAGCTGGGGTACGCGGACCTGGCCCGGCTCGCCCAGGATGCGCCCGGCAGCCCCACGGCCGACGAGGCCTGGCTGGCCATCGAGCAGCTCACCGCCCTCCGCGTCGCCCGTCCGCATGCCCCCCTCCCCTCCCCGCACTCATCCATCCACGGGGTGGGGGCGTGTTGGGTTGGGTTGGGGCGCATGATGCCCAGACGCGGCCCGGGGGCAGGTCTTCGAGCAGGCCGAGGGGCTGGTGGGCATGCTGGCGACCATCCTGCTGGCCACAGCCAACCGGGCCGAGCCGCGGGTGCCCCGGACGCCCCTCGAGATGCTCGTCCTCTGGGCCGCCGCCCGGACGGTCACCTTCCTGGCCTCAAATCACGGTCCGCTGCCCCCACCCCGCCCAGGTGCCCGTGCTCACGCCCTCCGCCTCCTCGGCTGCCCCCCGCCCCGCGCGCCGGTCCATGGGATCCCTTCCCCCTTGTGCCCGCCGTGTGTGGGCGGCAGCCGCCAACCGGTGGCGCCTGTGTGGGTCGGACGAGGTCGCGGACGGCCTCTGCTGGGCGGCCCATCGGCTGCTGGGGCCGGCGCTGCCCGCGGACGCGACTCCCGCTTGGGGCCAGCCCGCCGGTGCCCGGCCGCCCCTGGGACAGACCCCCGATGTGGCCTGCCCCGCCGAGGGCGCCCTGGCGGCCCTGTCGGCCCTGCTCCTCGTCCTGACCTCCGGTCCGCCCCCCGCCGGTCGTCCCCGCCCCCTCGCCCCTTCCGCCCACGATCTCACCCTGGCTTGGCTTGGCTTGGCTTGGCTTGGCTTGGCTTGGCTTGGCTTGGCTTGGCTTGGCTTGGCTTGGCTTGGCTTGGCTTGGCTTGGCTTGGCTTGGCTTGGCTTGGCTTGGCTTGGCTTGGCTTGGCTTGGGGGGATTGGGACGGGCCGGGGCAGCGGGCCGGTGCGCCCACCTGCGAAAGAACGGCCTCCTGGGGCGGATCGGCCTGGCGGCCACCTGCGGCCACCCAGGGCTGGAGGTCTCCCGCCCTTCCCTTTCCTGTCCCACCCACCCACCCCCATCGGCTCCTCTTGACACGGGTGTTTTGGCGTCGGTGTGGGGCGGCGGCATGGCACAGGCTGCGGCGTGGGCTGTGCTGCGCCTTGCGATGCTCCTCGAGGCAGGTCCGCCCGGCCGCCCGGCTTCCCTGTTGTTCGCCGCCCCCCGATCTCTGCGGGCGCCCTGGTGCCGATGCGAGGCCTGCTGATCCTCCCGGGGCTCACCGATACCCCCAACCCCTTTCCTTCCCCTTCCCCTTCCCTTGTCCGCCTGGCCCCTGCCCCCCCCCCCCCCCCAGCAAACGCAGAGGGGCCGCTCCCGCTGCTCGGCGCTGCGCCCCCCGCGTCGGCCGTGCTGACCCCGGCCCTCCTCGCTGGTCGGTAGCTCACTGCCCATCCCTCCCCCTGAGCTCCCCCTTCTCCCTTCTCCCCTGGCCTCCCTCGGCGCCCCTCGCCTCCACCCTCATGCCCATCGGCTCCCTGCCGACCTGGCGCCCTTTGGGGGAGCCCCGCCAGATCTGGCCGTGTGCCCCCTCCCCGCGGGCCAGGCACCCACCGCGGGCCAGCTGACCGCTCGGCTGGTGCGCGACACCAGGCTCCCCAGGGACTGTCCGTCCCGCGCGCCCCTCCCCCCTCGCCCCCTCGCCCCTGACCCTCACCCTGACTCTCACCCCGTCCCGCACCCCGTCCCGCACCCCTTCCCCCGGCCCAGGCGGCCCGGCCGAGGCCCCCCCCGTGCGGCTGGGGCTCTTCCTGAAGGGGCTGGCGGGGCACCGGCTGACCTTCGACCGGGCCGGCCCCGCCGCCCCCGAGACGCTGGGCCTGCTGGGGATGGCCCTCGACGTCACCCGCTCCTCCCGTCCGGCATCCCCCCGGCCCTCATCCATCGCCCCCTTCCCTCGTCCCCCTTCCCTCGTCCCTCGTCCCTCGTCCCTGATGGCTTGGCCTCTCCTCCCCTCGGGGGCCGCGGGTCCGTGGGTGCAGCCGAGGGCCGGGCGCTGGTGCTGCGGGAGTGCGACGGGGTGCCCACCCTGGGGACGCTCCTGCTCTCCGCCGACCCGCGCCTCCTGGTGGCCGCCACGGCCCTCGTGGCCCACTTCGCCCTGGGGGCCGGTCCGCCCGCCCCACCATCCGCCTCCCCCAGACGGCCGGCCAGCGCACCGCGACGACGGGTCCTTTCTCACGCCGTCCGTCCCGCCTGGGTGGTGGGTGTGTGGGCCTTGGGGCGCCGCCGTTGGGCGGGGTGGTGGCAGGGGAGTGCCGCTCGGTGCAGGTGCGCTACTCGGACCGGGCCTGGCTCTGGGCCTCCGACCTGCACCGGTCCGGCTCTGGCCCCCCTCTTCTCTTTTCGCCCCCCTCCCGCACACCTCAGCCGCCGCTGCCCGCCCCGCCGCCACGCCAAGATCACACCTCACGCGGGGGCCGGGTGGGGGCTGGGGCAGGTTCCGGGTGGGCAGCGAGGACCCGCCGCTGGTGGGGCGCCTGGTGGAGCTGCTCGGCTACGGCGTCCCGCCCGCGGCGCTGGCTTGGCCCGGGGTGGCCGGCCTGGCCCTCGAGGCCGCCGTCCAGACCAACGCCCTGGTGGCCTTGGCCGCCCTGGCCGCCGGTCCGTCATCCACAGCAGCAGCGCCACCTCCGCCACCCTTTTGGCGCGATCCCATAATTTAATTGGTGCCCTCAGCCGTGCAAAGGGGCTCGGCAGGAAGATGCTCCTTGTAAAACTACGCGACATCCACGTATGCGTTGCTGTGGGGAGGGGGCCTGGGGGTGCATCCCCCGGGCCGCTGACCCACTGGATGCATGGAAGCTACCAAGCGGGAACGCTAGACTGCGGGCGCCGAGCGAGTCATTCATTCACACACCGGTTGCGCGGATGAGTCCTTGGGCCCTACAACCTTTGCTTGCTTGAACCCTCTCCTGCCGCTCCAAGGTGCGGGACGCCCAATTCCGGAGCTCGGGTCAAGGTGATGATAACGTCTGGGCCCGGTTCGCCTTGGGACCTCGTGAGGTCATTGATGTCCGGGTCGAAGTCCTCAGGGAGGCGTGAGCAGCGCACATTCAGGGGAGATGGGCTCCGGGGCCACGGTGGATCGAGCCTCGGGGTGGTGTCCTTCCCTTGGATGTGGATGTCGGGGTTGGGGGACCTCCAGGGCCGGGAGAGGTTTGGTGGAGTTGCTGAGCCTTGGCTCTTCCCTTCGACCCCCTTTATTCGCCATCCGACTGAGTTTATCTGGCCAGGGGTTCCAACAACACGTGAGAGGGAGGCTGGGGAGGGCGGCTTGAATCGTGGCCACGCACTCACAGCGCGTGTCTGCCGCCTCGCTGCCGGAGACCCGGCGAGCTCCATCCACCAGGCATGGCGGCCGGGGATCCCCTCTGACTCGCTTCTCGCTCGTCCGGCATGGTGGGCTGCTGTGCGGCAGGGCCGGGGCAGGGCGTCACGGCGGCCATCCGGGGCGGCCTCGGCCGGCTGGTGCAGCTCGCCCGGCGCGCCCCTCACGCCGCTCCGGCGCTGGGCCTCTTGGCCTCCGCCTGCCGCTCCGGTTCGCCCCCTCGCCCTTCCTCCCTCCCTCCCTCCCTTCCTTCCTGGCCCACTCATCCAATCCCCGGACCTCACGCCCTTACGTCCTGCGCCGCCCAGATGGGACCCTGGCCGAGGCGGCCGGGGAGCATGGCCTGGTGGAAGTCATCCTGGGGCACCTGACCCCCTCTGCGCCGCCCCCAGCGCCCCAGCTGGCCGAAGCCGCGTGGTGCGCCCTGGCCGCCATCGCCCACTGCGGTCCGCCGCAGCCTCGCTCCCGCCCTTCCATGGGGGATGCCCCGCCCCGCCATGGAGGATGCCATGGATGCCCTCTGCCCACCCACACACCCACCACCGTTCCCCACCCACCCACCCACCCATCGGGTCTGCTCTTTCTTCTCTGGGGCCGCAGAGGCCAACCAGGAGCGGATGCTGGCCGTGGGGGTGGCGCCCCTCATCGGTCGCCTCATGGCCACCGCCCTTGCGGCCCCGGGGGAGCCCCCCGCCGGCGGCTTGGGCGGGCAGGGCGACCAGCCCATCGACAAGGACGCCCTGGCCGGTCCGGAGGCCCCCCGTGGCGAAGCCCCGGCGCCCGGCCAGACGGCAGACCGACCCGGCCCCTCGGCGCGGCTACTGGGGGCCGCCCTGGAGGTGACCGCGACCCTGATGGCCCAGCAGCCCCGAGCCCGGGAGGCCCTGCGGCCCCTCGGGCGGCCGGCCTGCGGGCTGCTCTGCTCGCCGGTGGGGCCGCGGGTGCCCCGCTTTGGGCCGCCCAGCCTCCCCCTTGGCGGTGCCCCGGCCGGCTGGGCGGGCAGCCCCATGGAGCCCGAGGACGCCCTGGCCCTGCACGCCCTCCTGGCCGCCCTGCCCCTGGCCACCGCGGCGGTGCCCGTCCCCGGCCTTCCCTTCATCGAGGCCGCCGAGCCCCCCGTCGCCCAGGCCGCCTTCGGTCACCCCGGCTCGCCCCGCCCCGCCCCGCCACCCGCCCCGGCAGCCCCACCCTCAGGCAGTAGCCCGCGGGGCCCACCGGCCACCGCCGTGGCGGCTGCCGCGTTGCAGACCGCCCCGCCCCCCATCGGGCGATGATGGCCACCGGCCACCAACCCCCACCCCCTCCTCCCCTCCTCCCCTCCTCCCGGCCCCGGCCGGCCCCTTTCAGTTTGTGAGCTCGCGCCTTGTGACTGTTTGATCGCCTTCCGAGCCGCGAAGGGCCTGGAGGGCCCAAGACCCGACCCTCATGCCGCCGCCCCGTTCTGCAGGCGGTGCCGGTGGCTCGTCCCGGTCTCATCAACATCATCCTGGGACGAGCTGGCGCCCTGTTATTTGGGGGAAGGGGGGAGGGAATCGGGGAGGGAATCGGGGGGAGGGAGGGAGGGGAGGTGCAGTCGCCGGACAGTCGCCGGACAGTCTGTCCGGGCGGCGGGCAGCGCAGCCTGGGCCCCCTTTGGCCGGGCCCGAGAAGTGGGGAGCAGTCCGCATGGGCCGGTGGGCCATCACAAGCCACGGCCGGGAGAGGGTAGACGCGGGTCGCGCGCCACCCGGCAGCCTTCCAAGAGGATCCGCAAAAGGAGGAAGGGGCGCCTGGGGGAGGGCGGCCCGAGGGGCGGGCCCCTCAGCAGCACTTGGACGGGGGCGGATCGACGTCGCGCACCTGGACGGGGGTCAGCACCTGGCGGTCCTCCCGGTTCCGCTCGAGGGCAACCGTGGCCATTTGCAGGAAGGCCTGACGGATGAAACGCTTTCATGATGATGTGGCCGCCACAAGGGTGGGCGGGTGGGGGGAAGGGGGGAGGGAGGGAGGGAGGGGCGAGAACCGCGCGGCGCACATCCCGACCTGGTCGACCCCGTCGCCCGACTTGGCCGAGGCCTCGACGTGGTGGAAGTTGGGCCGGCGGCGGATCCACTCGGTGGCCCGGCTGGAGGTCACCTGCCACACCGCCACCCGGCCAGGAGAGGCGTGAGGAGACGGCCGCCCGACGGAGGGGGGCCAAGGTGGCGCCCGGGGATGCCGGCAGACCATGCGCTGGTCATCGGGCAGGTCGACCTTGTTGGCGATGACGAAGAAGGGGAACCGCTCGGGGTCGGGGGGCATGGCCTGCAGCAGGAACTCCTCCTTCCAGTTGTCCAGGTCGTCGAAGCTCTTCCCCACCGTCACGTCGTACACCTGCCAACCCGCCATCGGGGGAATAGGCCGCCGAGCCGCGGGAGTGCGCCCAGACCAGACAGCACAGGTCCGCCCCCCGGAAGTAGGACGAGCCCAGCGAGCGGAACCGCTCTTGCCCAGCTGGCGGGAGGGAAAATGTGAGGTGAAATGGCATCCTTCCGTTCAGACCGGTGTCCCAAATCTGCATCACAACAGTCGTCTCCCCCACGCGAACCTCCTTCACGAAAAAATCTAGGAGAGATTCACACACCGAGGTGGAGGGGAAAATCGCCGAACCAGAACCGAGGGTGGCTTTGTATTTCTTTTGAAACCGTTTTTGGATGAATTGATTCAACAGGCTGGTCTTTCCGACGCTTTGATCCCCGAGGAAGATGACCTACGAATTTGTCCGAAAATGGGAACCCGATCATCGTGGAGATTGTAGAGCAGAGTATGTGGCCTGACAAACCTTTACATACGCCGTTTTCCTGCCGTCAGCCATTTCGGTAGGTGAAAAATAGTCAGAACCACCAAATTGGTTTTGCAGGCTAGTCGTGTTAGTTTTCGAATCGGCCTTCCAAACTGCTCTCCGAGAAGCTAAGAGAACATAGCAGTGTTGCCGAGATTCGGGCATTACTACAGTCGGTGCAATATGAACGAGTTTTGATGCAGGGGCATCTTGTCCGCCGCTTGATTTTGTTTTTTGCCCACGTTTCACTTCGCTTTTTGCAGACCAAGGAAGGCGGAATGGTTCGTTCCTGGAAGCAACGGTATTTCTTGCTGCAGGGAGGGAAGCTCTTTTCTTTCCAAGGCAACGCCTCGGGCGAGCCCAAGGGCTGCCTGCCCCTGGCCCACTGCACCGTCCGGGCGCTCCCGATGGCCCCCACCGTCTCCGATCTTGACGCCCCGTTTAGTTACCGGTTTGTCAGGGGGGACTTTTCGGTCCGCAGGGCGGTCTCATCTCCCTCCCCTCGGCACCCCTCCCCTGCGGTGCGGTGGTGCGGTGCGGGCAGCTTCTCGATCGGGTCGACGACGCAGTGCTACAACGTGGCCGCCAACACGGAGGCCGAGCTGCACCAGTGGCTCAGGGCCGTCGAACTGGCCATCAGCCTGGAGCGCTACTTCGAGTGCACCCAGACCGACCCCGTCTGTCCCCCCTTCTGAACACTCCACGCTCATCCATGCTCCCTCTACTCCCTCCCTCCCCCCCTGCTCGTCGGCAGATGGAGACCCGGGAGATGATCAAGGACTCCTTCACCAACCACGCCACCAAGACCCTGTGCCTCTCCCAGAACGCCCTCACCGCCAACGCCTTCCACACCCTCATGCGGCTCCTCTCGGGTCCGTCCAAGCCCCACGCCCCCCACCAGGCCGTCAGGCCGCCAGGACACCATATGAGCTTGTCTCACCGGGGTCTGGGGTTCCCGACCGTGGGGATGGGGCGCGGGCGGGGGGGCTGGCAGATAACAACCACCTGGAGGAGCTCATCCTGGACGACGTCGGCCTCTGCGACGCCTTCGCGCCCGCCCTGGGCACCATGCTCATCAGCAACCACTGTCTGCCGCCCCTTCAGGCCCTCCGCCGCCGCCTGCGCTCACCTCTCCACCCTGGGCCCTCCAATCCCACCAGGCCTGAAGTCGCTCAGCCTGAAGCACAACCGGATCGGCGACCAGGGCATCGGCCAGCTGACGGAGGGCTTCTACCTGAACATCTCCCTGGCCTCGCTGGACCTCTCCCACAACGTCATCGGCGACACGGTCTGGCTGCCGCCCCACCCCCACCCCCCCCCCTGTCCCCCCTGTCCCCCTGTCCCCCCTGTCCCCCCCCCCCCCCCTCACGTCCCTTGGCCCAACGCCAACGCGACTGCCTCTGGGCCTGTGCTGCTGTGCCTGTGGGCAGGGGGCGATGCACATCGCCGACGTCCTGACGGCCAACGTCTCGCTCCACTCGGTCCGCCCCCCAGCCCCGACGCCATGCCCTGGCGGCCCCTGCCGCGGCTCCGCCCGCCTCATCGCCACCTCTTTGACACCCGCCCGCCCACCCGCCCTGGGGCGACACAGCTCGACCTGACGGGCAACCAGATCGGCGAGAGCGGCGCCGTGGCCCTCGCGCGCGCCCTCACCCGGGCCGCCATCCGTAGGCTCGAGCTGGCTGCGTCCGCCCCCACCCTCCCCTCCCCACCTCTCCTCGGTGCCTCCGCATCTTCGCCTCTTCCTCGGGGCCTCTTCCTCGGTGTCTCCGTCTCTTTGTGGGACTCAGCGTCCTCTACTGCTGGTGGCGGTGGCGGTGGCGGTGGCGGTGGCGGTGGCGGTGGCGGTGGCGGCGGGTGTTTGACGACCAGCAACCGGCTTGGCACCGCGGGCGCCCTGGCGCTGGCCCAGGGGCTCTCGGCTGCGGCCACGCTGCGCTACCTGGGGCTCGCATCCAACGGCATCGCGGCCGCGGGGGCCCTCGCCCTCGCCGAGACCCTCGTCCCCAACCACGTCCTCCAGGTCGGCCCCGCACCCGCCCGCCCTCTTCCCCATTGCCAGCCGCCCCGCCCCCCCGCCCCCGCCCCGCCCCGCCCCCGCCCCCCCGCCCCCGCCCCGCCCCGCCCCGCCCCGCCCCGCCCCCGCCCCGCCCCGCCCCCGCCCCGCCCCGCCCCGCCCCGCCCCGCCCCGCCCCCGCCCCCGCCCCCGCCCCCCCCCCCCGCCGCTCACCCCCGGGACGCTGCGGCCCATGGGTTGGGCCTGCGGGCCTCTCAGGAGCTCAACCTACACTCGAACGCCATCGACAACGAGGCCGCCGCAGCCCTGGTCCGCCGCCGTGCCCCCCCCCCCCCCCCCTGTTGTGGGCCCCTCTGGGGACCCCTCTGACTCCACCGCGGTGCCTCGATGGGCAGGCCGAGCGCATCCTGCGGAACAAGACCCTCTGCCGGGTCGACCTGGGCGACAACCGGGAACTGGCCCTCCCCGGGATCCGCTCCCTCACGGCCCTCTGCAAGGTCCGCCCCTCCTGTGGGCGGGGCACATCCGGGTTGATCCCCCATGCGCCTCATCCCGATGGGTTCACGTTCATGGTGTGGGGTGGGGGGTGGGTTGGCAGGGCGGCGGCTTCCAGCTCTCCAAGATCTCCCTCGAGCGGCGAGCCCCGGCCACGGCCCCCGCGGCGACCCCTTTGGCGGCCCCACCCGCCGCCCCACCACCCGCCGCCTCGCCGCCTCCCACCACTCCGGCTCCCTCAACGTGACCTTCCCACCTCCTCCCACCCCCCCTCCCACCCCACCCCACCCAATAACGACTCCCTCCCATGCGAGGCCTCGCGAAGATGGATGATGACCGTGAGGGGCGTGCTCTTGTGCACACCTGGGAGGGAAGACGAGCGAAAGGCGGTTCAGGGAGAGGCACACAGGAAACGGCACGCCACGCTTAGTGGGTGCGGGCGGCGGCCATGTTCTGGCAGATGGCGGCGAACTCGGGCTTGAGGGAGGCCCCGCCCACCAGGAAGCCGTCCACGTCGGGGCAGCGGGCCAGCTCGGCGCTGTTGGCCCCCGAGACCGAGCCGCCGTACACGATGCGGATCGTGTTGGCCACCTCGGCCGAGACGTGCTCCCGGAACCACCCGCGGAGGGCCGCGTGGGTCTCCTGGGCCTGGGCGGGGGTGGCCACGAGGCCGGTGCCGATGGCCCAGACGGGCTCGTAGGCGACGACGACGTGGGACCAGTCGGTAATCTGGGCGGCCAGAGCGGCCAGCTGGGCGAAGCAGATCTCGTTGGTGCGCCCAGAGAGGCGCTCCTCGCGGTGCTCACCGATGCAAGGAACGATGTCAAGGCCAAGGGAGAGGGCCTTCTTGCACTTCAGGGCGACCTCCTCGCTGGTCTCGTGGAAAATATCACGGCGCTCACTGTGGCCAAGAATAACAGTGTTGATGCCAAACTCATGCAGCATCTCGGCGCTGGACGAGGGGAGGATGGGTCAGGAAAAATGAGCATGATGAAAACGAACCTGATCGAACCGGTGTAGGCACCCATCCCCTTGGCGTTGCAATCCTGAGCGGCGACATGAACCTCAGGGCGAATACGGGCCTGGACAGTTTCCAGGAAGAGGTAAGGGGGGGAAATGACGATGTCTACAGTCGGGGAGCCGATATACTGGGTTAAAAAGAACGCCACTCTAACAAACCAGCAGCCTCGGGAGCAGGGAGGGTGGCAGCGTTCAGGCTGGTGATGAGAGCCTCAACCGAAGCGCGAGTGCCGTTCTAAGCCCCCCCAAAAAAATGATGATCGCATAGCCACAGAGAAAATTCACGGACGCACTTCCAGTTGCCACCAATCCAGGGCTTGCGAACAGCGGACATCGAGGTTTTCGGTTTCTGAAGAGTTGATCCCCAAGGGAAACGAGACACGGTGCAGGTCAAGAAGGTCAAGAAGCCGTGCCCGTGTCTCTTGGACCGAGGGAAAAAATACATCAAAGAAGAGAACGATTCAAGAAGTCGACTCTCCCATGAGCACGCGTCCAACGCATGCGCGAGGTGTGAGTGACACTTGATGATTCATCTTACTGTGGAGGAGCCCCCGCATTGGATCCCCTCCCTCCACCCGATGATCGTTGTGAGCTGGCGCTGCGAGTACGAGGTGGCGGGGCGGGTTGCGGTGGACTGTCAATCTCCAGATCGCCGGCGGCGTCATCGGGCTCCATGCCCCCGTCGGCAGGGGCCTTCCGAGGCGGGGTCACCCGGGACCGGGCGGGGGCCGCGGGAGGCTGGGTCGAAGGGGCCCGCTGCATGGGAGTGTGCGGTACCACGGGAGACGGCTTGGTCTTGGCTGCAGGCAGTGGGGGGGGGGGGGGGGGGGGGGGGGGGACCAGAGCCGAAGAGGGATTAGCACCATGATTCAGTGGTCCGTGCGCCAGGGGCAGGGGCAGGGGCAGGGGCAGGGGCAGGGGCAGGGGCAGGGGCAGGGGCAGGGGCAGGGGCAGGGGCAGGGGCAGGGGCAGGGGCAGGGGCAGGGGCAGGCAGGGCAGAGGGATGAGGCAGGGGAGGGGCAGGGGCAGTGGCAGACAGGACGGTCGAGGGCGCTGGGGCGGGGCCATGGGGTTTGGCGAGTCGTAGGACTCCAGCGGGGCGTCGCCCTGCTCGGCGGCCATCCGCTGAGCAACCCGAAAGGAGGTGAGCGGTCCGCGTCACCGCCAGGGGGCAGGCGCAGGTGCGGGGGTGTGGGCGGGCTGGCGGTGTGGTCTGGCGGGCGAGGTGTCGGTGGGCTGGCGGACCTCCTCCTGTGCGACGTACTCGAGCCACTCGCGGTTGTGCAGGGCGAACTTGCGCTCCCGGATGGCGGCCGCCAGCTCGGGCTCGGCCTCCTGCCCGGCAGCCCCACACACGCACACGCGACCAACCCAGCCAACCGGGCGGTGAGCATGAGGGAGCAACCCGACCGGAGCTCCACGGCTGCCCATGGCTGGTTGGCTGGCTGGCTGGCCGGCCGGCCGGTCGGGGGGGGGGGGGGGGGGGGGCGGACCATGACGATGTCCAGGGCCTGGTCGGCCAGGTCGACGATGGCCGGGTTGCGGTCGTCCAGGAGGCCGATCATGATGGCGATCGCGGTCCCTGTGCCAACGAGGGAGCGAGGGGGGCGGGTGAGGCGAGGGGCCGGACGGAGCCAGGGCCTCTCGGGCCCCAAGAGGGAGGAGGGCATGGCCGGGGCAGGGCGGGGAGGGCGTGAGGTGGCGCAGGCCGGCGGAACGGACGCCCGTCGGCCATGAAGGCCTCCCTGGAGTCGCCCTGCATGAGCAGGCAGACGAAGATGTACAGCAGCTGCACCACCAGGTCGTCGTCGTTCTGCTTGTCTGCTCGCAGAGCCCCACCCGCAGCCCACGCCGGCACCAGACGGGCCCGATGGTGATGCAGAGGAGATGAAGAGAGGGGGAGGCATGGGGTGGCGTGTGGCTGGGAGCGGCATGTGTGAGGCCGTTCTCATGCCGCCGAGATGGGCAGGGGGGGGGCAGGGGGGGGCAGGGGGGCAGGTGCCGACCGGCCATGATCTGGCAGAGGGCCGGGATGATGCCCGCCCGGGCCATCAGGGGGGCCGCCTTGGGGTCGGCCGCGATGGTGCCCAGGAAGAGGACAACCTCAAGCACAACCTCGTCGTCATCCTGGTAGTTCTGCCCGGGCGCCAGCCACCATCCACCAGGGGCAGGGGACCAGGGGCAGGGGACCAGGGGCAGGGGACCAGGGGCAGGGGACCAGGGGCAGGGGCCAGGGACCGCGGCAAGCGCAGACGCGTGAGCCACACGTGAGCCGACCCGCCCAAACGCCACCAGAGCGAGGCGGGGCTGCACGGGCAGGGGGGGGGGGGGGGGGGGGGGGCTGCGGGCAGGGGCGCGAACCTTGTCGAGGGTGGCGTGGAGGAAGGCGATCAGGTCGAACTTCTTGACGAGGGGCGCGAAGGAGAAATCCTCGAGGGCCAGCGCGCCCAGGGTGCCCAACGCGTCCACCAGGAACTCCACGTTGCTCGTCTCGCGAGCCATCCGTACCAGCGGCTCCACGTACGGCTGGGCGCCCACCAGTGGAGGGGGGAGGAAGGAAACAGGGAGGAGGGGTCGGTTCATGGGCGCCGCGACAGCGAGGGCGGCTGGGTGGCAGAGGGTAGCGGGCGGGCGGGCGGGCGGGCGGGCGGGCGGGCGGGCGGGCGGGCGGGCGGGCGGGCGGGCGGGCGGGCGGGCGGGCGGGCGGGCGGGCGGGCGGACCATGAAGAGGGGCTTGTGGGGCGGGGTGCCTGGCCACGGCCCGGACGAGCTTCATGGTGAGCGGCGCCCGGGTCGCCTGCAGGCTCTCCATCAGCCGGTGCAGGGCCACCCCGTCCTGCGCCCAGTATGCCACGGGGGGGGGGGGGGGGGGGCTGAGCCCGACTGTTTTTGTTTGTTTTTGACACGGGTGGGGACATGTCTGATCGAACACCCTCAGGCATGGAGGATGCAATTGGAATGAGGATTGCTTTTTGTGTTTTTGCCTCGCAGCTGCACTTGGCGCACGGGGTGAGGGTCCATGGGGGCAGCCAGGCAAACAGGCGGACGAGGGGCGGACCTCCTGGGCGCAGAGCAGCTCGGCGTTGCGCTGGACGGACATGAGGTTGATCAGCAGGGCCATCAGCTCCCGGTCGACGGACTCCGTCTCCGTCCGCCGAAGCAGCCCGTACAGCTGAGGCACAGGCACAGGCACCGCACCCCCACCACGCAGCCAGGGTTCCCGTCCAGGGGGTGAGCCGACCGAGGGGCGATCGCAGGGCCGGGAAGGCGGTGCAACCCTGGGGTGGCCATGGCGGACCGCGGGGATGGCGGGGGTGGCCGTGAAGAGGCCCCGGCCGGCCGGGTCGAGGGAGAGGTTGTACAGGAGCCTGATGGCGGTCTGCTGGTAGGCGGGCTGCTCAACCAGCCGCACGACCCGCTCCACGAAGCCCAGCTGCAGCTGCACCCCCGTGCCGGCAGACGCCACGCCACGCCCATCCCACCCATCCCGCGTCCCGCCATGCCCCGTCACAGTCAGTCGGTGTGTGTGTGTGTGTGTGTGTGTGGGGGGGGGGGGGGGGGGGGGGGGGGGGGGCGTGTGGCGGGCCATCTTGAGGCGGAGGGCCTGGTCGAAGGACAGGTTGACCAGCAGCCGCAGCAGCGTCCAGGAGGGGCTCGTTCTGGGTGCGCAGCGGGTACAGCCGCTCCACGGCCCCAGCCGGGCCTGCAGAGACCCCGCCGAGAGACGGGCGAGAGGGTCAGGAAATCCATCAAGCGGGTGCCCATCCCATCCGGGGCCAGCTGATGGGCAGGGGAGGCAGGGGCAGGGGCAGGGGCAGGGGCAGGGACAGGAGCAGAGGCAGGGGCAGAGGCAGGGGCAGGGGCAGGGGCAGGGGCAGGGGCAGGGGCAGGGGCAGGGGCAGGGGAGGCCCGGCGGGACCATGTCGTCCTTGTTCTCCTCGAAGATGCTCATCTTCTTCAGGAAGACCACCACCAGGTGCACCAGGTCGTCGCTCTGCCGGTCCAGCATCCGCACCAGGTGGGCCACGATGTCCCGGTCCTGGTGTCCCCAGCCCCGCCCCCCATGGGCCACCACGCCCCGCCCCACGAGGCGCACCGTCAGGCCAGCAGCACACAGTTAGAAGGGGCAAGCCAGGACACGGCGAAGGCAGGGAAACGGAGCGGGGGGGGGGGGGGGGGGGGGCGGACCCGCATCTGGCGCTCGACGTCGACGTCCTCGGCCAGGTTGAGGAGCAGGTGGAAGCAGGCTGCAGCACCAATCCCCCCGCCCCCACGGTGGTCAGCCGCACATTCCAAGCAGGGCGGGCGGCAGGGCGGGCGGCAGGGCGGGCGGCAGGGCGGGCGGCAGGGCGGGCGGCAGGGCGGGCGGCAGGGCGGGCGGCAGGGCGGGCGGCAGGGCGGGCGGCAGGGCGGGCGGCAGGGCGGGCGGCAGGGCGGGCGGCAGGGCGGGGGAGCCGACCGTAGAGGAGCATCTCCTGCTTGGTGCGCATGCTCTCCAGCTTGGCCTCGGCCTTCTCGACGGCGTCCTGGGCGGCCCGGGTCCGCTCTTGCTCCACTGGGATGGCGTCGCATGGGATGGGGGGTCGATGAAGGGTGGGTGGAGGGACGGGGACGGGGTGGAGGGGGACGGGGACGGGTGGAGGGCCCCCCCGGACGGACAGGTCTGGCGGCGGTGGGCGATCTCTGCCTGGAGGTCGTCGAAGCGGCGCGACTCGAACGAGATGATGCGCAGGGTCAGCTCCACTGCCCGGGGCGGCCCAGCAACCAGCAACCAGCCCAACAACGGGTCACCACGGCCCATCGTCCCAAGTGCAGAGCGTCACCGCGGGGTCAGCCAACCGAAAGGGCGTGGGAGATGTTGCAGCGCGAGCAAGGGCTGGCTGGGTGGGCGGGGGGCTGGCTGGGTGGGCGGGGGCGGGGCGGGCGCGGACCCACGCGGCAGTTGGCGAGGGGCGGGTGGAAGAGGGAGAAGTTCGAGAAGCAGAAGAAGATGAAGATGATGTGCGTCGCCAGGTCGGTGCTCTTGCCCAGCTCGTCCTTCAGCAGCCGCGAGAGCAGCTGCATCAACGGCTCTGCGCCCGGGGATAGGGGTGGAGGGTGGGGGATGGAGACGTCAGCCAGGGATGGGTCTCACGGGAGCGGGTGGGGTGGGTGCAGTTGTGCGGGCGGGGCGGCCCGGGGCCAGGCGGACCGTTCTGGGCGAGGGCCTCGAGGTTGTCCGGGTTGCGGGCCAGCTGGAGGATGCTGTGGGTGGCCTGCACCTTGGGCTCGATCTCCTTCTCGTACAGCATCTGCCGCCCCAAGGGCCGGAAGGAGGCAAAACGGCGGTGGTGAGAAAGGAGGGCGGAGGAGGAGGCAGTGAGGCCGGACCTCGGTGTAGTCGTCGAGCTTGTCCATGGAGGCCTCGGGCCCCGGTGGGGGAGGCGTCAGGGTCTGAAGTCGCACAAACCCCGTCAGAAAATGGCTCCTCAGATGAGGGAAGCACAACAAACCGGCTTTGGGGCCGCTTTCATCATCTTATCGCGCCCAGCAAGCACCGTCCTCATCTGCTTCTTCCGGCCTTCGATACCCACCCGGTTGTCTTCCTCAAGTTTCCGTTGTTGCAATTGGAAAAGCAACTCCTCTACATGACTCAGCTTGGAGCGAGGGATCAACCGGCACTTTTCCAGGATTTCGGCGGCAGTGGCCTGAATGTTGGTATGCTCGTTAAATGTGCGCAACCGGATCCTACGAGCCCTGATGAGAAAAAGATTAATTTTGTTTAACGACAGACACTTTCTTGTTTGGCTTCTTCTCGATGTGCAACGGGTTGCCGGCCTCATCAAGAATCGTTGCTTCGACCTCGTATTGGATTACGAGTGCCAATTCGTCCTGGCTGACAGAAATATCTGTCGTTTTGATTTTTTTCCTCATAAATCGGGCATCTTCTAACTGCGCCATCGAAAAACCAGCGCGAGCCGAAAGTCTGGGACTAGATAATATTTCCCGGAGGTTAGAAACGTCATCGGCATTTTTGAACCAATCGAGGCGACAAGTGGGATCAGAACTTTCTTTTATCCCTTTTTTCGCTCCGATCTGTCTCTTTTCCTTCGTATCTACTTCCCATTTCGAGGGTTCCACGAAGTCGTGTCGAGATCTTCCCAAGAGAAAGGCACCTATCAACAAACCCAGAGAAAGGCTCCTTCATCAATGTCCCTTCCGCTTGGGTGTTGTGGACCACTCCCCGTCATCATCTGCGGGTGGTGGCGGGGCCCGGGCCCGGGGGCCGCCTTCCTTGCGCCACGAGCCGGGGCTGTCGGCTGTCGCTGGCTGTCTGCGCCGGTCGTCGGGAGCGCCGCCACGCCTCTCGGGCGTACGCGGGGCAGGGCCCCGACGAGGCTCTGGGGCGCGGGGGGCGGGGCGCTCCTCGGTTCGGCCGGGCTGCTTGGGCTTGCCCAGGATGAGCTGGAGCTGCTCCATCTCCAGGAACTTGCGCTGCCGGGCCAGGTAGGCCTCCAGGCCGGCCCGCAGGGGCCCGTCCAGGGAGGAGACCGGGAAGAGGCCCCACTCCTTGTCCACCCCCACCCGGAGGCCCTGCTGCTGCAGGCGCCGGAAGGCTGAGGCGGCCAGCAAGGAAGAAGCAGGGAGGAGAAACGATCCGACCAATGAGCCCGGTGGTGCGGCAGGGGTCGATGGGGGGGTCGATGGGGGGGAGTTGCAAGTCGGGGGGGCGGTTCGGACCCTGGGGCCTGATCATGCGCACGTAGCACCGTTGGAGGACGTTGTGGGTGGGCACCACGCGGCCCTCGAAGGTCTTGCTGTATGTCTCCTGCTCGAAGTAGTCCTCCCCCAGGAAGAGCGGCTCGTCCCCCGGGACGGGGCCACCCGCCGCGCCACCCAGGGGCGCCTTCAGATCGGCCTCGGAGAGGCCCATCTCCTGGAGGGCGGGGGCGCGGGGGATGAGGCCGGCAGGGCCGCGGGCGGGGCAGACCTCACGGAGTTCCTTGAGGGCGGTGGCCGAGGGCGGAGCCGTGCGCACCCCGAAGGGCGTCCAGACGTCGCTCGTCCCCCGGGGGAAGGTCCACGCGCTCTCGTCGGCCGGGGCAGGGCCCTAAGGATCGGGGGGGGTAGCGTCAGGAGGGCCCCGCAATCCCACCCCTCGGGGCTCGGGGCCCATGCGGCTCCGCCAGGTCCCTCCTCGACCCAGCGAAGTTCGACAGACCGCAGCATCACGGCGAGCCTTCTCGCGGACGACCATCGCCTGCGACCCGACCCGACCCGACCCGTGGTGATGAGGAACAGGCCGGTCCTGGGACCCGCCCCAGGGGAGGGGGGCAGACATGGATGTTGCGGAAGGTGTCGGCCTCGCAGCGGGCGATCAGGTCGACGAAGCGGAGGGCCAGCGAGGTCATGCTGTCCCAGAGGTGCACCAGGCAGGCCACGGGCGTCAGGGCGGGCAGGGCGGGCAGGGCGGGCACATCCGAGGCGGGGGCCTCGGGGGCTGCTGCCGCGGGGCTGTGGCGGTGCAGGGCGGTCGTCAGGACCTGGGTGATGACCGCCAGATCCTGGGGCCCCCCGAAGAGCCACGCAGCCGAACAACAGGATGAGCACGGCGGCCCCGGTTGGTGGCGGGGCAGACGGGGCAGACGGGGCAGACGGGGCGGGACGAACCTGTGGGCACTGGGCGCACCAGGCCCGGAAGGACTCCAGGACGGCGGCCGCGTCCCAGGCGACCTCGTCGGCACACTCGGCCGCGTCCCAGGACCGCAAGACGGCCAGCGCATCCAGGGCCGCCTGGGTCGCGGGCGCGTCGGAGGCGATCAGGGCCGCCCGCAGGCGGGGCGTCAGCGGCCCCATGAAGCTGGCGGGGGCCGGCCCGGGGGCGGCCGCGCTGAGCGGGGGCTTGGTGCCGCCCGGGGTGGGCCGGCGCCCGTTGAGCCACCGGAAGAGCGACACGACCCCGTCCCGGAGGGCGTCCTTCGAGGGGCCCGTCGAGGACTTGCGCAGCGGGTTCTGCGACTGCAGGAAGAGATCCGCTGCCAGGGAGGGGCGGGAGGGGCGGGAGGGGCGGGAGGGGTGGTGAGGCGCGAGTGCTGGGGGCGCGGCGCGGGGGGATCTTGGGGCCTGGGGCCTGGGGACGGACCGGCGACGCACTTGCCCGAGAAGAGGGCGAACTCCTTCATGGCGGCCAGCAGGGTCTCCGCCGGGACGGGCTGCCCGGGAGCCAGCGGGGCCAGGCACCCCATCAGGATGCCCAGCTCGGAGGTGGTGAAGAAGGGCAGCGTGGCATCCTCTAGCACCACCAGTGGCATGGCCGTGTCCCCCGCGTAGGGGGCCGGGGACATGGCCGGGGGCGGGGGCGAGCACGAGGGCGGGGGCGAGCACGAGGGGGGCGGGGGCGAGGGGGACGGCGAGGGCGGTGGGGGAATGTCATCCGCGTTGGCCGAGGGTGTGCTTAGCAGCGCGGGAGCCGGGAGACTGTGCTTGGGCGGGGCACGGGCCGCCATGAACCACGACCAGAGCTGGTAGGCCAGCGTGACCGAGGCGTCCGTGCAGCTGGCCCGCACCAGCAGCACGCAGGGGTCCGCGTCGATATGGTCGTCCTCTTCCTCGTCGCCCTCCTCCGCTGGAGCATGGTCCAGACTCGGGCAAATCACCAGAACACCGGCCGTCAGCAGACACCGGTGCGCCGGGTGCGAGGCGTGAGAGACCGGGGATGCGATGGTGACAGTGACACCACCGGAGACGACAGCGGGAGGGTTCGGGGAAATAGTAAGGCCTCTGATGGTCTTGGCATTTTCCAGGGTGAACTCAACCCACAGGGGGGTCCCCAAGGGGTATTTGGCAGAGGCACCATCAAAAAGGCTCTCCCTTGCTCCCAACTTCGCGAGGTCGAGCACCATCACACCAGACGCATCTCCCTGCGCATCATGGGAAAACAGATGTGCTTTTTGAAACAGAAAACCGTCACCAGACCAGGAAAGCCATGCAAGACTCACAGAACAACCGCCCAAGTGTCAAAGTTCCTCGAAAAACAATCTTTGAAGCTTTGGGCCCGAGTTGCTGGATGGCCCTCAGCGATGTCGCGGTTTCAGGAGGTCGGGACGACATTCGATTTGGTCGTGAATCGAGAAATTTGCGAGTCACGCCGGTGTTCACCTGACAGCCGCCGCAGATGCAAGAAAACGAGCCACAAACGCCCCCGGCCACTGCAATGGAAAGCCTCAGCGAGGCTCCCACTGTTTTTGTGGAATTCCGCAGCAAAACTGCCGTGGACGAACCCTCGGGACCCGCTCTGAACATTCCTCTTGATAGCTCCCCGTCCCGTCTCCAAGAGCTCCTCAATCACGTTGTTCTGCACAATGTCCGTGCATCTCCTTGCGTCCCTTCGTTGTTTCTAAGACTTTTTTCGTCAGGAAAATCCACTGCCCTACTCATTCTTTGTGGGTGATGCCGAAGTAAGCGGAACTCTTGCCAGCACTCTGGGGACTGGTGCCAACATGGAAAACACGATTGTTGTCACGTATTTGCCGCAAGCTCTCTTCCGCGTGAATCCCGTGACTCGCTGCTCGAGCACTCTGCCTGGTCTGCCCCCCCCCCCCCCGGCTCATGCTGACTGCGCTTCAGGGCACACGGAGGCCGTCCTGGCCGTTCAGTTTTCCCCGGATGGCCAGTTCGTTGTGAGCGGGAGCGGCGATCGGACCGTCCGTTTCTGGGACCTTCAGACCGAAACCCCCATGGCCACTGGCACCGGTCCGTCGGCTGCCCCGCGGGCTACTGGGTGGGTGGGCGGGCGGGCAGTGGTTTGGTTGGTGGTGGGAGAAGTGGGGAGTAGGTGGGTGTGCCACGGAGCCCCGTTCCTCACCTGCTGGCCGCCGCCTCTGGCTCTCCGGTGGCCCATGCATGCAGCCCATACGGACCACGTGCTGTGCGTGTCGATCTCGCCCAGCGGGCAGCACATCGCCACCGCCGGGAAGGACGGCGAGGTCATCGTCTGGACGCGTGAGGCCAAGGTCTACCGCCGCCTGAAGGGCCACCGCCAGTGGGTCAACGCCCTCGCCTGGGAGCCCTTCCACAAGGTGTCCGTCTCTACCCCCCTGCCCCTGCCCCTGCCCCCTGCCCCTGCCCCTGCCCCTGCCCCCTGCCCCTGCCCCTGCCTGCGTCTGATCGCATTTCTTTTGCCCTTGGCTCACAGGAACCCCGAAACGGGCGTCGGTCGGCTGGCCAGCGCCGGCAAGGACCGCACCGTCAAGATCTGGTCTGCCCCCCCTGCCCCTCGCTCACCTCACCTCACACCCACCCTCGACCCACCCTCGACCCACCCCGCAGGGACATTGTCCTGGGGCGGTGCATCTTCACGCTGAGCACCCACACCATGTCCGTGACGTGCGTCCTGTGGGGCGGCGACGACTGCCTCTACACGAGCTCCCAGGACCGCACCATCCAGGTGTGGAGCGCCATCGACGTCCGCTCGGTCGCCCCCCACTGCGCTCCACCCCACTGCGCTCCACCCCACTGCGCTCCACCCCACTGCGCTCCACCCCACTGCGCTCCACCCCACTGCGCTCCACCCCACTGCGCTCCACCTCACGCCCCATGGCGCTGCCCCTCCTCCTCCTGCGCTCATCATCGCACCCGCTGATCGCTGGGCCGTGCCGTGCAGGGGCGGCCGATCCGCACCCTGGGCGGGCCGAGCGTGGGCCATGCCCACTGGGTGAACACCATGGCCCTGAACACCGACTACGCCCTGCGCACGGGCCCCTTCGACCACTCAGGCCAGTGCCCCGCCGATCGGGCCGAAGGTGCGCCATGCCCCCCAGCCATGCCACGCCATGCCCCCCAGCCATGCCACGCCATGCCCCCCAGCCATGCCATGCCATGCCCCCCAGCCATGCCATGCCATGCCCCCCAGCCATGCCATGCCATGCCCCCCAGCCATGCCATGCCATGCCCCCCAGCCATGCCCACCCCCAGCCGCCCCTCTGAACTGTACTCTTCATCTTCTACGCTCCTCCCCTCCCTCCCCTCCCCTCCCCCCCTCCCCCCCACCCACCCATCCTCCTGCAGCCATCGAGAAGGCCAGAAGGCGCTACTTGGAAGGTCCGGCCCCCCCCCCCCCCCCCCCCCCCCGCGGCCACCATGCCACCAGCGGCGCCGAGATGATGCTGATCGGGGGTCACTGGGCCATTGGCCATGGGGTGGATGGGGGTGGGGTGGCGCAGCCCGGGGCCGGGAGGAGCGCCTGGTGACGGGCAGCGACGACTTCACGCTGTGCCTGTGGACGCCCACCAGCACCAAGGTGCCCGTCCAGCGGATGACGGGCCACCAGCAGCTGGTCAACTGCGTGGCCTTCTCGCCCAACGGGGCCCTGATCGCCTCGGCCTCCTTCGACAAATCCGTCCGCCTCTGGGATGGCTTCACGGGCCGGTCCGTCCCTGCCCCGGTCGCCTGTCCATGGGCCGGCCCACCACCCGCCCCGCCCTCCACCCTCCTGACCTCCTCCTTCTCGTTCCGTTCCGTTCCGTTCCTTACCTTTCTGATGGCCGACTTTTGTTTGTTTGTTTGTTTGTTTGTTTGTTGTTGTTGTTGTTGTTGTTGTTGTTGTTGTTGTTGTTGTTGTTGTTGTTGTTGTTGTTGTTGTTGGCCGACCAGGTTCATCGCCACCTTCCGCGGCCACATGGGCCCCGTCTATCAGGTCAGGTGGTCGGGCGACAGCCGGATGCTCGTCTCGGGCTCCCGCGACAGCACAGTCAAGGTCCGTCTCGTCGGCTACACACCCACCCTCACGCCGCTCACGCCGCCACGCTCACTCGCCACCACGCTCACTCGACGCCATGCTCACTCGACGCCACTGTCCGATTGATCGGTGCTTCACACGCACACTCGCCGCCACGTTCACTCGCCGTCACCCCACTCACGCTGCCACGCCGTCACACTCATCAGGCCACCTCAGGGCTGCTTGATCCAGTCGTTGGGGGGCTCACCTCAGCACTTCGTCATCCTCTCCCTGGATCCGCACCGCCCCGCCAGGTTTGGAATGCCAAGACGAAGCAGCTCCAGCAAGATCTGCCCGGCCACGCCGACGAGGTGTTTGCCCTCGATTGGAGCCCCGACGGGGTGAAGGTGGTCTCCGGTGGGAAAGACTGCGCCCTCAAAATGTCTGCTCGTGGCTGCCCACCGACCGGATCGTCTCATCCTCTTGGCTTCTTCCCGACAGCTGGCGCGGGTGATGTTGCTGCTGGTGCGCTTGAGACTTCACCGCAACGGTGGGTTCGCTCGTCGAGATCTGCTGTCGCTGGTTGTTATCCTCCGGGTTCAGGTGGCAATCTCAGCTTCATCCTGGGCCCATGGGGCGCTGGGTTGTTTGATCTTCTCTTGGAGAGGATAGATACTTCTCTTGTTCTCAGGAGTACAGACATCGGCACCACCGAAGGGTGAAAAGGAGAGGAAAACGCGGAGTCCCAGTCCCACCGCAAGGACAACACGCCAATTTGACAGGGACGAGTCTCCATCCACCAAAGGCCATGTCAGATGACCGAATAAGCGAGCGAGTGGCCGACCTCCTCGCGGTGTCCCATCTCAGGCAGTGTCTCGATACTCTCTGTTCACGCGCCCGGAGGAAAGAGAAACAACCTCCCACCACTCCAAAGAGGGAAGCTTCGGATGAATCATCCTCTTCCATCTCCTCCACCACCGCCGAATTTCCAAAATCCCTCCGCCCCTCTGGTTTTGTTATCGGTCTTCCTGCTTTCAGAGACCTTTTCCGATCACCGCGCATCGAGGATCAGCGCAGCCTCTTCATGCAATTCGTCATCCGGACCCAGCTGTACGTCCGCGCAACTGTACTCTCCGTGGACGTGGATAACAATAGCATTATGTGCCGACTCAACTCCATATTTTGCGACCGGGAATCCGTCGCCAATCTCTCCCTGCCTCCCTGGTGTTCCGTTGACATTCGTCCTCTCGACCTTCGGTGTGTCATTCCCCACACGGAGTTCGAGTCAAAGAAGGCGAGTTATTTTTACCCTGGAGACAAGCTTCAGGCGTTGATTTATTCTGTTGATCCCGAACATGAATCCTTTCAGCTCAGCCTGAAAAACGCTCGCTGCAGTCTGTGGCACTCCTTCACCGCCTGGCTTCTTCACCCCGCGATGTGTCTCCTGCTCGGCGCGCAGCGACCCCGAACCGAATGGCGGGGCCCCTTGGCCTGGCGTCCTCCGAGGATTTCGTTGTTCCGCCGCAGTGGGGGGCGACCCAAACCCTGTCGGCCTGGCTTGGCTTCGTCGAACACCACCTGCCCCACCCCACAGAAGCAACCAGCGCCACCGCCACCAGTGGTATCTCGTGCTCTTCTCCTTATCGCACAGTGCTCTCCGCTGGGGCCGCCACCTCAGTCCCCGACCCCCCGCCCGTTGGTGCCCCGGGGGGCGCCGAGGGCCCCTTCAACCTCTTCTTGACCTCGCAGCAGGGCTTCTACAACCCATCGTGCCTGGAGCAGATGATGCGGTATTTCGGGATCGGATCGGCCAGCCCCGAGCTGTCCCTGACCAAGGGCTCGGTCGCCACCCGGAACGCCGAGGGGGGCTGGGTCGAGCTGGGCGGCGACACGGCGACCCTCTTCGGGGAGCCCCACTACGACGCGTCCCAGTTCTACGACCAACAGCGCATCGTGCAGGCCGCAGCCTACGCGCGGACCCGGCTGCAGGAGGGCCTCGACGTGCTGCTGAGCGAGCCCCCCGACTACGACGCGGCCATCAGGCTCTTCGAGGAGGGCGCCACCTACGACCCCGCCAACGCCGAGGCCATCGCCCTGAAGGGGTCGGCCCTCTTCCACAAGGGCCTGTTCACCCAGTCCAAGGAGTGCTTCGTGCGGGCCCTCGAGAAGGACCCCAAGCTCAACGTGGCCCTCAAGTACATGCCCCTCGTCGAGGAGAAGCTCGCCGAGGAGGGCAAGTGGATCGGCACCAAGCCCGTCGGCCCCGAGAGGCCCCCGCCTTCGTCCACCTCACACGCAGCCGGCGAGGCGAGCAGTGGCGGCCCCAGCAAGCAGCTCCCGCCCCCAGCCCCTCCGGCACTCCCCGCCACCTCCACTGCCGCCGCCGGCGCCACCACCACCACCGAGGGCGGATTCCTGAGTCGTCTCCGCAAAGCGCCCACGTACGGCGGGGGGCCCGAGTACATGCCCGTGGCGGCCATCCCCCCCGAGACCCTGGCCTCCCTGCAAAAGGACGCCCTGGCGGCCCCAGTCCCGGCCCCGGCCCCTGCCGAGCAGCGCCGGTCGGGGCGGAAGCACCGCCACGAGTCGACCGAGTCCCACCACAGCCACAGGCACCACCGGGACAAGGACAAGGACAAGGACAAGGAGAAGGAGAAGGAGCACAAGCGGTCCAAGCACGAGCACAAGCACCGGCGCAACAAGCGCAAGCGGCGCCACCAGGGCAAGCGCTCCGGGACCTGGTCGGCCAGCTCGGGGTCGGGCGACGACAGCAGCTCGGCCTCCTCCCAGTCCGACGACGACAGCGAGGCCACCGTCTCGCAGAGCCCCCCCAAGGGCCACCCGAGGCCAGCCCCGGCCTCGGTCACCATCCAGGACGACGACAACGACGAGGACGCGGCCCTGGTGGCCTCCCTCCGCAAGACCAGCCCCGCCTGAGATGGGGGGGGGCGGCCGTTCTCTCGCCCCCTCGCCTCCCCTCCTCGTTCCTCTCTTTCCCTCCCTCCATCCCTCCCCATCCGCTCTCTTCCTCTCCCTCGGGGGAGAAGGGGCGGTTCTCTTGTTGAGGCTGCCTGTTGGGGGCTGGTTGTCGTTTGTTTTGTTTTCCTTCTCTCCTTCTTCCCCCGCGCCTGCCCCACCGACAAATTTAACGTGCCCCGCCTTCTTGGCCCTGAGGGCGGAGGGCTGGGTCACAGGGCCCATGACGACGAGGTGGACGGTGGCCCCAGGGCGGGCGGGGAGGGCACCGGGGGCGGGGGCGGGGGCGATGGCTCCCCCCCGGAGGGGGCCAGCTCGCAAGGGTCCTCTCGGTCGCCCGCCATGCCGCAGCCCACCGTCTGGGCGGCCTGCAGCAGCCGCTGGTAGACCGGGCACCGGGCCCGCAGCTCCTCCGGGGGCCCAAAGTCCGCCACCCGGCCCTGGTGGTGGTGGAGGGAGCGCGGTGGGGGCATGGGGGAGAGGGACGTGAGCGGCGTGGGGTGGTGAGCGGCCATCGGGGATGGATGGGGTCGCGGACCTGGTCGAGGACGAGGACCCGGTCGAAGCGGGCCACCGAGGCCACCCGGTGGGTGATGGCGATCAGGGTCACCGTGGCCGGCAGCCGGGCCAGGTGCTCGAAGATGGCCGCCTCGCACATGGCGTCCAGGTTGGAGGTGGCCTCGTCCAGCACCAGCACGTCCTGCGCCCGTCCATGTCCCAGTGGCCCAGTGGCCCACGTCCGTGTGAAGCTCGGCCCTCAACGCCATCACGGGCGGTGGCGGGGGGCGGGTATCAGCATCATCAACACCACCAACACCACCACCACCACCACCACCACCACCATTGCCCTGGCGCTCATCCGATACCCTGCGACCGCCAGTCTTCAGCTGGGGCGGACCGGGGCCGCGACCAGGGCCCGGGCGATGCAGAGCCGCTGGACTTCGCCCCCCGAGAGGCTCGTGCCGCCCGGGCCGATGAGGGTGTCCAGCCCGTGGGGCAGCCCATCCACGAAGCCCAGCGCCGAGGCCTGGCCAAGCGCCTCCCGCAGCTGCCCATCCAGGGGCCCGGGCGGCGAGGGCTGCGCCAGCGGCACCAACACCGCGAGAACAGACGGAGGCGGGGAATGGGAAGGGAGTGGAAATGGGGAGGTGAAGGGGAAGGGGCGTGGGAGGAGGGAGCGGCGCCACCGGGGGCCGGCGGACCGCGATGGGCGGGGATGGGGCGGGGTCCTCGGGGTCGTGGCGGCCCGGGGCGGCCTGTGGTCGCTTCTTCAGCCGCTTCTTGTCCTTCTTCTTGTCCGTCTTCCCCTCCGTCGACGCGCCCCCTGGTCGCGCGTTCACCAAGGTGGGTGATGGTGGATGGGGGGAGGGAGCGGCAGGCAGACCGGCCGGGGGCCCGCCCACCCCCATGAGCTGCTCATCGCCCGCGTCGAGGTCGCCCGCATCGGGCCTGGTCAGGAGCAGGTTGGCCCGGATGGAGGCGTTCAAGAGCTCGTTGTCCTGCGGCACCAGGTGCACAAGCTGCCGACACCCCCCAGGGGAGTGGGCGAGCGCGTGGCCTTGCCGTCGCGCCCCTAGAGCGGGTGGACGCCGGGGGGGGGGCGAGAGAGGGGGCGGGGGCGGGCGGACCTGGAAGAGGTTGCTGGCCGTGAGGCGGGTGAGGGGCGTCTGGTCGAAGCAGATCCGGCCCCCGCCCTGGCACTCGTACAGCCGCAGCAGCAGCTTGGCAAGGGTCGACTTGCCCGCCCCGCTGCCCCCGCCCCAAGCGATGCGCATCAACATGAGGAGCCCACGGCGCGGCATGGGCAAGGCGGCAAGGGCGGGCAAGGGCGGGCAAGGGCGGGCAAGGGCAAGGGCAGGCCGGCCGACCTGAAGCCGACCACCGCAACCTTCTCCCCGCGCCGGATGGAGAACGAGACGTCGGTGACGGGGGCCCGCAGTCGTGTCGCCCCGGTCTCCTGCACCCATGTCGCCGCCCACAGCCCCACCAGCCCGACCACGGCAAGGGTCAGCCGCCCCGCGGAACGAGCCCCAGCGTCCTCCCTCGCCTCTATCCCAGGATGGGCTGGGTGGGGTGGCGCGAGCCGGTCGGGGGGACGGACGAGCTCCTCGGCGCTTGCAGGGTAGGCGAAAGAGACGTGCTCGAAGGAGAGGGTGGTCCACGAGCCCGGCGTCACAAGGGCCGGCTGGGCCGGGTCGAGGGCCCCCGGGGCCGGCCGGTGCTGGGTGAAGAGCCACTGAAGCCGGCTCATGGCCGCCCGCTGCTCGACAAACAGCGAATAGTCCGAGAACCTGCCGCCCACGGCCGGGGCCGAGTGGGTCATCGATGGACTCGGCTGGGGGCTGGGGCCTGGGGGGCTGCGGCTGCTGCGGGGGGGATGGGGGCATGGCTGGGGGGCGGACATGTTCTTGGCGAAGCCGAGCGACTTGCGGAAGAAGGCCTCGGCCGTGACGAAGTCGCCCACCGTGATGGCGCCCCGGCGGGCGGCGATGGCCATGTAGACGGTGGCCAGGGCGGTGCTGGCCTCGAGGATCAGCCGCGAGCAGGCCACCGTGTAGCGCTCCTGGGCCAGCGAGCGGCGCTTCTCGTGCAGGATCTGGTCGTGGGACCGGGCCAGGGCCCGGTCGAGCTTGGCCTGGACGTTGAGCAGCCGCACCAGCCGGATGCGGGCGAAGAAGTCCAGCACCCGGCCGAAGAGGTCCTCGTTCCGCTGCAGGACGGCCGTCTCGAGGAGGCACTGGCGGCTCGAGGACCACTCGATGAACACCCAGTACACCACGAAGACCGACAGCTGCAGCAGCCCCAGGAAGAGCGACGTCCGGAAGAGCACCGCCAGCGAAAACCCGAAGCTGACCGTGTCCAGCAGCAGGCTGTTGAAGAAGACCTGCCAAACCCCGAGGGCAGCGCGGCCACCACCACATTCGCCACCGCCACCGCCCGACAGGACACCCCCGGGCCAGTTAGATGCCACCAAGTCGCGAGAAGGCCCCGGGGTGGCGGTCCCGCAGGAGGCACGAAGGCAAACCTTCGCAAATGTGGCCATCGATTGTGCGCCCTTCTTTGTGCGCTCAAGGACTTTGCCGACGGCGTTCTGCTCAAAGAACGCATAATCGAGCGTGAACAGGTGCGAATAGGTGCGCAGGAGGACGCTGTTGCCGATTTCCTCTGAAAGAACTTTGGTCTGAAAGACCAAGATCCCATGCACAATCTGATAAGATAATGCCGCAAATGCCGAAATAAATAGGAGGAGGGAGAGGGGGGAAGATGCAGATGCAGTGGGAGTTTTCTGCTTCAAACTTGAGATGATCGAGTCTACGATTTTGCCGTTGATATAGGCTGGTATGGAGGAACACAATGAAGTGACGAGGCCCATGACTGTCAGGATGACGATCAGGAGACGATGTTTTGCGAGGCGTTTGGCAAATGGCAGATAGTCCAGCCATCGCCATTTTGCAGGGGCGCCACCAGCGAAAAACCAGAGTGCTTTGAGTTGGTCGAGCATTCCATAAGACACTGACTCATCTTCCAGCTTTCGGACGAGGTTGACCATTTTTGGGGGCGAAGGAATTTAGAGCCTAGCCCCCAGGCCCAAGGCACCTGTCAAGAAGAAGCCGTGTTGGCGAGCCCAAATACAACAAAAAGAAAAGAAGTGAGGTGGTGGTTAATGGGCCTTGCCGAGGAGAATCTTGCCACGAAGTGTCTTCACGCTCCGGTAGATGAAGCCGTCAAGCATTCCGGCAACCGTAAAGGCCTAGCCAACGAAGAGATGAGTGGCCGAACGAGGGACTGGACAGACCCCACCGACGATGGCGCACACCTGAGTGAGGAAGTGGAAGAAGCTCATGCGCTGCTCGGTGAGCTCGACCATGATGGGCGAGAGGTCGTAGATGAAGAAGACCCCGGGCATGGTGCGGGCATTCTCATCCAGCGTCTGGAAGTGCTCTGCAGACAGCGGCAGAGGGCGGTGGTGATCGGCTGGGTGTCGAGGAAGCCGGCACGGACCGGTGACCGAGAACTGGTTGCTGGGCAGCACGCGGCCATCGAGGTACTGGTACCGCGTGGGGACCACCTTCAGGAAGTACTTGCATGCTCCCACGGCCTCTGCGATGGGAGGCAGGAGAACGGGATGAGGGAATGAGCCGGCAATGGCGGGGGGAGGGTCGGGGCAGCAGGCGGACGGCCGTAGAGGATCTTGTGGACCCCGTCCAGCGGGTTGTGCACGCCCGGGAACTCCTCCCCAAAGGAGAGCCTGCCCACAAGAACGGGCCCCGTGAAGAGAGGTGTTGGTGGGGAAGAGGGGGCAGGGCACTGGATGCGGCTGTGGGGGGAGCGGAGGGCGGGAGGGGCGGGAGGGCGGGAGGGCGGGAGGGCGGGAGGGAGCGGGAGGGCGGGAGCGGGGGAGCGGGAGGCGGACTTGTGGATGATATGGGAGAGGTTGAACGAGAAGTCGTTGAAGACACGCACGTTGCGGCCGCCGTAGGCGGGGTTGAGCATGGGCCGGCCGGGGCCGATCTACGCCAGGCCAGCGAGCGAAAAACACGCAAAGTGCAGGGAGTCCGCCACAGCAACCGCAACCAGGGTCGATGAGACGAGGCTTTTCTGCGGGCCAGGCGGCGGGGGGCGGGGGACGAGAGCCCAGACCTGGAAGTAGCCGGCCACCCGGTTGACCGTGAGGAAGCCGTAAAGATTGCAGCCGCCCCGAGTCTTGTCCTTGACCTCGCTGCCCCCACCGCAAGGGATTGGCCAAATCAGTGAGTTTGGGCCGAGGCGAGGAGGAGGGAGGCGAGGAGCAGAGGCGAGGAGGAGGGAGGCGAGGAGCAGAGGCGAGGAGGAGGGAGGCGAGGAGCAGAGGCGAGGAGGAGGGAGGCGAGGAGGAGGGAGGCGAGGAGCAGAGGCGAGGAGGAGGGAGGCGAGGAGGAGGGAGGCGAGGAGGAGGAGGAGGGAGGCGAGGCGGCGAAGGGTGGCGAGCCGTGGCGAGGTGGCGTACTTTTGGCATTGCGAGATCCCCTCCACGCTGGAGAGCACCCAGTTCTTCTTGCGGTACGCCATTTGGACCTCCTCGCGTGTTGCAGCACTGGCCGGGGTCTAGTCGCGGGGGGGGGGGGGGGGGGGGGGGGGGGGCATGAACTAAAAGTTGGTTGGCTTGAAGCAGACCAGCTCAGCTCCGTAGCAGGAACCGCAAGATGGAGTGGGTGGGGCCTCGGCCCCCTGTGAGGCCTCGCTGCTCTCCGCAGCAGGCGCATCCGTGGGGGGCAAGCTCGAGGGGGGCGGCTTCTGGCTGGGCGGTGCCAGCGAAGCCTTTTCGATGGCCATGGGCCGCCCCTCGTTGGTCAGCGAAACCTTGTTCAGGTTATGCACGACATCGATTTGCTGAGCCCCTGAGACATCGATGATGTCAATCGTAATGTCAGTGCATTCAATCAGGGGGAAAGTGACGTTGATGTAAATATTCAATTTTTCCCCCTACCATTAGACGGTGACCGCTTGCTTCAGTTCATCGGACAGACGTAAGTGGTATCGACATGGAGGTGATGGACGAGGTCTGTTGTTCTGTATAGCCTCCACTCCGCAAGAAAAAGGACTGTGATAATCAAGCTTGTCACCACAGTCACTGGAAAGGACCAGATGAACGATACAAGGGATGAGAAAACGGACAGATGACGCCGCTCCACGAGTTCTTTCGAAGGACATCCTCATCGGTTCGGGCATAAAGATCAAGTTTCTTGAGCTTGTGAAGAAACTTTGGTGATGGTTCAACACCCATAGACGCCGCTAATGACGACATGAGGCACACGGCGATGAGCAGAGAGTGCCTGCGCGGTTGAGCCTATCCTTTTATTCGAAAGATGGAGGTTGAAGCAGAGGCTGGCGAGCCAGTGATCAACCCACAGCAAGACGAACATGCAGAAATTGAAGCAGAGGTAACAGAAAAAAAGAATCCGAAAACGGATAGGTTACTCCCATGGGTTGAGAAATTGTCTGAGTTCCCCCATGTCCCGGAGCTCATCTTTCTTTTGTTTTTAGCCGTCCCAAGGTACTTGCCGATGTGGTATATCAGGACGAAGTTATATCTCCCCTCCGGCAATTCTTACAGGCGGGTAATGTCTGTCATACCCCCCCCCTCGCCCGGACGTGCTCACTCCTGGTTACTAGCTTCCCCACCTTTTATTCTATGGTCCCCCTGGTACCGGTAAAACCTCTACCATTCTTGCTCTGGCCCACGAGCTGTACGGGTCTGATTTTTTCCCTCGCCGTTGCGGCCGCACGCCTCGCATCTCAGGCCTGACCTGTACCACTCGCGCGTCATGGAGCTGAATGCCTCCGACGAGCGGGGCATCAACGTCATTCGGGAAAAGGTCAAGGTCTTCGCTAAGGGCTCGGTCACCCACCGCCCCGCGTCTGTTCCCCCTCCCCACCCTCGCCGCCGCCGTGTCTCGGGGCTCTTCTCTGGTCTTGACTGGGCCATCGCTGGGGGGCCTTGCTTGTGGGGCGGGCCTGCCTGTGACGGGGCGCCCCGCAGCAACTACCGCTACCCGGCGCCGCAGTTCAAGCTGATCGTCCTCGACGAGGCCGACTCGCTGACGGCCGACGCCCAGTCGGCCCTGCGCCGGGTCATGGAGACCCACGCCCGGGTGACCCGCTTCTGCCTCGTGTGCAACTACATCTCAAGGTCTCCTGCGCCCCTGACCTGACCCACCCGCTCACCCGCCCGTGCCTGGGCAGGATCATCGAGCCTGTGGCCTCCCGGTGCGCCAAGTTCCGCTTCCGGGTGCTGCCCCCCGAGTCGGCCCTGACCAGGCTCCGGGCCATCTGCGCATCGGAGGGCGTCCAGTGCCCCGACCAGGTCGGTTCCCCGCCCAGGCGCCCCCGCGGCCCCTGGACCCTGCCCCCATCCCCCACGCACACCGCTCCGCATTTCCATCCCCGCACACCACTCGCCACCGCCCCACCACACGGCCGCCGACAGGCCCTGCTGCGGAGCATGCAACTGAGCGAGGGCGACCTGCGGCAGGCGATTACCCTCCTCCAGTCGGCCCACAGGCTCTACGGGGGCGCCCTCACCCCCGAGATGTTCACCGAGCTGGCTGGGGTCCGGCTCGGCCCCCCTGCCCCCGCCCTCTCCACTCCTCTCCACGTCCCGCCTCTCCACGCCTTCTCCACCCCACGCCCTGCCTCACCGCCGCCTCTCGGCCTGCCCGGGGCAGGTGGTGCCCGAGGACCGGATGGGGCTCTTCACGCGGGCCCTCCGGTCGAACAGCTTCGACCACCTCCAGCGGGCCATCGGGGGCCTGCTGGCCGATGGCTTCCCCGCACAGCAGATCATCGCACAGGTCGCCCCCACGCCACACGCCACACGCCCCACGCCCCACGCCCCACGCCACGATCGCCACACGCCCCACGCCACGGTCGCCCCCCGGTTGGCCACCATCTCATCGCACCGCACCCCTCGCACCGCGCCCCCGCCGGGGGAGCAGCTTCTCGAGTGGGTGGTGGAGGACCCCGAGCTGAGCGACGTCAAGAAGGCTGACATCGCGTATCGCATCGCCCAGACGGAGAAGGTCGCTCCCCCCCCCCCCCCCCCCTCGCCCTTCCCGCCCTCGCCCAGGTAGTCCTTGCCCTCGCCGTCGGTCTGAGCCCATTCTGCGCTTGTGTCTCGTCTGGGCTCTGGATGGGTGTGTCTCGTGGGGCAGGCGCTGGCCGACGGGGCCAGCGAGGAGCTGCAGATCGGGGCCCTGGGGGCGGCCGCCATGGAGACCATCTGCCTGGGCGCCCGCCCCGCCCCGGGGGCCGCCATCACCACCACCACCACCGTGGCGCCCGCCCTGCCCCAGCCGCGACCCGCAGCCGCGGGTGCCCCCCGGCGCCCCGCCAAGTAGAAGAGCGGGGGGCTCCACAACTCCCCACAGGGCGGGCAGCTCGGCCCGCGCCTCCCTCCTTCCTCACTCTGGAAGTGTGCCAAGGAGCGGAGGCGCTCGCCCTCGTGCGCTGAAACCCCTCCACCCTCCTCCACCCTCCTCCACCCCTCCTCCACCCTCCACCCTCCCTCCCGCTGCTCGGGGCTGCGATCAAAATGGGGACTGCTGTTGTTAAGGCGACGAGATGGCAGATGGGGTCGTGGCGGCGGTTCTTGGGGCGCTCACCCGCCCGCCCTCGAAGGATGGGCCCGTGGCGACCGACCCCCATGACCATGGTCATGGCCTCTATGAGCGCCTGGCGCCCCAGCCCCGGGGTGGCGGCGGGGGTGGCGGCGGGCTGCGGCTGCGTGGGCGCCGGTCCCGATCGCGGCCCCAGTCCTGGCGCTCGCGGCTCCGGTCTCCGTCCCGGTCCCCGTCCTGGCGGCGGTCCCGTTGGCTCCGGTCCCCGTCCTGGGGCCGCCGGGGCGGAGAGGGGCGCCCGCGGGTCGGGCCGGGGCGGGCATCAGGGGCGTAGGAAGGCGACGGCCTGCGTGGGGGTGGGGGGGAACGGGACCGGGGGCGTGGGCGCCTGGCGGCGTCGATCTCGTCCAGTTGGGCGTCGCCCCGCCGGTCGCGGAGGGACCCCGGTGGCGGGGGCGGCGGAGAGCGGTGCCCCCCCTCGGGGCCTCGCCACGGGCCGCCACCGCGCCGCCCGCCCCGGCCGCGGTCGGGGCCGCCCCGCGAGCGATGGGACGGGGCGTGGCCGCGGGACCCGTAGTGGTCGGGCAGGGGCGCGTCCAGGGTCAGACGGGCCTCCAGCCCCCCCGCGGCCCCACGGGGGGCGGGGCCCAGCAGGTTCCAGTGGCGGTACAGGGCATCCACGATGGCCTTCGGGTGGCCCACCGGGGCCAGGGCTGCGTCCCGGAGGTGGGCCAGAGTCCCCTCCAGGAAGCGGCACTCGTGCTCCACGTCCCTACGGGGGTGGTGGTGGAGGAGGATGAGAGGAATGTGCCCATGGATCAGGGCAGGGCGGCCAGCTGGGGGCGGGGCGGGGCGAGGGGAGCCCCGCGGACCGGGCGTTGGCCCGGCCGAGATAGTGGGTGAAGGCGAGGCCCATGGAGCTCACGGGGAAGAGCCGCGCCGCCTGGTTGCCCCGCTCGCACTCGGCAAGGGCCCCCAGCAGGTGGGCGATGGCCCCCTGGGGCGGGGCATCGCACAGGAAATCCAGGGCCACCAGGTACCTGATGAGCCCGCCCCACCCATGCCCCGACGCCATGGTCAGGAGCCGTCCGCGATGAGGAGCCGCCCACCGCCCGGCCTGCCAACCGCCGCCGACATCCACCCGCCCCTCGGGGGGCGGCCGACCTGTAACCCTGGGCCAGACAGCCGGCCGGCCGGACGATGGCCATCCGGGCGAAGTGCAGGTGCACCATGTACAGCAGGCCCGCCGTCAGGGGTGTGTGAACATCGCCCAGTCGGCACACCAGCCGGCCCCCTGTCCGGCCAGGTGCAGGTGCGCCTTGTGATGGGCACGCCCAGCCGATCCGGCCGCAGTGGGGGGGGGGGGGGGGGGGGGGGGGGGGGAGGGGAGGGGGATGGCAGACCACGGTGGAGGACGGCAAAGGCCGTGGCGATCTGGGCCAGGAGGCAGGGCGCGAGGGTTTCCTCAGGACCGGCCCGATCTTGGGCCGGCTGGAGGGGAGGCAGACGGGCCGACCAATCAGGCAGAGTTTGTCGACCGCCGGCCGGATGGGCCCATGGGAGACGGCGAGCGGAGGAGCAGCGACGGCCAGGGGGGCGCGGCAGGCCGACAGACCCCGTGGGCGAGGACTAGGTGGACGCCCCGTCCCTGGGTGGCAGCCCTGACGGTCTCCACCAGGTGCTCCCGGCAGGCGCCAATCCGCACGTCGTCCGGGCCTGCCAGACGGGGCACGGGAAGGGAAGAGCAGCGCACACCATGAGCAGAGGGGCCCGGGAGGAGCAGGAGATGAGCGGGCGGCGGCGAAGAGCGGCCAGACCGGTGCCGGCAGGGGCGTGCTCGACCGCGAACGAGGCGTGCGACACCCGGAGCGAGAAGCTGGCCGGACTGCGACCAGGGCCAGGGGCCAGGGGCCGCGGAACGGGCAGGCGATGGTGAGCCGCCAGGTGATGGTGAGCCGTCGGAGAGGAGAGAGAGCCCGGGAGGAGCAGACCTGTAGGGGCGTGGGCTACAGCCCCACGCGCGGTAGTCGGGGGCGCGCCAGGCCAGGTACTCGACGGCCGCCCCGGGGCCGCCGCCCAGGTCGACGAAGGTCAGCGGGGTGCCATCCGCGGGCCGCGCGAGGCCGGCCAGGGCGTCCAGATGGGCGAGGGGCATGGCGCTGGGATGGTGGAAGATGTGCCGCCCCAGGTTGCACCAGGGGTCGCTGCCGCGGCCAGAGGAGAGGAGGGTCTGAGTGAGGGTGGCGGGAGTGGGAGGTGGGAGTGGGAGGTGGGAGTGGGAGGTGGGAGTGGGTGGCGGGAGTGGGAGGTGGGAGTGGGAGTGGGGGTGGGAGGCGGGAGTGGGAGGCGGGAGTGGGAGGCGGGAGTGGGAGTGGGGGTGGGAGGCGGACCTCTTCCTGCGGGCCTCCTCGAGCTCCTCCTCAGGTCGGCCTGCGGCCTGCAGCTCGGTCTGCTCGTCGGACGAGCTCAAGGGATGCGAGGGGGATGAATGACAGACCTGGGCCCTTGCACGCCATTTCGTGAGTTCCACAGGAGCGATATCAGTCTCCTGCAAGTTGTGCGGCGAATCATTAGAGAGGAGAAAGGGCGGAAGGGGCAACAGCACACACCTGGACATGGACTTGGTCTGCAACCTGCGAGAAGATCGTCCAATTGAACTGGGAAGGAGGCGGAGGAGAGCACAAGGTCTTGATGGCAGTGTCGAGAGAATCTGCGCCTGAAGGTGTCGACGAACGGGGCGGAGAGGAACCCGGGGGCAATTCATCTTCATGTTCGGGAGCCACTTCATCGGGTGGGAACGCTTTAGGATATTTGGGAAGGGAGGCAGCCGACTGGGAGAGAAAATCGATATCATCCACTCCAAGAGAGGAAAAATCGATGGGAGTTTGAGTTTCCTCGGCCAAAGAAGAAGACTTCTTAAATATAATAATCTGCGGCTTTGGGACACTCTCGGTCATGCCAGAGGCGGTCGGAGCCAGTGGATTCAAGTCCATCCGAAAAAAAGAGCGAGTTCCGCCTTGTGGCAACCGTCTCGACGAAATTAAACGCCCAATAAAACGCCCTTTGGGCGTTTTGTGAAGGCAAGAGGCGAAATACAAAAAAAAAAATCGCAGGGGTTTGAATGAATGGTTGTTTACTTCGTGTATTCGGAAGAGGACATTGGAACATCGTTGCGATGGACTGAGGCTGTTGGTGTGTCAATGCTCTTGAGGTATTGTTATATAATGAACTGAGTTTAGGTTGGTTTTCAACAGTGTTTGGTTTGGATGTGGCTGTATGCTCGTGGGACATAAAGGGGGAAAAACGTGTTGGCCCGGGGACAATGGGGCAATTGCCGGAGAAGTGAAAGGGGTGAGGGAAGAAAGAAAGAAAGAAAGAGAGGGAAGAGGAGAACGATACAAAAGGAAAAGAAGAGGACATAAACAGTCCGAAAATTCCGAATGAATGACACCCAAGTCGTGTCAAGGTCCCACAAAATGCGGCGGGGTGGCAACGGATTTCTCACTTTGAACTCCTGCAGCATCCGACATACTCAGTCATAGGAAAGTTCAAAAATATATTTTGACGCGTTATAGTCACGACAACGCAGGGTAATAGTGACCTTTGCCTTCTTTCACTTTTTTTTTGCGGCTCAATGGAACCTGAATCCAACGAATGGGTCACTATTCAACGAAAAAAGCCCACCCCTCCCAAAAAGCCGGCGATCGCCGCGCCTCCTTCTGAAGATGATGACGAAGATGCACGACCTGTTCCTGATGACTTTGTCATTGGTCAGCCGATTCTCCCTGGCAGAACAGTCAAACGTGAAAACGATGAGGAGGAGAAGCCGAAGAAAAAGCGAGCTCCGAAGGCCAAGAAACTATCCAATCAGCATGAGGCGGCCGAATTGATCACCCAACAAAACATGGGCGATGCTGTGGCGCAGGTGGCCAGCAAATACCACGGAGATGCGTCTATGGCCTTGAAGGTACTTTGGTCTGTGGAAAGAAACCAAGACGCCCCCGGTTTTTATTTTTTTTCCTGCGATCACCAGCGACACGTTCTCGTCCTCTCTGGCTGGGATTGTCCTGAAACCTCTGAAGCGCCCCGACACTGCCCACTATTTCGAGAAGTTCATGCAGACGCCCATCCGGCTGCTGGACCCCCCGTCGCTGGAGCCCGTCCAGCGGTACATCATCCACCGGGACGAGGCCGAGCTGCTCGAGACCATGCAGGCCATCGTCGACCTCCTCGCTGGTCTGGGTGCCCCCCAGTGGTGGCCGAAGGGCTCTGGGGTTGTGCGTGCGCCAGGGATCGAACAGGGCCCTCACCCTTCACCGACCTCCCTCCCTCCCCCCCCTCCCCTCCCTCCCCTCCCCCTCCTCCTCCTCCTCCTCCCGGCGGCGACCAGAACCCGGCCAGATGGGCAAGCCGGCCATGGTGGGCGTCAAGATTTTCCTGCAGCTGATGCTGCGGGTGCGACCCGATCTTGCCCTGCACCTGATCGAGCGGCGGCTGCCCATCTTCACGGGGGCGCCCCCGGCCTCGGGCCGTCCGCCCATCGGCCAGCAGGCCACCCGTCCGTTGGGCGGCCGGCGCTCGGATGGCACTGGGCTGACCTCTTCTCCCTCTTCATCTTCCTCACCTTCTTCTTCTTCCTCCTCTTCCTCTTCCTCTTCTTCGGTGTGGCGCGGGCTGGGTTGGGCGCGCCCAGTGACGGGGACCCTGGGCACGGGCCCCGGGTCGGTTGAGGAAGGGATGTCCCTGCTGTCCTGGGTGCTGGGCCAGGCCGCCTACTCGCTTGCCCCCGATGGCCTCAACACGGCCTTTGACGGGTGGTGCCGCTACCTGGTGCCTGCCCTGCTGCGCCACCCCCGCTCGGAGGCCTTCCGCATCGAGGTGCGCCTCTTCGGCGAGCAGCTGCAGGCCATTCAGCGGGGCCGCGACACCCCGCTCCTCTCGGCGGCCCTCCCCCAGCTGCTCCAGGAGTGGCTCGACCATCCCCAGGGGTCTGTCTTCCCCCCGCAGTGTCGAGCGACAGACCTTGCTCACGTTTCTCCACGGTTGGCGGGCAGATCTGCCGATGACGAGATCGTGGGCATGGCCATGGTCTGCCCGGCCTCGGGGTTCCCTCCGTGCCTGACCACGACCCCCCCCCCCCCCGTAGGATATGCTGGTGGCCCCTTCGAGCCACCCCGATGCGCCATCGGCCGAGGGGCAGAGCCCCGAGCTGACTGCGGCCATGCTGGCGCGGGGTGTGACGCTGACCACCCTCTTCACGACCCTGCTCGAGATGTGCACCGCCACGGCCCTCACCAAGCCCAAGCACGCCGCCATGGTCCGCCCGCCACCCGGAGGAGCCGCCCACCCTCCCGCCCCCCGAGGGGGCTCCAGTCACCCTGCTCTGCTCACCCATCCCCTCGGCCCGGCCGCACTTTGTCTGCGCACAGCTGGGCGGGTGGCTGGCCGGGGTGAGCCTCAGCCATCCCACGGCCCTGCTGCAGTGGCCCCTGATGCTCCGCCACGTGTCGCCTTCGGTTCCCGCCTCCCTCCGGGCCACGGGCATCCTGCTGGCCTCCCTGGCGGCCTGCCTGCAGGGCCCGGGCGCCCCGCAGGCCGAGGTCTTGCGGCGGCTGCACGACCCGCTGGGCATGGTGTGCGACCAGCTCGAGGAGACCCTGACGCCCCTCGCCGCCGAGGCCAAGGGCGCCCAGGCAAAGGAGGTCTGGCTCGCCCATCACCGCCCGCTTGGCTTCACGTGCTGTCCACCCCCCACCCCCCCCCCCCCCCCCCATCCCACCCCCAGATCGCGGCCATGCTGCAGCAGGTGGCCATCCTGCGCCGCGCCGTGGCCAAGTATCGCCCGCGGGACGCCAAGAAGGCCTCCGTGGGGGCCGCCCGCCGCGCCGCCAAGAAGCCCTGCCTGCCCGTCCGGATGGCGGGCCGTCTCATTCGGCTCGCGGCCCTCTGCACGGTGGGCTTCCTCTGCTACGCCCTGACCCGCTGGGTCGTCTTGCCCAGGCTCTTCCCACAGGCGCCCCCGCCCCCGCCCCCGCCAACGTGGGCCCAGAAAATCCAGGTCGGTACCGCTTTTGCCGCCGCTTTTGCCGCTCTGCCTACATCAGCCCTGACCCACCCTCCCCCACGCGCAGGCCTTCGTGGTGGCGCAGTGGATGACCCACTTCGACCCTTACGTCCCTGCACCCGTCCGCGCCTGGGCCCTCCGCAAGTGGGCCCGCTTTGTCAGCCTGACAGACCCCGTGTTCGCCTGGGCCCAGGTCCACGTGTCGCCCGTCATGAGCGCCATGTGGGCCAACCTGACTGCTGCCTACCAGCCCATGCGCGCCTGGTTCGACGGCGCCATCGCGCCCCACCTGCACCAGGCCGGTGCCCGCGCCCGCCCCTATTGGAACCGGGCGGCCCAGTGGACGACCACGGTCGCCTATCCCGCCGCTCAGCGCCAGTGGGCCCGCGCGCGCCCAACCTTTGACAAGATTTCTGTCGTGGCGTCCCCCTACGTTCAGAAGGCCCGGACTTGGACAACGACCACCGCCGCCCCCTGGGCCACAGAGATGGTCGGCAAAATCGCGACGGGGTCGAAGGAGTTCGTCGCGGCAGCTGGCCGCTTTTGGACCGAGCAGGCGAAGCCACACCTCGCGAGGATGAAGAACATCCCTGCTGGGAACAACGGAAATGATTTGTAAGAGTGTGACCACTCATTTCTGCTTTTTTTTTTTTTTGGTGCGCCGCCAAGGCGGGCTCGTCGTCGTCAACCGGGGTGAGACCGATACGCCGGACCCCAAAAAATGGAGACCAGCCAGGCTCCGCGTGGTCCAGTGTGCGAAATGATGGATGGCGTGACCCCTCGGGTACAGAAAGCTCACGAAATTGATGAAGAAATACTGCCAACGTCAGGGCCGGAAGCTCAGATGTTTGCGCCCCCAGAAAAACGAGAGCCTTCACCAATCGCCTTTGTGAATCGTTATTCTGACGAAAGATGCACTCTATTCAAAGTCTAGCTCTGTTTTTTACACCATGCATCATCAGGGCTTGGCAAAAGGTCCCTTTTTTTTTTGATGGGCCAGACCCAGACACTGGTGCCCGTGTGGAAATCAAAGTCGAAGGGTGCGTATGGATTGCGCGCACATTCCTCCTGATAGCAGGGTCATAGGGTGGCTGATCGGTTCGAGATGAAGTACGATCCGCCCTCTCGCCTGTGGAAGAGAATCATCAACCTCCCGGCCGGAACATGTCGCTACTTGTATGTTGTGAATGGAACGAACTGGCTCCCTGACCCTGCGGAGCCTTCTCGGATTCAATGGTCCCCAGAGGGCGAGGTGCGCACAATTCTTGAGGTGCTGTCGGACCCGACACACCAAGTGCTGTCTGACCCGCCTGCTCTTGTCGCTGCAACCGAAGCTGAGGCCTGGCGAGCAAAACAGCACCACGTTTTGCGAAGTGCCGGCTTGGGGGCGGTCGGTAACCCATGCGCTCGGTGTTCTAACCGATTGCCTTCCCTCAGGCGGCGGCGGCTTCGGATGACGCGGCGGGTATCGGATCCGAATTATTCCACTCGTGAGAAAGGGGATGAGGAAAAAAAGAAACATGTGAAGTTGCTGCAGCGAGCGGCAACCCTGCGCCTCAGGGCAGACACCCGGCCGGGCAGAACCGCATCGAGAAAAAAAAAAAAAGGACACAGAGGGGAGGGCATGAGCGATCGGTGCCTGGGCAGGGTGACGACCCATGGGTGAGCGAGGGGGCTGCCGGGAGTTGGCGCCGGTTAACTTCCCGCTGCTTCTTGCAGTAAAGTGGAAGTGCTCTAACATCAGAGCGATTCCATCTCGACAGTCATCCCGTACTCGATCGTGGGAATCACGGCATTCATGAACTTGAGGAATTGGAAGAAGTAGCTGGAAGGGCAAAAAAGAGCACATTCCATGAGACGCTCTCCGCAGAGGGGTGGAACAGACTGGGTCGGATTGAGGCCCTTGTTCTCCTGGGCGAGACGATCGATGAACCGCTTCATCAGACTGGCGTGCTTGCAGGGGTGGATGGTGGCGTATGGGACCTGGACGCGACACAGGTGAACGGACGATTGGCGGTGATGATGATGGCGGGGAGGGCATGAGTCACAGACGCCCAGGTGGGGATGCTGCTCGATGGTGACGGTCTTGCGGGCGTGGTCCTCGGAGATGTCCTCGAAGACCTGCTCCTGGGTCAACAGGGTGGTCCCGTCCTAGGGGTGGTGTGGGGTGGTGTGGGGTGGTGTGGTGTGGTGTGGTGTGGGGTGGTGTGGTGTGGGGGGTGATGAGATCGGAGAGTTCAGCGGGTGGGGCCGCAGGCGGGCAACTGGGCGTGGGCGGACCTCGGCGTAGCCCAGGAGCCACATGCGGGGCGACTGGTAGAAGATGTCGTACGTGATGCACACGTCGTACGTCCGATGGGCGGCACCCCCCGCGGCGGCGGCCCCCGAGGCCGGGGTCTGGCGGGACGCAGGCAAGGCAGGAGAGGCGGCACCATGTGCACGCGTTCGTCCAAACCGCTTCGGCATCCCCTCCCCACCACATCCTGCACCCCTCCCCACCACATCCTGCACCCCTCCCCGTCACATCTCGCATCCTCCCCGTCACATCTCGCATCCTCCCCGTCACATCTCGCATCCCTCCCCACCACACCACATCCCCCCACTATCGGCAGACCACCGCTGCGGCGCTGGGGTCGGCCTGTTCGGTGGGAAGCATCATTCCCATGTCATCGTCGTCCTCATCTTTCTGGGCGGGGGCGGGGGCGGCTGTGGCTGCGGGCGCGGGCGCGGGCGCGGGCGCGGGCGCGGGAATGGGAGCGGGCGCGGGAGCGGGCGCGGGAATGGGAGCGGGCGCGGGAGCGGGCGCGGGCGCGGGCGCGGGCGCGGGCGCGGGCGCGGGCGCGGGAGCAGGGGGAGCTGCAGCAGCGGCAGCGGCAGCGGCAGCTGTGGCAGGGGCGGGAGCGGAAGGTGCTGTGGCTGTGACCGCTGTGGTGGGAGCGGGCTCAGAGACGGCAGCATCAGGAGTGGCAACGGCAGCTGCGAGATCGAAAATGGTGAGACCAGGGCGACGGAGGGAGGGGCGAGAGACATTCGGGGACGAGCCACGAGTCGCCACCGTCTCCTTCGACTTCGGACTCCTCGGCACGAGTCAACAAGCTCGAGGCGCGCTTTCGGCAGGGTACACGCTGAGTGATCAGAAACTGCTTGCCCGGAGGCAGGTACTGGAGGGCTTTGGAGGGCTCGCCCGCCGCCCACCGCCAGGCAGGACATTTATCAATCAGCTGGTCGCCAGCGGCAACAAATTGATCTGTGAGTTATATGCCACCGTGAAGAGCAAAACTTTGAGGGGAGGTGACCTGGAGTGATCTTGCCATCACGTTCGAAAGTATTCTCTGTTGGAATACTCTTATTCTTACTATTTTAAAAGGGATTTCAGTGAAATAATCGGATCAGTAAACTGAACTAACCGAAAAAGATTTTTCAAGGCTTCCATTGTGTAAAAAATAAAAAGAAAAGCAAGCCTGGAGCTATCGCCTCAGTACAGCCTTCTATCTCCAGAAAAATTCGATCGCCCTTTGGAAAGGGTCGCGACGCGGACTTTCCGCTCTTTCTCTTTTTGTGATTCAATGATGTGGGTACGAGCGTTCATGGTATTTTTATTCTGTCCGATTGCGTTTGCCAGCCCATGCTATCTTTCAAACAACGGGACGAATAACCCGTTGTGTTCTTTTCTAGGTCAATCTCCTTTCGTCCTGTGTCCGTAGCAACCCCATCTTACGTAGAGCCCTGCTCTTCACTCGGTTTTGCGATTCGGGATGTAAAATGCATCGAGATTCATTTTTTGTCAGCTACTTTCAATGTCACCGAATCTGTGCGACTCCCGGATAACACCCCCTCCCTGACATTGCTTTCGCCCACCAACACCGAGCTGATCTGCCTGGGTGAGAGCCCCTTCAGCCTGTTGAACGTGCCCCCGGGAAGCCGGCTGGGGCGACTGGCCCTGGCGAACCTGACCGTCTCCGGCTGCGCGTCGCCAAATTCCGGGGCGGTGGTCCACCTCCGACACAACAGCACCAACTCGGGCTCCCTTGCCGTGGCGATCACCGGCTGCACCTTCGCTCGCTGCACGGCCCCCTGTGGCGGCGCCTGTCTGGACCTGGTCGACCTCGCCGGGGCGCCCGGCCCACCGATGGCCGATTCCTTGGACGTGTCCATCACGGGGTCGCACTTCGTGGGCTCGCACCTCGAGGACACCACAGACAGTTGCACGGAAGACCTCCCACCCTGGGCGACCGTCCCCCAGGGCGGGGCCGCCATCCGGGTGGTGGCCGGGCCGACGGGCCGGCTCAACCTGACGGGCTGCTCCTTCGCGGACATGGAGGTCCGTGCGCCCGAGCCGTGGGGCGGGGCTCTACTGGTGGACGGCCCCCTGGCCGGCGCCGCCCTGCGTCAGTGTACTTTTACGGGCTGTCGGCTCGTGGCCACCCTCTCGGGCCGGGGCGGGGCCGTGGCCGTCCGTGGGGCGGCGGCCCTGGAGCTGATCGGGTGCGCCTTCGCCGACGTCTGGATCGAGAGCCCCGCGGAGGGCTACGGCGGCGCGCTGGCCTTCAGCCCCTCGTCGACCGCCGCATGGGGCCGCCTGGTCAACAGCACCTTCCAGCAGTGCCGCGTGGATGCGGCCGACACCGCCCGCGGAGGGGCGCTCTGGGCGTCGGGGCTGCACCGCTTGGAGGTGGCCGGGTCCCTGTTTACGGAGTGCTCCCTGACCGGGGACGCCGGGTCCGGGGCGGGCCTGGCCCTCTGGGACGCCACCGAGCTGCTCCTCGAGGAGGGGAGCCGCTTCGAGGGCAACCACATCCGGGCCGCCAGCAGCGCCATGGGGGCCGCCCTGGCCAGCGTCGGGGCCGTCCTGGTGGAGCTGCGGGGCGGGGCCCACTTCAGCCAGAACACCGTGAGCCTGAGCAACTCGGGGGAGGGCGAGGCCCGGGGGGGCGCGGTGGCCCTTGTGCCGCCCGCCTCGGGGGCCCCGGCCCGGTGCCTCCTGGAGGGGGGCATCTTCGCGGCCAACATGGTCACCGGCCACAATGCCCGCGGGGGCGCCCTCCACCTGGCCGATGGCAACGTCCGGCTGGCCATGCGGCGGGTGCAGTGGCACGGCAACCAGGCCAGCACCCCGCTCGCCCTGGTGGACGACAGCTCGGCCTTTGGCGGGGCCCTGGCCGTGGGCCGGGCCCAGTCCGTGGCGGCCGAGGATTGCACCTTCGCCGGGAACGCGGTCGACTCGCAGGTCCGCCCGGCCACCCTCCCCTCCCCAGCCACGCCCGCTTCTTCACGCCCGCCTCCCCTGCGCCTGCGCCTGCACCCCCATCGGGCTCGACCTCCCGCTGACGATCCCACCCAACGCGGCCACCCGCAGGGCCAGGGAGGCGGAGGGGCCGTGCACCTGGAGAAGCTGCAGGGGTCGCTGGACGTGGCCGGGTGCGCCTTCGTGGGGAACGCCGTCGATGCCCGGGCCACGGCCCAGGTGGCCGAGGGCGGGGCGCTCTACTGCCAGGAGGCCGCCGCGACGGCCATCAACCAGACCCAATTCGTCGAGAACAGCCTCACCGGGGCCGGGTTCGCCGTGGGCGGGGCCGCCTCCCTGTCCGCATGGCACTCCATCATCCCCTCCCTCCCCTGCCCCACCGGCGGCCACCTCACCCATCCACACCCACCCACCCACCTCACCCAACCCACCCACCCGCTCACCCGGGGCCCTCTGCTCTTTCATCGCCGCCATTCTTCATGGGCCGTGGGCTGCAGGTACAAGGGGACGGCCACCCTGGATGGGGTCACCGTCCGGGGCTCAGTCGTCCGCAGCAAGGCCGCCGCTTGGGGCGGGGGCCTCTCCTTCCGCTACTGCCTGGCGGTCACCGTCCGGGGGGGCCGCTTCGAGGGCAACAACGTCACCTCGACCACCGACGCGGCCGGGGCGGCGGGCATGCTGGCCCTGGAGACGGCCCAGGTGGCCCTCGAGGGGCCCGCCTTCCGGGCCAACACGGCCCAGGGCGCACAGGCCTTCGGGGCCGCCCTCGCCCTCCTGGGCCTGCAGGCCGTCCAGGTCGCCATGCCCACGCCTGCTGCTGCGCCGCCCCCGCCCCCGCCCACTCACACTCACACTCACACTCACACTCACGCTCGCTGGCCAGGTGACGGGGGCCGATTTCCAGGGGAACCTCGCCGACGGGCAAACGCTGGCCCAGGGGGGCGTGCTCTACCTGTCCGAGTGCACCGCCCGGGTGGCCCTGACGGGGTGCGCCATGGCCGCCAACGGGGCCCGGGCCGAGACGGTCGAGGGGGCGGCCCTCTTCCTCAAGCCCAGCGACACGGCCCCGGTGGCCATCACCGGCTGCTCCTTCCTCGAGAACGTCGCCATGGCCACCGTCTCCGGCTCGGGCGGTCCGCACCCCAGTCCCGCGCCCCGTCCACGCCCCTCCGCAGCAGCACCACGCTCCCGCCCCCTTCTCTCGGGCGATGCTGACGGCCCTGCTGGCGTGTCTCGGGGTGGGGTGGCTCTGACGTGGCTGCTTTGTGGGTGGGTGTGTCGCCCACCAGGGGCCGTGACGGTGGTCAACGGGGGCGGCCTGGAGGTGCGCGGCTGCCAGGCCAACGGCAACCGGGTCGAGTGCGCCGGCTGCGTGGCCCGGGGGTCGGCCTTCTTCGTGACCAGCATCGAGGGGGACGTCACCCTCGCCCAGAACGCCTTCGTGGGGTCGGCCTCCCTGGCCGAGGCCATCTTCCACGCGGGCGGGTGCCTCTACCTGCGCGCCAACGAGCGGGCCGTGGCCGCCGGGCGCCGCTTCACCCTGGCCAACTGCACCTTCGAGCAGTGCCGCGCCCCCGACGGCGGCGCGGTGGCCATCAGCGGGGCCCCGGTGGCGGTCGTGGGGTGCACCTTCAAGGGGTGCATCTCGGAGAAGACCGGGGCGGCCCTCTCCACCGACGCCCCCCTGAACCTCACCGAGACGGCCTGCCTGGGCTGCTCGGCCCTCTACGGTCCGCCCCCCTGGCCGCCTGGCCCCCCCAGGGGGCCCGCTCACCCTCCCTCTCCCATCGGGCGCGGGGGGGCGTTGGGGCTGCAGGGGGCTGCGTCTCGTCGACGAGCGACATCGCCGTCCGGGGCGGCTCCTTCGTGCGCAACGTGGCCCTGCTGGCGGGGGGCGGCTTCTACGTGCGGGGCGGCTCGCTGCTCATGGACAACGCAACAGCCACCCGCAACACCGTCCGCCGCTGCCCCCCCTGGGTATCATCACAGCATGGGGGCGTGGGTGGCATGGGGGCGTGGGCGGCATGGGCGGCATGGGCGGCATGGGCGGCATGGGCGGCATGGGCGGCATGGGCGGCATCACGGGCACGCGGCCCCGTCCGGATCGTGGCTCATCGGGCAGGAGCTCATCCGCTTGCTCGCCACCCTTCCCACCCATCCACCCGCTTGCTCTCGGCCCCAGGTGGTGCACGGGGAAGGGGGCCTGACGTACGCCTACCGTGCGACGGTCACCCTGCGCGGGTCGCACTTCCAGGAGAACCGGGCCAAGGACGGGGCCGTGCTCTTCGGGGTCGACAGCCGGGCCCTCAGCCGGGGCTGCGCCTACGAGGGCGGCCAGGCCACCTCGGGCTCGGCGGCCACCATGGACGGGGGCACCCTCGACTCGGCCGGGGACGCCTTCTGGGCCAATGCGGCCGCCTCGTTCGGGGTGCTCGCCTTCACCCGGGCCGACTTCGTGGTGACCCAGGGCAGCTTCGAGGCCAACTCGGCCCAGCTGGGCAGCGCCCTCTACGCCTCGCGCGCCTCGGGCTCATTGGAGGCCCGCCCCCCGCACTCACCACACACTCATGCCCCCCCCCCCCCCCCCCCCCCCCCCACACACACACACACACAGACAGACAGGACAGACAGACACAGACAGACAGACTCACTCGTCCACCTTCACCCCCGTCCACCCCCACCTTCACCACCGCACCGCAGGGCTGCTCCTTCCGCGGCAACCAGGCCGACTCGGGCACGGTCTACATGGGGGCCTCGGCCCTGCTGGTGGGGCGGTGCCTCTTCGCGGGCAACGTAGCCCTGACCCAGGGCGGGGCCCTGGTGCTGGTCTCGGGCAGCCAGCTGGCCGTCGAGGGGTCCCGCTTCGCCCGCAACAACGCCACCGAGGGCGGCGCCGTCTACGCGTGCAACTCCTCCGCCACCACCTTCACGGGGTCCACCTTCCACCGCGTCCGCATGGCCCCCATCAGCCCCCATCAGCCCCCCCCACCAGCCCCCCATCAGCCTACCAGCCCCTGCCCAGGCACGACCTCCCTCCGGTGCTTTGCTCTGCCATTTCGATAAATGCCCCCCCCCCCCCCCCCCCCCGTAGAATGCGGCCGAGGACGAGGGCGGGGCCATCCGGTGCCGGGACAACGGGCTGACGGTGGTCGAGGGGTGCCTCTTCGAGGGCAACCGGGCCTACGAGGGGACGGCCATCCAGGGCGAGGGCGCCTCGGCCCTCGAGCTGGCCGACTGCGCCTTCCGGGACAACCTCAGCCCCCGCCTGACGGCCACCCAGAGCACCACCGACGCCATGCGGGGCGCCCTGGCCCTGGAGGGGGCCGAGGCCCGGGCGGCCCTGGCCCAGGCCCGCTTCGAGGGCAACCTGGGCGGGGGCCTGTGCCTCCACGGGGGCGCCACCGCCCGGCTGGGGCCGGGGTGCACCTTCGCGGGCAACCTGCAGGCGGGCAGCAACGGCAGCCGGCCCGCCAACGCCCACCTGCAGGCCGGCTGCGGGCTGGACATTGCCGACCCCCAGGCCATGACCGACCCCACCCTGGCGGGGGGCAGTCTGTGGGTCTACGCGGCCCAGGGCTCCCAGGTGACCGTGGGGGGCCTGCCCCAGCCCGAGGGCCCGCACAACTACCTGCCCCAGATGCGGGGCCGCTTCCTGCTGGGCGACGAGGGCGCCACCCAGGCCGGCCGGGCGGCCTTCGCGGTGCCCCACCTGGACGCCATCGTCGACCTGGCCGACCCGCGGGCCGACGCCCAGTTCGAGGCGACCTGCCTCTTCGCCACGGCCGGCCGGCCCAACGTCACCATGCCCGCCATGCCCTGGACGGTGCTCGGCCGGCGGTTCCTCCGCTGCGACCTGCTCGACGGGGCCACCCCGCGCACGTACACCCTCTTCCTCAGGTCCCCGCCACCCCACCCCACGCCACCCCACCCCACGCCACCCCACGCCACCGCATCTCCCCGGTACACCCTCGGCAGAGGAGGGAGGAAGGGAGGGATGGGGGGGACGGAGGGACGGAGGGACGGAGGGACGGAGGGACGGAGGGATGGGGGGGGAGAGGGAGAGGAGGAGAAGGAGGGAGGGAGGAGGAGGACTCGAGGTCACCCGGTGCGGGTGGATGCGTGGGACGGTCGGGTGGACGCGGTGGGGGCTGCAGCAACGACGGGTTCCAGTGGACCCGCTTCGGGGAGCTGGTCCTCTACGCCGACTACACCTACCTCGTCGTCGCGGGCGGCATCACGGCCGGGGCGGTGGTCCTCTTCGCCCTCGTCCGCACCGCCCGCCATGCCCGCCCCCCCCTCAGCCCACCATGCCCACCCCCCCAGCCCGCCGCCGCTCCGCCACCGCCACCCATCCAGCCGCGCCGGCCCCACCACCCCGCCCCGCTCGCGAATCACGCATCATCCCATCGGGCGGGGGCGGTGTCCGGGCCTGGGGGTCGGTGCGGGTGCATGCAGATGGGGCTGATGGTGTTCTGGTGGTGCCGCTTCGTGGTGCTCCGCCGGCGGACGACCCTCGAGCTGGCCACCTGGCGCTCGCAGGTCGTCACGACGGTCGACTTCGGCTCGCTGCGCATCCTCGAGTGCGTCCGTCGGCCCACCCGCACCTGCTGCTGCTGCTGCTGCTGCTGCTGCTGCTGCCTGCTGCTGCTGCCTGCTGCTGCTGATGCCCCTCGGTCTGGAGCCCCGCCCAGCGAGCTCATCCGGCCCGTGGCGCCCGCTCCTCGGGGGCTGCCCGCTGGCGCAGATCGGCCACGGGGCCGACTCGGACGTCTTCAAGGGGCAGCTCAAGGGCACCGGCCTGGTGGCCGTCAAGGTCCCTCGCCCGGCCCCGCCCGGCCCCGCCTGCCCCCGCCCGGCCCCGCCCGGCCCTTGCCCGCTGGTTGCCAAGGGTTGCAGGAATTCTCATCAGCGGTTGAATGCGGGGCGTGGCGGTGGCGGTGGCGGTGGCGGTGGCGGTGGCGGTGGCGGTGGCGGTGGCTCTGCAGCGTCTGTACAGCCGCACCGAGCGGGACGACACGGTCGAGGAGCGGGCCCAGTTCGGCCGGGAGATGTCCCTCCTGAAGAACGTCTCCCACCCCGTCCGTCCCGGCCCCGGCCCCTCCCTCGGCCCCCGCCCTCCTCCGAGCCCCCGCCTGCGACCAGGTCGCCGGACGCGGCGCCACCCCCCTGCCCTGCCCCCCTGCCTCGCCTCCCATCCGCCCCATCCATCCATCCCCATCCCCCTCTCCCATCCTCCCCATCCTCATCACGCCCCATCCACCGGCAGAACATCGTCCGGTTCATCGGCGCCACCCATGCCGGCCCGACCCGACCCACCAGTACGGGCCCACGTCCGCCTACCGCCCGCCGCCCCGCCCACCGCCGCCCGCCCACTTCCACCCCGCCCACCGCCGCCCCTCTTCCTCCCACCCTCCCGCCCATTGACTGCCCGTCTGCGGGGCCATTCCTGTCCTGACCATTCCTCCATTCTGCTGGCCGACCCGGGGGCCGACCTGTCCATGTCCCTCCGCGTCCGGATGGCCCTCGAGATCGCACGCGGCCCGCATCCCTCCCCCATCCTCCTGTTCCCCCCCCCCCCCCCCCATCCTCCGTCTCCCTCCTTGCCATCCTCCTCCTCGCCACGTGCTGACCGAGTGGTGCCGGCTGCCGGCTGGCCTCCCCACCGCAGGGCTGAACTACCTGCACTCGCTGGTGCCCCCCATCGCCCATCGGTCCGCCCGGCCCCTCCGGCCCCCTCCCCCAGCATCTCCTTCCGCCCGCCCCCACGGGGTCAGGCCCGGTGGTCCGCAGGGCGGCTGCCGTCTCAGGCTGCGTCTGGGGCGGGGCGGGGCGGGGCGCGCAGGGACGTCAAGTGCAGCAACATGCTGGTGACGGAGGACCTCCACGTCAAGATCGCCGACTTCGGCATCTCCATGCTCCACCAGGGCCGCGGCACCGTCGCCGCGGGCACACCTGGTCCGCTCACCCCGCACTCGCCTTTGCGCCCGCCTCGCACCCCCCCGCCACCAGCCGGCCGGTGGGTGGGGTGGGAGATGAGCGCCGCGAAGAATCGGCGGCGGCTGTGGCGGCGGCCGCCTCGTCTCATCGGGGTCTTTGGGGGCGGTGGGGGATGGATGGGGCGGGTTGTTTCGGGCGGGGGTGGTTGGTGGCCCAGCCTACGCGGCCCCCGAGGTGCTCCTCCTGCGGCCCTCGGGCCTCCCGGCGGACATCTTCTCATACGGGGTCCGCCCTCCGCTCCCCGACCCGTCTCCATCCCCATCCCCGTCTCCATCCCCATCCCCGTCTCCGTTTCCGTCTTCTCGTCCGGGATCCGCCAGCTCCCCACCCCGTGCTCTCCATCTGCATCGCCCCGTCTCCCTCCATCTCCAGTTTCATCTCCGACTTTTGGCTGGCGGGTGTGGATGCTCATGCTCATGCGGGGTGCGGGGGGGGGGGGGGGGGCAGGTCTGCCTGTGGGAGCTGATGACGCGGCAGCCCCCCTGGCGGGACGTCTCCTCGCTACAGGTCCGCACACGGCGCCCCGGCCGCACCCCCCGCGCGCCTCGCTCCCGCCGCTGTCTTCCAACCGACCGCCCGGGCGGGGCGGAGGGCAGCGGCCCAGGCCCAAGGGCAAACCACATCCGCAAAAGACACAAACCAAACCCCCAAATGCCAAACGGAACCTCCTTCGACTGACTCCCTGCACCCCACCGACTGACCGGCCCCATTGGGTCGGGATGGGCTGTGGGTTGGGTTGGGCAGCTGATGCGGGATGTGCCCGCGGGGCGGCGGCTGCCCCTGCCGCAGGGCGTGCCGGCCGAGGTTGCGCACATCATCACCCGGTGCTTCGTGGAGGACCCCGAGGAGCGCCCCACGGCCGAGGTCATCGTCGAGCACCTCACCGCCTACCTGCGCCGCCACCCCTACGTGGCCCCCCTCGCGGCCGGCCCCACCGAGGCCCCAGCGGCCTCCCAGCGGCGCCAGCGGCGCCACCCGCCCGCCACGCCTTCTTCCGCCTCGCCATCGGAGGCCGCCGGGCCGGCGACGCCCTCCTACGTCACCGAGCCGCCGCCCACGACGAGCAGGTCGAGCCGCCCCTCGCGCCCGCGGGCCCCCAAGCGCCCCAGCAGCCCCGCCCTCGAGCTGCGCTCGGAGCCGCAGGAGCAGCACTCCACGGCCCGGCTGCCCCTCCTCGCCAACGCCGAGTGACACCCCGCCTCCCATGCCCCCTCCCCACCCCACCCCACCCGCTCCCTGGCCATGCGAGAGCGGCCGTCCCAACACCAAGCGGCGGCCGGCACCGGGGCGACAGGCCCCGCCTCCTCCCTCCTCCTCCCTGAATAACACAGTGTGACCCGTGTGTGCGAGCTGTCGCCAGCTGTCACGTCCGGTTTGTTGTTCTGCCTGCCGACACCCGCACGGCAGTGGGCCTGCCTGTCGAAGACGTATCGTGTTCCCTCCTTCCGCTGCGCAGCAATCCAGGGGCAATGCTCACCGCCGGACGACCCGCTCGGCGGCCACGGGGAGGAGGGGCTTCCGCAGGATGTCCAGCCGGGCGGTCAGGCGGGCCTGCTGGTGGGCCCACTGGCGCCCCTCGTCCTGGTTCGGGTCCCACAAGCCCACGCAGGCAGCAGACCCCGTGAGCACAAGACGAAGATCGCCAGACAGCAGAGGCAGTGCGAGACATGGCATTGGGGCGGACCTGGGGGGGGTTGGCAGCCCGGAGGGCATCCAATGTCACCACCCGGCCGGCTGCTGCGAAGGAGGCCGACGTTCGGAGCGGGCTGGGGCGGGGCGGGGCGGCCGACATGAGAACCTGGGGCTGCGGACTTGAGGGGACCGGCCACGGAGCCACGGGAGCGACCAGGGCCGGGGCCGGGGCCGGGGCCGGCACCGGGACCGCAGGCTGTCCAGGTGGGGTCGGAGGCATGCAGGCAGGGGGTGCGGCACCGCTGGGCGACGGGGGCGAGTCGACGATCAGGGCGAGGGGCACCGCTCCCAAGGCGAGCAGGCCGCCATCGAGCGAGCCTCCTTGGAGGGAAGCCGCCTCGGGTGGCTGTGTGGCGGGTGGGGCAGCGGGTTCGGCCGGTGGGGCAGCGGGTTCGGCCGGTGGTTCGGCCGGTGGGGCAGCGGGTTCGGCGGGCGCCGTGGGCGCTGCGTGTTCCGTGGGTTCGGCGTGTTCCGTGGGTGCGGTCGCAGCGGATGATGAGTCAGCTGGTGTCATCCCAGCGGAGGCGACAGGGCCCGGCGCGCTCAGTGCAGCACTGGGTGCAAGAGGCTCTTCCGAGACAGCCGACGCGGGCTGCGTGATGGGGGCCGCGGATGCCTCAAGAGGCGCGACATCCCGGACCGGGCCCGGAGTGGACGGAGCCGGAACAAGTGGGGCCGCCGGGGCCGCTGTAACAGATGGAGCCGGAACAAGTGGGGCAGCCGGGGTCGGACCAGGGGGAGGGGCGGCGTGGCCGAGGGATGGGGACGAAGGAGCTTTGGTGGGCGAGGAGACCCCGGCTGCTTTCTGACGGGCGTGGGCTCGCTTGGCGAAGAACTGTTTCACGTCCCCGGGCAGGTCGAGCCCACGAACGGCCGCCAGGTACCGCGCCAAAGGCCCCGCACCTCCGGAGGCTGTCGAGGGCCGCGGCGGTGTTTGGGGAGGCTGTGGCGGGCGAGCAAGCTGCTGCGGAGCGGGCGGGCGAGCAAGGGCGGCAGGAGTCATCATTTGAGTGAGGACCTGCATCAAGGCGGCCGCAGTGATGGCCGCGTCGGCTGAGGCCGAGGGGCTCGGGGTTGGCTGTGCGAGAAAGGCCGCCGCCTCGGGGGTCAGGAGGGGAGCCGGCCCCCGATCGAGCGGTGGGAAGCCACTCGGCGCGGATGGCGGATCGCGAGCCTGAGGGCAGGGCGGGGAGACAGTGCTCGTAGACGGCGAAACGCCTGCCGACGTCGGCGCGGCCTCTGATGATTCCGCCTCGTCGAATTGGGTGGCGACGGGGCTGCAGCGATGGGACAAGGCAAAGGTCAGCTCACCCTTTGCGGGGGTGGGTGGGGGGGGGGGGGTGGGGAGGGAGGATAACAGACGGTTTCTTCTCGACGACGAGGGTTTCGCTGGGGGCGATGCCGAGCTCGAGGAGGGTCCGCTCCATGTGCTCGGGCATGAAGCAGAACCAGGTCGGGAGCGGGACGACGATGCGCAGGTCGCGGAAAGCGCCCGTGCCCCTCGCCTCTGGGACCTGCGGCTGCGCCACGATGGGCGGCGGACCTGGTTGCTGCAGGGGAGGTGGACCAGGGGGCCGCAAAAGGTGAATGTGATGAGAGGCTGCCATTGGAAGGAGTTGACCGAAGCCGGCTTCGGCTGCGGGGGCCAGGGGTGCCGCGGGGGCTTCGGACGCAGTTGGAGCTTCGGATGCAATTGGAGCTTCGGATGCAATTGGAGCATCGGATGCAGATGGAGCTTCGGATGCAGTTGGAGCTTCGGATGCAGATGGAGCGGAATGGAGCGGAATGGAGATCATGCTGAGTTTCTCGGCACAGAGTCGATACACTTCGCCAAGCTTGGTCGTGTTCGGGAAGCGCAACCGAAGCGAGGTGTCAAGGGCAGGGAGACGGATCTGCGGAGCAAAAGCCGACAAATAGCCGAAAAGATTCCACGGCAAAGACCGACCAGTAAATTCGCGGTGCCAGACGAATCGGGAGGAGGTGGCGGCTCAGCTGTCGGGGCCGGCGGATGGGGAGGGGTGACTGGGGGTGATGGGGTCCGTTTCACTTTTCTGGACTCAATTTCGGCCCGGATTTTAGCAAGATTATCGTCTTGCTCTTTCCTTTCGCGGATTTTCCTCTCTTTTTCGAGGCGTGCACGCATTTGAGATATTTCTTCGGCTGATTTGCCTTCTTCATCCCAATGGACAATCCGTTCTGGGAACGCAAAAAAAAAAAATCTTCATGAGCGGTCGGCACCAAACCTGGCGTCCCTTGTGTGTGACGAGCAGCAGGCTGGGAATTGAGAGCATCATCTCGGGAAGGCGGAAGCCCAAACAAATGGCGATACCGAGCAGGCTAAGGGGGATGGGCAACTGGGGGAAAAAAAACGCGTGCGGACGAGACGGCCCATTTCGGATTTTCCGTCAACTTTAGTAACTGAATTTAGTGGATAGCTCAGCCGGGTCATAAGCGCAAGAAGGCGGGCAAATGGCAAATGCATCTCCTTGTTGCGAAGAGGAAGCACCACAAAGGCATACAGAACTCTAAGAAATGCACCGGGCGTCTTGCGACGAGACAGTTGCTGATAGACACACAAGCACAATGACAAAAAGAGACGACGTCACGCGCACGCACACAGCCAACAAAAAAAATTGTACAGGAGCCCCACTGAAGAAAGAAATCTGAAGAAAAAGATACCAACAAGAAAACAGGAAGAGGGAATACAAGGGAGTGAGAGGATGCCTAGCTGGCACGCTGAAGGAACCAATCGAGCACCTCACGGACGCCCTCACCCGTCTTGGCGCTGGTGCTGAGGCAATTGAATTCTGTGGAGGAATGGATGTGAGTGCGAAACGAAGGGAGGTCAGACCTCGGTCCTTCATGCCGTCCACCTTAATGCCATTGGGGAAGAGGCGCTGTACGAGTTGCTCGGATGTGAGGGCGCCTGCGATATCGTTCTTGTTGCCCACGATTGAAAGAGGCACCCGAGCAAGAGCGGGCTGGTTCAGGATGAGCTTGTGGAGGGTCTCGCTGGCTTCGTCCATCTTAGCCAAGTCACTTGCGTCCACCACGTACACGATGAGGCTGGTCTTCTCCTGGAATCTGCGCACAGAAACAGTGCCGGGCAATGATTCAACAAAAATATGGCAGGAAAAAGGAGGCCACCGCAAACTGTGGGATCAGCAACACATTCATTCCATTTGTGAGGAGGCGAAAAAGAGAGAAAAAGGAGCAAAGAAAGGAAAAGAGCGGGGAGAGACCGCCTCGTCAAACCTTTTACGAAACATCATATCCCACATCAAATCCACGACAAAGGGCAAATGAAGAGGAAGCCAGACCGTTGCCAGTGAACCCGGAAGGCTGTCGGTGCCGCCAAACAAAAGGGGATGAAGTCCCAGAAATATCTGGTGCAGACCTTGCTGCCCTGACATATCCAGAATGTTGAAAGTTTTTCCACCAACGGTGATGGGAATTGTGTCGACGCCAATCGTGGGAACAGCAGCCATCTCTTCATCCGAGGCTGCCGGGACGGGAGGAAGACCCTCGGGAGAGGGGTCGGCAGGGTCCGATACCGTATTGGGAAGCGTTTGGGCGTGTGAGAAAATACGGCGGCAAAGAGTTGTCTTGCCAACACCATTCAAACCTATCGGAACTGAGCTCGCCAACAAAAAAAGAACGCAACCGACCGCAGATGACAATAGACTTGCTCTGTACCTTCCTCGACATGCAAGAACCCATCCTAAAAAATATAACATAAGTCTCCCAAGTGTTTTCCACCGACCTTAAATGCCCGAAGGGAGAGAAACTGAGAAAGAGAAACTTGAGGTTGTTTCACCCCGGTGACTGAGACACGTGCCGGAGCAGCAACCACTCCAATTGCCTCCCGGCGACCGTCCCCTCTTCCGTCCCCTTCGCTGGGCAGGGCCCGGCGGAGATTTGAGGTGCTGACACGGGAAGCTGATCTCGGCGTTGGCCAGGACGAGCTGCATGTCGATACCGTTTGGGATGTGGGTGGGCAAGAGCAGATGATGAGAATTCCAATGCCGTCATTTTCGTTGTCGATTCGGCCGATACATCGCCTTTTTTGTGCCACTGGCTAATGTGTGGAGATGATGGGAAAGATGTCTTAATGCAAATCGCCAGGGAGTTGGACGGATCCGGGCGAGGTAGGCTCCTCTGCTGTTAGAAAAGGATTACACCGATTCTCCCTGCAACCATTTCGCGGACCCACAATGACATAATTGGCTGTGCTCCCCAAGGCAGTAAAATCATGAACCTCATTCCACGCATTCTGTTTGCTGATGCCGGCACGCTGCAGAAAGAGGTACGGGCAGAAAGAACAATCGAAAAAAGGCACACGGAAAGAGACCTGCAGATCATCGTCCAACTCTCGGTAGGAGAATCGGTACGTCCCGAAGGTGAGGCGAGAGCAGTGCTCGATGATGGGAGCGGTGGTGGCGGCTACGGAGAAGATCGTCTCGTGAGTGTGGTGGATCCGGAGCTATGCGGGACAAAAGTTTATCATGACCCTCCGCCAGTAAGAAGGGCAACCTGCTGGGCGGCCAGGTGGATCGTGCTGTTGAGGCACCGTTCGACAAAGACCGAGCCCCTTGCAGGGCCTAAGTAAATCCGGCAGTCGCGGACATCCCAGATCTCAACATTCGTGGCTGTGGAAACAAGCCGATCAACCGCGGAAAAGATCGGGCGCGGACCTGCAATGCCTGGAAGCCAGACGACACAATTGCGGAGGTTTTTCAGTTCGACCAGGGTGTGGTCGGCAGGGTCAAGCAGGGCGTAGAGAGTGGCTCCCTCACGCCCGGCGAATCCCCGTTGGACGGAGGACACCGGGGGAGGGAGAGCCGTCGGAGAAGCCTCTGAAGGTTGGGGTGTTTGCTGTGCCGCCGCTGGCGGAGAAGGGATGGGGTGGGGCGATGGCGTCGCCTAACGGGCCGATGGAGGGTGGCGCGAAGAGCAAGGACACCCAAACCTTGCGAGTAAAGGAGAATGCAAACTTTTTGCGAGACCGCTTCTCGTCAATTTCTTTGTCGATGAGGCTAAAAGACTACAGAGTTGCAAAGGGGAGACAGTGAGCGAGGGAGCCGCCAACGACCGAACCTCTTTAAATCGCTGTAGGATGTGGGGAGGAAGAGTTGCCGGGCGCTGCCTTTGCAACATTTCGTGTTTTTCCGTGCGTAATCGCAGTGCTTCTTCCGGTGAAGTGGCCAGAGTTCTCCTGATCTCTGTGAATTGGGCGTACGAGTTGGTTCGCGGGTAGGAATTAATATTGACCGGAAAGACTGCTCTCCATCTTCGTAAGGAAATCATCGATCCCTCGCTCTGTTTCCCGTTTCCCGGCAGGTTCTGTCATGGGCAGAGCGCTCAGTGAGAGGTTCCCCGGCACCAGGCCGTTTATGAGTCAACTCAGCACTTTGCCCTGTCCTTCTCCAACGCCGATCGTACTAAATGAACTGATTCTCGAAACTCTCCGAGACTTTGCGGAACACAGCGAGACCGTGAGCCTCCTCTCGAACATCCATCCAGATCATCCTTGGCATGCCATGGAAATGGTTGTGGGCTTTATGCTCAACAAGCCCCTGCCGTTTGCGGATTTTCTGAGTGAGTTGCTCACCCATTTTGCGCGGCATCCTTGTCCGACACTCACAGTTCGGTTCTCCGCGCAGACCACCCACCGGCTGTGCGTGCTCCTCGTGGGGCCCACCTTGTACCGGGTCAACTGCTACCTCCTTTCCACCCCCCAAGAGCTCGTGCTTCTCTCCCCGTCGTTCTTCCCCTCGACCCTCACGCAAGTCGTTGCCAAGGGCGACCCCGCCACCCTGGTGGGGCACATGTGCGATTTCAGCGAGCTCTCCTTCCGGGATCGGCTCCGAGCCTCTGCCCTCACCACACTGGTCGAATTTGAAGCCTTCAGCCACCACTCTGGTCCGTCACTGCTCGTGGGCGCGCACGTGCTGGTGTGGGCGGTGCGGGTGGATGAAGGATTGGGGCAAGCAGCGTCCCGCTCACTGTCCACTGGCGGCCCACCCACCCGCCCCAGCTCGATATGACATTTTCCGGTCCTGGTCGAGCTACACGGATGCCCTGCGCCAGATCGGGTCGATGATCTACATGATGCGCTACAACCAGCCCATCCTGAAGGCCGGGCTGCACCTGGCCCCGGGCACGGGCCTCTTCGCCTCGCCCTCGCCTCCCCAGACCCCGGCGGGCACCCCGAGCTTCCTGGGCCCACCCAACGCCACCGGCGGCAGCCGGTGTACCTTGCCGGGTGGCTGCATCTCCACCAACCCCACCCCGGCCCCCCTCGCGGCCCCCCCCGCCGACGGCAGCTCGCAGGCCACACCCGCGGCCACACCCGCGGCCACACCCGCGGCCACCCCGGCCGGGACCCCCTTCGGGCTGGCCCCCGGCGCCAGCGCGGCCCGGCTGTTGGAGCTGCCCTCGCTGCAGGCGACCTGGCTGCACGGCCCGGTGACCCCGCCCTGCATCATGGAGCAGCTGCTGAGCAACTTCGAGCAGCAGTTCTTCCGGGGCCTCGCGCCCGACTTCAAGATCGAATGCGCAAACGGAGAGAAGGTCCCCGGCACCCTCCCTCCACCCCTCCCGGCCTCGACCCCCTCCCCTTCCCGCGTCCTCATTCCTTCCCGCCCTCACTCGCACACGCACACGGTACCTCTTTCCTTCTGTGTCTGATGACACACGCACAACGCACACCCCCCGCGGGGCCGCACCAGACCAAGTTCATGGAGATGTACGGGCGGCTCCTGCGGGAGGCCTACCGGACCTTCGGGCGGGAGGTCTTCACCAACACCGAGGTCGATCGGCTCCTCCGCATCGCGGACGACATCTACTCGCGGTCGGCACGCCCGCCCCCCGTTGCTCTCTCCCCCGCCCCTTCCATCCCCATCCTTTGCCCTGTCTGGCACGCACGCCCCACGACCCTCACCATCTTGCACTCTGCTCCTCCTCCTCCTTCCCCCCCCCCCCCCCCCCCCCCCCCCTCCCCTCCCCTGCGCAGGGATTTCCTGTGGAACTTCCGGGACATCTCCGATGCCGACCCGACCCGGCTGCGGCCGGGGCTGCTCTACCGGAGCTCTTCGCTGACCTACTTCCAGGACGACACCCGCCTCCACCAGTGGATCGCCAACCGGGGCCTCCGCTCCATCCTCGACCTTCGCAGCGCCGAGGAGCGCGCCTCCCACGGTCCGCTCCCTCGCACCACCCCCGATCGCACCACCCCCGTTCACACCACCCCCCGTTCACACCACCCCCGATCGCACCACCCCCGTTCACACCACCCCGTTCGCACCACCCCCCGTTCACACCACCCGCTCACTGGCCGATCTTCTTCTTTGTCTGTCGGTCTGTCGGTCTGTCGGTCTGTCGGTCTGTCGGTCTGTCGGTCTGTCGGTCTGTCGGTCTGCGCGCGCACTGGGGTTGACGGCGCGCAGGGAACCCGGATGTGATCCGGCTGTTGCAGTACAGCAGCAGCTTTTGGCGGCGCTTCCCCAAGGTGGCCCTGGTGGAGATCCCCCTCATCGAGCGGGTCAACCCGCCCGCCTCGCAGTCGCGCGAGATGCGGCCCCAGGACCTGGTCCAGCACCGGGTCGACGGGTACCTGCGCATGATGCGCGAGGGCCGGCCCCATCTGGGGACCTTCTTCCAGACCCTCGCCCAGGCCGTGCGCCTCTCCCAGCAGCACGCGCTGCCCTTCGAGCTGCCCCCCTCCCTGGCGGCCGCCTCGCAGGTGCCCCCTGCAGCCGCTGCCACCGCCGGCCCGGGGCCCTTCACGAGCTCGCTCTCGACCCAGGCCCTCATCGACCCGGCCGCCGCCTCGGCCGCCATCCCCGTGGCTGTTGGCGCCGGGGGCGGCCCGGCCGGCGTCTCGGCCACCTCGCCGGGCGACTCGCTCTTCCCTTACGGAGGCCGCTCGCCCGTGCGGGGCTCGGCCCTGCTGGCCCACTCGCCCTCGACCCACTCGCCCCTGGCCCAGTCGACCATGGCCATCCAGGAGGAGGCCGCCCCGCCCATGGCCACCTCGGCCGGCGCCGACATGCTGCCCTTCGTCGGCCCCGGGGCCACCGCCGCCGCCGCCGCCACCACCACCACCAGCACGACCCCCCTGGGGCCCTCGCGCCCCATCGGGATGCCCCAGCCCACGGGCCCCGCCCCCGGGTCGGCACAGTCGGGGTCCCACGGGGTCTCCCCCACGGGGGGCATCTCGCCCAGCCACGGGCTGCCCTGGCTCAGCAACGCCCCCATCCCCACCCCGGGCACCTCCTGGGGCAGCACCGGCAGCGGCAGCGGCAGCAGCACCACGAGCGGCTTCGTGGGCATCCAGCGGGGCCCCACCCTGGGCATCCCGCCCCGGAGCTCCTCGCCCGGCATGTACCCGCTGGCCTCGACGCCCCCCAGCGAGCGGGCCGTCAAGCTGCCCGGGGTCTTCCACTGCTCGACGGGGGTCGACCGGACCGGGGTCTGCTCGGCCCTGCTGCTGCTGCTGCTGGAGACCCCCAGGGAGCAGATCCTCTGCGACTTCATGATGTCCGGCTCGCACACCATCGAGTACTACAGGTCCGGCCCCGCTTGGGTGTGTGTGTGTGCGTGTGTGCGTGCGTGGGAGGGAGGGGGGTGGGAGGGGATGGCATGTTCCCCTGTTCTTCATCAACCCCTCCCCCTCCTCCCCTCTCCCCGCCCCGCGACACGCAGCGAGCTGATCTTCCACGAGGTCGACCAGGCCGGGGGCGTGCGGCCCTTCCTGGAGGCGTGCGGGGTGACGGCCGAGGAGATTGCCACCATCCGGGGCGCATTCCTCAGGACCCCGACCCCGCCGACCAGACCGCCCGCATCCCCACCCCCAGCCATCCCCGGTCCCGCCCACCCCCGCCCCAACACCCTTCCACTGATTCCTCCTCCCCGACCGAGTCGGCACGCGCCCCCTGTTCAATTGCCTGATCCAGGATGTGCCCCTCTGTCACCCCAATGGTCCTCCCTTTCGCCTTTTTGTGTCCATCGTTTTTTGGTGTGTTGTTGGCTTTGGCTCCATCCACATCTCGTTCCACCAACATCTCCTGCTTTTGTTAAACTCGCTCATTTCGGGCCATTTTTTCCTCCCCCCTCTCCTCATCATCGGTTCTGATTTTATTCTGTCAGATTGTTCTGAAAATTCTGTGTTTGAGAGCGTAAATACGAGTCGAAATATCCACATTGTGCACACGGGAAGACGGGAGAAACGTCGCCCGTTACCTTCAAGAACCCAAGGTACCTGAGACTCGCTCGCACTTTGAAATGAGTGAGACCGAGTCAGGCCCTCAGCCGCAACAGGGACCACCACCCGAAGAAACCGAAATCTCCAAGCCGGAAGAGCCGGAAGATTTATTGAAATGGAGTCTTTCGTCTGTTTTTCAACATCACTTAAGCGTCCTATGTTTTTGCTCCAGGTACTCTTTTGGTTTTGAGGCCTCTCGCCGTAACAATCTATTTGTTCTTCAGGACGAGTTGTTTGCCTTTGTTTCGGGGAATTACGTCGTTTTCTACAACACGCAAACCCATGCTGAAAGGCCCGCGCCTTCGGATCCCCCCACACATGACACCGAATCTTTCCCCTCGGAGCAGCTTCATCGCAGGCAAGAATCAGGGTACTGGAGCTTTCACGGTCAGCCTCATCTCACCGATGCCTTCTATCTCATCACCGATCCATCCCCTGGCAGGTGCACCCCTCCAAAAAGTACGTTGTCGTTGGTGAAAAGGGGCCCAATCCGGAGATTCTGATCTACGAATACCCCTCGCTGGAGCTGAAGCAGGTCCTCAGCAAGGGTACCGAGGCCGGCTACTCGGGTCCGCCCGGCGCCATTCCCCCCCCCCCCCCCCCCCCCCCCAGGGCCAGGCAGGAGGCAGAGGACAGAGCCGTGGTGAACGCCCCTCACCGACCCATGGATGTGTCTGTCGGGACAGTGCTGGGCTTCAACGAGGAGGGCGACCGGCTGGCCTCTGTGGGCATGTTCCCCGACTTCATGCTCACCCTGTGGAGCTGGCGCGAGGGCCGGGTCCTCCTCAAGAGCAAGGCCTTCTCCCAGGTCGCCCACCCCCGGCCAGCCAGCCGCCAGCCAGCCCGCCAGCCAGCCCCCCCCCCCCCCCCCCCCCCCCCCCCCCCCCCCCCAGCTCCACCTGCTCACGCACGGTACGGCACGGCCCCTCGTCTCTCCTCTCCGGGTTGGCTCCCCTGGCAGGACGTGTACCGGGTGGCCTTCTCGCCCTACAACCCGGGTGCCCTGTGCACGTCGGGCATGGGGCACATCAAGTTCTGGAAGATGGCCGTCACCTTCACGGGCCTCAAGCTCAAGGGCGACCTGGGCAAGTTCGGCAACATCGAGCTCTCCGACATCGCCGGTCGGCAGCCCCCCCCCCCCCCCCCCCGATCCTCCCCTTCCTCCCCACCAGCGGGCAGGGGCTCCCGGGGAGAGCACGGAGGCAGCGGGGCAGAGCTGGGAGTGTCGAGACGATGGTGCGGCCCTCAGCTGGGTCTCAACTCATGCCCCTGGCCCCTCCTCGGCTGGCTCCCGCGCAGGCTTCGTGGAGCTGCCCGACGGCAAGGTGGTCAGCGGCACCGAGGCGGGCACCCTGCTGCTGTGGGACGGGATCCTCATCAAGACCCAGTTCGGCCGCACCCCGACACGCCCTGCCACACGGGCATGATCGAGGTCTGCCCCCCCCCCCCCCCCCCCCCCACGCCACGCCACGCCACGCCACGCCACGCCACGCCACGCCACGCCACGCCACGCCAGGCCACAGGCCCACCTCCACTCCTGCCTCGGCGCGGATGGTCCTCCGTCACCCTCGGCTGCGCTTTCGGGGGCGGCTGCGGGTGGGGGCGGCGTCTGTGGCGGGCAGGTTGTGCGGTACGACGGGCCCAGCAAGCAGCTCATCACGGCGGGCCACGACGGGGCCATCCGCTGGTGGGCGCTGCCGGGGGGCGACGAGGAGAGCCCCAACCCGGCCCTGCTGCAGCCCCTGCCCTGCCTCCGCGAGGTGCGGCTGCCCGGGCGGGCCCAGATCCGGTCCCTGCTGCCATGCACCAACTACTGGCTCATCCAGGACGGGGCCGGGGCCCTGACCAAGCTCTACTACCAGTCCTCCCTCACCACCCGCGTCCTCCAGTTCCCCGCCGGTCCGCGCGCCCCCCCGCACCCCACGGGCCGCGCCGCCCCCCCCACCGCCCCCCGGCCATCGTCCCCGACACCATCACGCCAACCACCCACCCACCCCACCACCACCGATCCACCCCCCCGGCAGGCGCTGTGAGCGGGGTTGCCATCCAGGGCGGCACGGGCGGCCAGCGGCACGGGGGCAAGGGGGCCGCCATCGCGGTGGCCGTGCGGGACGGCTCGGTGCGGCTGTACGACGGGGCCCAGCGGCGCCTCATCTGCGCCCGCCAGTGGGCCCTGGAGGACCGCCCCGCCGCCCCCGCCGAGGGCGCCCCCGCCAGCAGCCAGCCGGCCGGCCAGCCCCTCGCCGCCACCTGCGTCCTGTGGGCCCCCCAGGCCCGTCCCCACCCCACCCCACCCCACCCCACCACCACCCCCCCTCCCACTCCACCCACCCCCCTCCCTCCACCCCACTCCACTCCACCCCACCCCTGGCATCTCCCCGGGAGGAGTCCCATCTCATGGCGCCGGCCTTTGGTCTGGGGGGGGTGGGAGAGCAGGAAGTGGACCCGACGGGGCGGGTGGTGTATGCGGCTTCTCGGACGGCGTCCTCCGCGTGGCGGCCGTGGCCCAGCCCGATGCCGAGCCCGGCCGGGTGGCCAGGCCGGTCCTGCGGCTGCTGGAGGTGCGCAAGCCCCACCGGGCCGCCATCACGGGATGGCCTTCAGCCCCGACGCCAGGCCCGCCGCCCCGCTGCCTTCCACTCCACCCCATTCTATGCCCCGCCCCGCCCGCCCCCCCCCCCCCGCCCCCCCGCCCCCCCCCCCCCCCCCCCCCCCGCCCCGCCCCGCCCCGCCCCGCCCCGCCCCGCCCCGCCCCGCCCACCGAGACCGACGCACCCACGCCGCTCCCTTTCCCCCTCTGTGCTGCCGTCTCATTCGACTGGGCGCACGGGCGCGACGGATGGGCGCGCAGGCTGCTGGTGACGGGCTCGGCGGACGGGACGCTGTTCTTCTTCGCCACCCGGCCCCGGGAGGGTCAGCCCAAGGGCCCCATCGGTCCGCCCGCCCCGCCGCCCCGCCTGCCCCCCTTCTGCCGCCCGGCCCTTCGCCGCTCCCTTTTGCCCACCGGCGCCCTTGGTGGGGGCTGCCAGGGCTGGTCCGGGTGGGGCAGCAGCCGATCATCTCGGTGGCCTGGCGGCCGGCCGTGCGGGTCGAGGGCCAGCCCGAGGTGCCCCCGACGGTGCTCGTCTGCTTCCAGGACGGCACCCTGGCCGAGGTGGTCGCCCCGCCGCCCGCCGCCCAGCCCGAGGGGGCCGACTCGTTCGTGCTGGACATCCCCCACACCCAGGCCAAGGTCACACACACACACACACACACACACACACACCCCAGCCACACTGACACAGGCCACGCCTCCACACCACCCCTCCACCCCTCCACCCCTCCACCCCTCCACCCCCACCCTTCCCCTTATCGGGCCGTGGCTCATCTGGCTGCTCTTTGCCTGTGGCGGGGGCATGGCGGGGGGCATGGCGGGGCATGGCGGGGGGCATGGGGCATGGCGGGGGCATGGCGGGGGCATGGCGGGGGGCATGGCGGGGGGCATGGCGGGGGGCATGGCGGGGGCGGGACAGTTCGGGTGGGAGCCCATGGTGGCCGAGATCGCGGCCTTCGAGAAGGAGGTCACCCGCCGCAAGGCCGAGAAGGACCTGAAGGAGCGCGAGGTCCGCTCGCCCCCGCCCTCCCCCCTCCCCCTCCCCCTCCCCTCTCCCCTCTCCCCTCCCCTCTCCCCTCCCCTCTCCCCTCTCCCCTCCCCTCTCCCCTACCTCGGGGACGCCCGATGTTCATCCTGCCTCCCTGGTCCCTCTCCGCCTCGCTCGGTCTCTCCCTGGTGGCCTGCAGGCCGCCGAGGCGGCCCGGCTGGCTGCCCAGCCCGCCCTGATGGACCCCCGGCTGCTGCTGCAGCAGCTCAACCAGCAGGCCGCCAAGGGCCCCGCCAAGGAGGGCGCCGATGCTCCCAAGGAGGGCGACAAGGCCAAGGAGGGTCCCGATGGGGCCCCGGGGGCGCCCGGTGGGGCCCCGGCCGAGGAGAAGCCCAAGGAGGACGAGGAGCCCCCCGAGAAGAGCCCATCCAGGATCCTCAGTCCGCCCCGCCCCTGCCGCCTCGCCTGTGTGTCGATGTGCGTGCCGCCTGTGTGTCGATGTGTGTGCCGCCTCTGTGTCGATGTGTGTGCCGCCTCTGTGTCGATGTGTGTGCCGCCTCTGTGTCGATGTGTGTGCTGCCTCTGTGTCGATGTGTGTGCTGCCTCTGTGTCGATGTGTGTGCTGCCTCTGTGTCGATGTGCATGCTGCCTCTGTGTCGATGTGCATGCTGCCTCTGTGTTGATGTGCGTGCCGCCTATGTGTTGATGTGTGTGCCGCCTATGTGTTGATGTGCATGCTGCCTGTGGGTCGATGTGTGTGCTGCCTGTGTCAATGCGTGTCGCTCTGTGGTGGGGGGCCTCGATGCGCTCCTCTCTGCTGGTCTGATCGCCCCACGGCCGGGCGCACCCCCAGGCGCGACCTACCTGGACCTGGCCGAGGCTGCCCGGCTGGTGCGGGACTGGCCGCAGGACATCAACCCCAACGGGTTCGTCGGCCTGCCCGTCAGCATCCAGTCCCTCCTGCGGCGCGACTACCTCCGCGCTGCCCCGCCCGCCCCCGCACCGGCAGCCCCGGCGGCCCCACCCGCGGGCGGCGAGGCCAAGAAGGACGATGGTCTGCGGCACCCTCCACGACGGCAGCCCCCATCCATGCGGCCACATTCCGACACCCCGCTGATGGATCCCCCCCGTCCCTCTGCTCTCCACCCGACCCCTCACCGCCCCTTCCCACCCCGCCCCAGCCGAGTCGACCGGTCCCGCTGCCGCTGCCGCTGCGCCTGCCCCTGCGGCGGCCGTCCCGACCGTGACCGAGTTCAAGGAGATCGTCATGCCGCAGCCACTGCTGGGCCGGCCGGAGCCCCTCATGCGGCTTGTGGCCGTGGGGGGCACCCGGGGCGGGGGCCTCTACCTGCTGGGGGCCGGCAGCCCCGACCCGATCAGCGTCTTCCGCATCCCGGGCCTGACCGCCTTCGCCTACACGCCCGGCTACGGGCTCCTGCTGGCGGGCGACGACCGGGGCGTGGTCACCCTCTACGCCCGGGCCCAGCCCCGGGCCGAGGCCCCCAAGGGCGGCCCCTTCGTCATGCCGCTGCACCCCTTCTGCGCCCCCCTGGAGCCCGTCTGGCACCGGCACCTCCACGACGGTCCGCACGCGCACCTTCTCCCCCCATCCGGACCTCCCCGCCGTCAGTACCTGCATCCGCTTCCCCCTCGTGGCTGCGCCGTCGGCACGTCTCTCCCCCTTCGCCTCGTCATCTCTCCATCCGGGTGCCGGGGCCGTGTCTGGCGGGGGGCAGAGCTGCGGGGCCCGGTCACCTCGGTGGCCATCTACGGCGGCTCGCGGATGGTCTGCGGCGGGGCCGACGGGAACCTGTTCATGTTCGAGCTGCCCGAGGACCAGCGCCCCGCCCTCAGCCAGCTCGTCCTGGAGCGCGGTCCGCCCCCCCGCCGCCACCATCCCGTCCCGCCGCCGCCATCCCATCCCGCCGCCACCACATCCCATCCCGCCGCCACCGCCAATGGTGTCCGCGGCGACCGGTGATCCTCTGCCGGCCATGCCTTTGCCTGACCCATCCTCCGTGCTTGGCTTTGGGGGGATGGCTTCCGTTGGCCGGCATCCGACCGTAGGCGCGGCCCTGCCCACGCCCCGGATCACGGCCCGGGTGCCCCTCAGCAGCCCCGACGCGCACGCCCTCAGCCAGCCCGCCGCCCCGATGAGCGACATGCCCACGTGCGACCTCGAGGAGGCCTCCGTCGCGTCTCCTGCCCCCCCCGCCTGCCCCGCCTGCCCCGCCTGCCCGCCTGCCCCGCCTGCCCGCCTGCCCCGCCTGCCCCGCCTGCCCCGCCTGCCCCGCCTGCCCCGCCTGCCCCGCCTGCCCCGCCTGCCCCGCCTGCCCGCCTGCCCTGCCGCTCTCGTTCATGTCGATGCCTTGTTGTGCTCCCGTTCATGCCCCCCCCCCCCCCCCCCCCCTAAGGCCCCCCCGCGCGGCACGGGGCCCTCAGCACCCCGCCCACGACCCTCCCGTGACAGCCCGCTCGGCTGCTCCCCGAGGCGGCCGCCATCCCGGCCGTGGCCCTGAGGCCGGGCCCATGTCTGCCCTCACCTGCCCCCTCCGCCTGCGCCATGCCCCCGCTGCCCCCCCGCTGCCCCCCGCTGCCCCCCGCTGCCCCCGCTGCCCCCCGTTGCCCCCTCGCTGCTCCCCCGCTGCCCCCCCCCGGGATGCCGTGTGTTGACGTGGCACTCATGGACTGGCGGTGGGCGTGGTTGCGGGGGGGCGGTGGCGGTGGCGGTGGCGGTGGCGGTGGCGGTGGCGGTGGCGGTGGCGGTGGCGGTGGCGGTGGCGGTGGCGGTGGTGCGTCTGTGCAGCCCGACCGAGCCGGCGGCCGAGCAGCTGGCGGTGGTGGTGCGGGAGGCGGACCCCGTGGCGGACATCCGGGACGGGGCCGCGTACAGCATCCAGGAGGCCCGCATCAAGGAGGAGGAGGACCGCCGCCTGGCGGCCGCCAACGCCACCAAGGAGGCCACCCGGCGCGCCCTGGCGGCCCTCAAGCAGGAGCTGGCCCAGCTGCAGGCCGAGAACCGGATCGCCCCCGCCCGGGCCCGGCTGGGCGAGGCCGACATGGAGATCGACCCAGAGATCCGCAGGCTCTTCGGTCCGCCCCACTCGCCCCTCGCTACCCCTCGCTACCCCTCGCTACCCCTCGCTACCCCTCGCTACCCCTCGCTACCCCTCGCTCCCTCCTCGCCCCTCCGGCGCCTCAGCCGAACCCACCGCCGGCGTGCATCCGATGGCCACCACCCATCACCGCCCAACCGGCGCAATCCAACCCAACCCAATCGGCATCACCGCCACATGACCCATCGCCCCCACCCCCTCGGCCCATGCAGCGGCCCAGGCGGAGGAGCGGGTCGAGCAGGCGCGGCGGGAGATGGCCTGGGTGACGTGCCGCGAGGAGGTGGGCCTGAACAAGGTCAAGAACCGCTTCGTGGAGGACCTCGAGTTCGAGCGGATCGCCCTCTGGGACTTCGCCGTCCGTCCCGGCCCGCCCCCCGCGCCCCCGCTGCTGCCTGCCCCCGCTGCTGCCCCCGCTGCTGCCCCCCGCTGCTGCCCCCCGCTGCTGCCCCGCTGCCCCCGCGCTGCCGTCTCATGGGCCCGGCTCTGACTGGCGCAGCATCGCAACTCGGTGTCGACCTTCCGGCTGCGGCGGCTGCCCGCCCGGCTGGAGGCGGCCCTGGCCGAGATGCACGAGGCCATCCAGGCCCACAAGCGCGGAAGGGTCGGCATCCCGGCCCGCCCTGCACCTCCCTGCGCCGCCATCCCCCCCCCCCCCCCCCCCCCCCTCCCCCCCCGAACCTCCCCGAACCTCCCCGAACCTCCCCGAACCTCCCGAACCTCCCCGAACCTCCCCGACCTCCCCGAACCTCCCCGAACCTCCCCTCCCCGAACCTCGCCCTGCCCGCCTCCTCGCAGATCTTGGCTCATCTGAAAAATCCCCCCCCCCCCCCCCCCCCCCCGGCGCCGCAGGACTCCCTGAGCGCTCCCCAACGGGCATTGCCTCCTCGGCCCGCTCGGTCTGTGCTTCCCATGCCCCGCCCCGCCCCGCCCTGCCCCGCCCCCGTCTGGTGCCCCCCGTCTGGTGCCCCCGGCCTGCTGCCCGATTCGACCCTCGGTCCGGGTGTGTGTGCGTCCTGCAGAGCGTGCGGTCGCCGCCGCCCCCTCGGCGGAGGGCTCGCGGCCGGGCACCCAGGAGCCGCCCTCGTCGCAGGGCCCCCGGCGGCCCCGGGTGCTGACCAAGCAGCAGGAGGCCGAGGAGCGCAAGCGGCGCCGGGCCGAGGACTGGCTCCAGTTCCGGGCCACCAAGCCCCCGCTCATCACCCGCGACCTCCTCGAGAAGGCCCGCCCCGCCTGCACCGCCTGCACCGCCTGCACCGCCTGCACCGCCTGCACCGCCTGCACCGCCTGCACCGCCTGCACCGCCTGCACCGCCTGCCCCGCCTGCCCCGCCTGCCCCGCCTGCCCCGCCTGCCCCGCCTGCCCCGCCTGCCCCGCCTGCCCCGCCTGCCCCGCCTGCCCCGCTTGCCTTGCCAGGCCCGACCCCCTCCTCCGTGGATCCCCGGCCTCGACGGAGCACTCGCCTAACGCCCGGTGGCTGGCGGGACATCTGTCTGTCTGTGCCTGCGTGCCTGCGTGCCTGCGTGCCTGCGTGCCTGCGTGCCTGCGTGCCTGCGTGCCTGCGTGCCTGCGTGCCTGCGTGCCTGCGTGCCTGCGTGCCTGCGTGCGTGTGTGCGTGTGCGTGTGTGCGCGTGTGGCCCGCCTGTGTGGGCCCTGCAGGACGCTCCGTTCCAGAAGATGCGGCTGGCCGAGGAGGCGGCCTTCGGGGACTTCAACATGAAGAGCAGCCCCGCCTACAAGGCCCCCGAGGCCGAGCGGGTCAACGCCGACCGCAAGCTGCAGCTGATGCTCCTCCAGCAGCAGGCCGTCCACAGTACCAAGCTCGTCCGCACCCGCACCCGCGCCTGCCCAGCCCTTCTCGGCCCCGCTGGCCCTCGGACTGACGGGTTGGTCGGCGCCATCTGGTCGGGTGCGTGGGGGCCGGGGCGGGCCGGGGGTGGGTGGGCAGCTGTTCAACGAGCGGGTGCTCGAGCAGCGGGACAAGAAGCGCCTCCTGATTGAGCACCTCCGCCGCGCCCGGCAGCGGGTCGCCCAGATCGACGCGGCCCTGGGCGAGGAGCAGCGCCCCACCGAGCTCGTCGACCCCCAGCTCGACGTCCGCCCGCAGCCCCCTCTCGCCCTGGCCCCCCTGCCCACACGGCCGCCCCCACACGGCCGCCATGGCGACGGCTGGCGCTTGGTGCACTTCCTCACCCGCCCGTCTGGCGGCGATCTCCTTTCTGGGGCGTGGGGGGCGTGGCGGGGGTGGTGGGGTGGCGCGCAGCCCGGCGAGTTCCCGGACAACCGGTTCCAGGTGGACGAGCGAGCCATCGGCCTCTACGAGGAGCGCAAGGCCCGCCGCCGGGCCGCCGAGGAGCGGCGCGCCAAGCAGAAGGCCGGCGGGGGCTTCGCCGGGCTGGCGGCCGCCGACAAGGAACTCGACGAGGATAAGGACGACGAGCTCATCCCCCGCCGGCTCCGTCCTCCGTGCCCTCCGCCCTCCGCCCTCCGCCCCTCCGCCCTCCGCCCTCCGCCCCTCCGCCCCTCCGCCCTCCGCCCCTCCGCCCTCCGCCCTCCGCCCCTCCGCCCTCCGCCCCTCCGCCCCTCCGCCCCTCCGCCCCTCCCACGGCGCCTGCTCTCCGGCGCGGGCTCACTCCGGACGGGACGGCTGTCGGGGGGGGGGCGGTGGACCAGGCCACAGCGGGCCCCGGAGCGCCCGAGGGCGGCCCCCAAGCAGCGGGCGGGCCGGCAGCCACCCCGACGGGCCCCTCGCACCTCGACGCCCAGAGGCGCCAGCTCCTCGCACGCGGTCCGCACCCTCCTCCCCCTCCTCCCCACCCCCCACACACACACACCGCCGCCCCACGCCGATCGCAAGCCGCCCAAGCCGCCCACCAACCCGTGGGCGCGCATCTGCATCACGGGCCGCGGAGGGGCTTTGGCCATGGCTTCGGCTCACCCAGCACTTGCCTGCCGGGTCGTGGGCTGGCCGGTGCAGTGGGGCTGAGCGACCTGGAGGTGCACGAGCGACAGGCCCAGGAGGCCGCCCTGCGGGCCGAGCGGACGGCCCTGGTGGGCTCGGTCACCGAGCTGGCCCGCCGCTTCGACCAACGCATCGACTTCCTCCGCACCGAGAAGTTCCGCGTCGAGGCCGGTCCGCTCCCGCACCCCACTCCCTCCCCTGAGGATGCCCCTCCCCCCCCTGTGAGCCACTGGGCCCTCGCCGATCACCCGACTCATGCTTCTGCTTGCTGTGTGCCTGGGTGTGTGCCTGGGTGTGGGGCCGGGGCGGCGGCGGGGCCGCAGAGTGCAAGCTTGTTGACCTGCGGCAGCTTGTGCACCTGAGGGAGTACCGCATCCTGAAGGAGTCCGAGGAGGCCGACAAGCGGGCGGCCGACCTGCAGAAGCGCCACGTGCGCGAGCTGGAGGAGCTCAACGGCCAGCTGGCGGGCATCGTGGCCCGGATGGGGGCCAAGGAGAAGGAGACCTCCATGGCCATGGTGCAGTCCCAGGAGCTGCGCCGCAAGTTCGACAAGGTCACCCAGCCCGTCCTGGCGGAGAAGTTCTTCGGCTACCTGCTCAAGATCTTCGAGCGCAAGATCAAGCAGAGGGTCCGCCCCGCCGCTGCCCCGCCTGCCCCGCCCACCCCACCCACCCACCCACCCACGGCCTGTGGCTTCCTTGCCCGCCCTCTGGCCATCCCGTGGGGCCTGCGCCCCCTGCCACCCCTCGGCTGACCTGTCCGTGTGGCTGCTGGCTGCGCTTGGGGTGGGGGGCCCGTGGGGGCGGGCAGGAGGGCGACGAGGACGAGACCGAGTCGCTGGCCACCCTCGACCCCAACAACCTCGACGCCGACACGCCCGACGAGTCCGACGAGTCGTACGTCCGTCCCGCACCCAAACCAAAACCCAAACCAAAACCAAAACCAAACCAAAACCCAAACACGGGGGGATGAGTGACCTGGGGCTGCCGCCCTCCTCACCTTTCCAGCTGCCCTGCGGGGTGGCTGGACTGGTTCGGCGCAACCCAAACCCAAACCCAAACCCAAACCCCTCGGGCGGGCCGGCAGATTGGCCCTGTGGCAGGAGAAGAGAGGAAGGGGATGGCGACAGACAGTGGGGGCGGGGCGCGCCCTTGCCGCCGATTGGCCCACCGGCCCTGCCGCTCACCCACCCACACACACACACACACACACACCCCACACACACACCACACACACACCACACACACCCCACACACACACACACACACCCCACACACACCACACACACCCCACACACACCCACACACCCCCCATCTGCTGGTCGCCAGTCGGGCTGCCCGCCGGGGTGCGACCCGGAGATCTACGAGCACGTCCTCAAGCTGGCCCAGCTCAACGCGCCCTTCCTCGACACCCGCGCCGACATCCAGAAGGCCGTCGCGGTCCGCCCCTCGCGCCCTGCCCGCCTCGCCCCGCCCATGCGGCGCCCCTGCCCCTGGCCGGAGGTGGCACTGGCATGAGTGTTGGCCATGGCATCGGGTGGTGTGCCTGTCTCCTCACGGCACGGCACGGCACGGCACGGCACGACTCGGTGGGGACGCCTCGCCTCGGGGCCTCTGGGGGGCGGGGGCAGGCGCTGCGGGTGGAGAAGGAGCAGCTGGACAAGAAGTGCGCGGCCACCAAGGAGCAGCTGGAGAAGTGCAAGAAGGAGGAGGACAAGTCCGAGGCCGCCAAGCAGCAGAAGATCAACGAGCTCGTCCGGGCCCCCCTCCATCCTCCCTCGCCCCCGCGCCCCTTGCTCCATCCCCGTCCCGGCCCCTGCTGGGGGACGCCGGTCCCCGGACCTGACCCAACCCCCCTGCTCTTCACCATTCTTGGCTGGTCGGGGACTGTCTGTCGATGTGTGCGTCCACTTGCGCTGCTGCCGGCTGGTGCCACCGCCAGGCGACCGTGCTGCCGCTGATGGCCGACCAGGTGCGGCACCTGCAAAGCCTGCCCCGGCGGCCCTCGGCGGCCAGCCCGCTGGTCCCCGGAGGGCGGGCCCCCTCGGCGGCGGCGGCGGCCCTGCTGGCGGCCGAGGAGGAGGCCCACCCCGAGCTGGCCCTGCGGACGGACTTCGACCAGGCCCTGGTCTTCAACAGCCCCCAGATCGCAACCCTCTACAGGCGCACCGGTCCGCGGCCACGCCCCTCGCTCGCCCCTCGCTCGCCCCCCCCCCCCCCCCCCCCCCCCCTCCCCGCCCGCCCATGCGTCGACTGGGGGAACCTCACGGTGGCGGTGCGGCGCGGTGGGGCTGTGACCATGGGCGGGGGGGCTGGCGGGGGGCGCCTTTGGCGGGCGGGGCGGCAGACATCCTCGAGGCCGAGCGGCGCGAGAAGGAGGCCCAGCTGGCCGACCTCGAGCACACCGCCGCCATCGAGCGGGCCAACGACAAACAGGCAAAGGAGAAGGTCCCCGCCCGCCCCGCCCCGCCCCGCCACCCCTCATCGCCACCCCTCATCGCCACCGCACTGACCCCCCATCGCCGTACCACCGGTCCCTGGGGGCGGGCAGCTGCGGAAGGGGCGCGAGGACCTGCGCGAGTTCGAGATGCTGACCTTCGGCATCGAGGGCATCGACCTGGAGAAGCTCATCAAGGCCTCCGTCAACAAGCCCGCCGACGAGCTCCGCACGGCCATCGCACGGCTGGAGCTGCTCCAGCAGCAGGAGGGCGCCGAGCTCGAGGTCCCGCCCGCCACGCCGCCACGGCCACCCCCCGCCCCACCCAGCCGCACGGACGCCACGCACCCCCGCCACCACGCCACACCACCGCCCGACCGTCACGGGGGCCTCCGTCCTGCTGCCGCCTCACGCGTGCTGTGGTGGCCGTGGCTGGTTGTTGTTGTTGTTGTTGTTGTTGGGGTGTGCAGGCCCAGACGCAGGCCTGCAAAGACCGGCTGGCGGACGCGACCCGGCACAACACGGCCCGGTTGAACCAGATGGGCGACCTGCTGCAGGCCCAGCAGGCCATGGAGCACGACCTGGGGGCGGCCCTGACCCGGGTCGTGGCCGAGTTCGCCACGGCGGGCGACAACAAGCAGGCCACCGAGCGGGCGGCCCTTGAGCAGCTCGTCGAGCGCCAGGCGGCCGAGATCGACGCCCTCCGGACCGAGATCGGCATCCTGCGCCACAAGGGCGGCTACGTGTACACCCCCATCCAGCAGCAGCAGCAGCAGCGCCTCCAGCAGGCAGCCGCCGCGGCCCAGCAGCAGCAGCAGCGGGCCGGGATCGCCACGCCCCCCGCGGCCGTGGGGGTGGCCATGGGCATGGGGCTCCCCGCGGCCCCGACCCCCACCCTGCAGGAGCAGATCATGGCCCAGCAGGAGCAGGAAGAGCAGCAGCAACAACAGCAGGACCAGCAGGACCAGCAGGACCGGCAGGACCGGCAGGACCGGCAGGACCGGCAGGACCCGGGGGAGATGGACGCCCAGCAGGCCCAGCAGCAAGCCGAGGAGGCCGGGGCCGGGCTCGAGGAGCAGCTGGCGCAGCAGCCCGATGCAGGCGACGAGGGGGCCGAGGGGGGCGATCTGGAGTTGTCCCCCGAGAGGCCTCCAAGGGGGGTCTGACCATCCGCCTCCGCGGCACCCTGACCCGCATTCACCATCGCGTTTCGTCCCTTTAGGGTGACTCCGGCCAGCCTCAAGACAGCCCACCCCTGTGAGCCCTGCGTTTTCTCTGTATTTATCCTCCCTCCTCCCTTGGTCTCTATCCCCCTGGTTGTTTGGACCACGGGGCGCGTTCCTCTCAAAACACGACTTTCGTGCGAGTCCTTCGACGAATGCCCAGTCTTCGGCGGGTGACCAGAGACCTGCGGGCAGGTGACGGCCAGAAGACGTTTCTTATCCGATCACTCCTTCCTTGCACTCTCTCCTTCCTTGTTTTTGCTTTCTGTCTCTTCCCTCCTCAATTTTCCTCGGATTTGCACTGTCCCGTGGGCGAAAGGCGCCTCCTTTCCTCAAACCGAACAACCGCCGTCATCATTTGGAACAGCGTCGCTCTCCCAGAGGTCATGTCGGCCGCTGTGCTAGGGACCGGGCAACCACCATGGACGGTGAACCCGCCAAGTCCTCTTGAAATTGAGGTGAAAAAGGAGGGAGAGATCATCCCCCCATTGATTCTTTCCTCGCCATGGAACATTGTTGGGCGGAATAATCAACAATCTCACATTGTCTGCAAGCATTTCTTCCTATTCCAGTGCATTTACAATGCGGTTGTAGGTTGTTACGCACCCTTCTCTTTCCCGAGCGGTCTGTTTGTTTCCACGTCCCTTTCCCGCGACATTTTGACCAGCATTTGGTGATGGCATACGGCTCTCCGCCCGGAGCTGAAGATCCCGAGCCCATGTTGTATGTTGTCGACTTGCAGTCATGTCTGTCTCTTCTGTGTGTTGGGCCGCACCGCGATCTTCTGATTAGCCCATGGATCGACTCTCGACGAGAAAAAGCTGCCTGCCCGAATTCCCGTCAAGTGGGAGGTGGGCAAGCCCCTCCGGCTTGGGGAATCGACAAGGTCCGAAACGCAAGCGCACGACCATCCCTTCACGATCTCATCCCTGCTGCCCTCCAGAGTGTACATTTACCGCGGCTTCGCTTCGGCCTCCCCTGCCACTGCCCCTGCCCCTGCCGCTACCCCTCCCACTGCCCCTGCCGCTACCACTCCCGCTGCCCCATCCCCGCCATACCCACCTCCGGGGCAGCAGAGACTCGAGCCGAGGCAGAGCAACCACATCCCCCCCAAGCCGGCTCACCCCCCGCCTCGCCCTCAGCGGGCGCCTCCTCCTCCTCATCACCCTCCGCTCCGGCCGCCCCACCGGCCGGGTCATCCTTCATGGCGCCGCCACGCAGTCGCCGCTCCAAGGGTGGCGATCAGGTCCCCCCACCTACCCTCACCCATCCTCCCATCACCCCAGCACCGCCCACTCACCCCAGCACCGCCCACTCACCCCAGCACCGCCCACTCACCCCAGCACCGCCCACTCACCCCAGCACCGCCCACTCCCTCACCCCAGCACCGCCCAGCACCGCCCAGCACCGCCCAGCACCGCCCAGCACCGCCCAGCACCGCCCAGCACCGCCCAGCACCGCCCAGCACCGCCCAGCACCGCCCAGCACCGCCCAGCACCGCCCAGCACCGTTCATCACGTTCTCACATGGATTTGGCCCCCCCCTCGAACAGGAGGCGGTCTCGTTGCACACGGGGGCCGACAGTGTCGATGACGACGAATCCGAACTGGTCTGCCCGGCTGCCCGCCCGGCTGCCTCGACCTCCACTCGCTCGCTGCTCTGGTGGTGCGTGTCGCCCCTCAGGCTCGCCTGCGCGACCAGAAGCGGCCAGCGCCCAAGCCGACATTCACCGCACCTGCGGGCGAGCCCGACCTGCTCGCCAGCCTGCAGTCCCCGCCCCCGGCCCATCGGGCCCGGCCATGCCCCCCCCGCCCGCCCGCCACGCCAAGCCCTCCTCCGCTCGCGCCCCCGGCAGCTCGGCCTCGGCCATTGCACCGCCGCCACCACAAGACGATCAGGGCGACGCCCGGCCGCCCCCGCCAGTGCGCAAGGTTCGCCCCCCCTGGCCATCATTCATCCCTGCATTCCTTCCCCCCGCTCACCGCCCCCGCCCCTCCCAGGTCGATGTTCATGTGCTCCGCCCCTGCATGCCTGCTGTTGTCTCCCCTGGCCGTTGTCTTGCCGTTGTGCTGCCTTCCATTGCAGGCCTCCGAGGACGAGGACGAGGAGGGCATCACACTGCTGCGCCGTCCTGCGGCCGCCGGCCCGGCCTCGGGCGGCCACGGGGCCGGCATCGCCTTCAAGCTGAGCACGGCCCTGCACATCGCGGCCCCCATCATCCCGGACAGCGAGCCCGCCCCCGGGCCGGCCGCCCCTCCGCCAGCGCCCCAGGTGCCGGCCCCAGCCCCCACCGCCCAAGCCGCTCCCCAGGCGGCCCCGGTGGTGGCCCGCATGATCGCGGCCCCTGCCCCGGCCGAGGGCGACGATGAGGAGGAGGAGGAGGAGCCGGCCGCGGGTGCCGCTTCCGTGACCGCCCCGCCGCCCCCGCCGCCCCCGCCACCCCCGCCACCCGCACAGACCCGGCCTCCCGCATCGACACAGGCAGAGGCAGAGGCGCCGGCTGAGGTGGACGAGGTGGGGCGGGCGATGGCGGTCGAGCTTGGCATCACGGGCTTCGCCACGACCTCGCCCTCGGTGCAGCAGGCGGCCCGCCAGGCGGCCCGGCGGGACCGGGAGAAGGCCAAGCGCAAGCTCCGCACCGCCCACAAGAAGCAGCAGCAGCAGCAGCAGCGCCGGGACGGGGCCCGCGCCGCCGAGGGGGCAGCCCCGGCCGGGGATGGGGAGGCCGGCCCGATGGCCCAGGAAGGCCAGGAGGGGCAGAGTGGCGAGGACGAGGGCGAGGACGATGATCACGACGAGGACGACGACCAGGACGACGAGGGGCAGGACGATGCCCCCCAGGCAGCCGGCGACGGCTTCCATGTCCGCCCGCCTCGCCTGCCCCTCCCTCGCTCCCCTCTGTTCCCTCGCCCCGCCTCACGGGCGTCCGTTGGGGGTCTGCCGTGTGGCGGGTTGTTGCCGTCGGTCCAGGGGGAGGCCCCCAACCCCGAGGAGGATGAGCCGCTGACCATCGCCGAGCTGGGCGGCTACGTGCTCCCCATGAGCCGCACCATCGCCCTCCAGGCCCACGCCAAGGTCGCCCCCTGCTCCGCTGGCCCCCTGCTCCGCTGGCCCCCTGCTCCGCTGGCCCCCTGCTCCGCTGGCCCCCTGCTCCGCTGGCCCCCTGCTCCGCTGGCCCCAGGGAGCTGACCCGCCCCGCGCCCCTGTGCCTCGCTGGTTGCCTGTGCACTGTGCAGGGTGTCTCGGCCCTGGACATGGAGCCGTCCGGGTCGCGGGTGGCCACGGGGTCGCTGGACTTCGAGATGCACCTGCACGACTTCAACGGCATGGACCAGGACTTCGCCCCCTTCCGCCTCATCGAGCCCTGCCCCGGCCACTACGTCCGCCCCGCACCCGCACCCGCACCCCCTGCCTCACACCCTCTCTGCCCCGCACCCGCACCCCCTGCCTCACACCCTCTCTGCCCCGCACCCGCACCCCCTGCCTCACACCCTCTCTGCCCCGCACTCCCCGCCTCCCGCAACCGTTCGACGCCCCACGCACGTCCCATGACCCCTACGCTCTGCCCCGGCCTCGCACGGGCTGCAGGTGAACGATCTGCGCTACTCGCGGACGGGCGAGCTGCTGCTGGTCATCACGGCCCAGCAGAAGCCCATCCTCTACGACCGCGACGGCCGCAACCTGTCCGGCTCCCCGCCCCGCCCCGCCCCGCCCCGCCCCGCCCCGCCCGCCCCGCCCCGCCCCGCCCCGCCCCGCCCCGCCCCGCCCCGCCCCGCCCCGCCCCGCCCCGCCCCGCCCCGCCCCGCCCCGCCCCGCCCCGCCCCGCCCCGCCCCGCCCCGCCCCGCCCCCTCGCAGACCCGCCTGTCCTCCTCGTCACCATCCCCATCACCCCCCCCCCCCCCCCCGGAGCCGGCGGGTTCTCTTGCTTCTCGGGTTCCCCTCGGGTTCCTCTCTCGGGTTCCTCTCTCGGGTTCCCCTCGGGTTCCTCTCGGATTCTCTTGTTCATCTCCACTCCGCTTCATTTGCCCGGGTGCGGGCCGGTCTGCGGGCGCAGGGGGAGTACGCCAAGGGGACCAGTACCTGGTGGACATGTCCCAGACCAGCGGCCACGTGGCCCCCGTGCGCCGGTGCCAGTGGCACCCCACCGTCCGCGAGGAGTTCATGACCTGCGCCGAGGACGGCACCGTCCGGTCCGGTGCCCCCCCCCCCCCCCCCACACCACACACACACACACACACGACCCCACGAGCGTCTCACGGCGGTTTGGTGCGGTGCGGTGCGGTGCGGTGCGGTGCGGTGCGGGGTGTGGTGTGGCTTGGGCAGGCTGTGGGACCTGAACAACAAGAAGGGCCAGAAGGCCGTCATGAAGGGCTGCTCCCTGGGCCAGAAGAGGTCCGCCCCCACCCTCTTCCTCAGGCACCCGCGGACCCAGCCAGGCGCAGGCCGTCACCATCGTCATCGCCGTCATCGCCGTCATCGCCATTGCCCCGCCCTCCTCGCGGCCCCACCAGGACCTTCGCCACCTGCTGCTGCTACAGCCCCGACGCGAGCCTGGTGGGGGCCGTCACGGCCGACGGGAACATGCACTTCTGGCCCTCCGCGGGCCCCTTCCACCGCCCCTCGCGGGTCCGTCCCCCCCACCCATCACCCATCCCCGCCCCCAGGCCCATCTCCAGGCCCATCGTCAGACCCACGCCCCCATCCCGACATCGCATTGCCTCTCTCTCTCTCTCTCCCCCCCCCCCCCCCAGACGGTCGCCAAGGCCCACACGGCAGGGACGGAGGCCTCGAGCATCCTCTTCGCGGACCCGCTCCACGTCATCACCCGGTCCGCACCCCGCTCCCGACCGGCCCCATCCTCCCGTCCCTCCCGCCCCTCCGCCCGCCCGCCCCGGACTCGGGTCGACAAATCCCATCCGCGGGGCCCCGGGGATGGTGCAGGGGTGGCGACCACACCCTCAAGCTGTGGGACATCCGGGCCGTGGAGCGGCCCCTGGCGGCCGTGCACAACCTGCACAACCGGACCCAGCTCTGCGACGCGGTCCTCAGCCCCGGCGGCGACATGGTCCTCACCGGTCCGCCCCCGCCCCGCCCCGCCCCCGCCCCCGCCCCCGTGCCCTGCCCTGCCCTGCCCTCGGTCTGCTGGGCTGACTGACCCTCCCCATTCCACCCCCCGCCGCTGGGTTGTACGGGCCAGCCACGGACGCCACCGAGGATGCCCCCAGCCAGCTGCTCTTCTTCGAGGCATCCTCCCTGCAGCTCCTCAAGGCCGTCGGTCCGCACCCGAGGCCCACCCGGGGGGGCTGGTTGGGCAAGAGACGGACGGGAGGGAGGGAGGGGTGGAGGGACCCGAGTGGGACCGTGTTCGTCCGCGAGGCTCACCCGCACACCCGCCTGGGCCCTGGGGCCCCCGGGGGGAGTCTGTGGCAGACTTCAAGGAGGGCTCGGCGGGGCGGCTCTGCTGGAACGGCCGCATCAACCAGATCGCCGTCGGCAGCACGGCCAAGGACCGGCGCGGCCACGTCTTCTACCACCCCGCCCGCAGCATCAAGGGGGCCCTCCTCTGCGCCGGCCGGGTCGTCGCCCCCACCCAGCCCGAGCTCGACCTGCCCCCGTCCGCACCGCCCCCTCGCATCCGCCCCCTCGCCTCCGCCCCCTCGCCTCCGCTCCCGGGACAGATTCGTCTGAGCGGACCCGCTGCCGCTGACGGTGACGCTAACGCTGACGGTGCTCTTCCTTTGGCCGAAACGAACGGGTGGCTGGTCTCGTGGGGATGGGCAGAATCATCAAGACGCCCCACGCGCTGCCCCTCTTCCGGGACGAGGTGCCCCGCCGCAAGCAGCAGACCCTCGACAGGAAGGACCGCGTCAAGGGCCACAACCCCGACCGGCCCGTGACCGTCCGTGGGCGCGCCCCTCCCCGCACGGCAGCCGCTCATGACGCTCTCTGGCCCGCCCCGCTCTCTCGCTGCCCGCTCCTTCCTCTCCTCCCCCTCCCTCCCCTCCCTCCCCTCCCCGCAGGGCGTCGGCCACGGCGGGCGGTTGGGCACCAGCTTGAAGGGATCCATCATGGGGGCCATCATGAAGCCCACAGACCTCAGTCCGTTCGGCCAGGCTGACTTCTCGCCACCCCCCTTCCTTCCGGCCCACCCTGCTCATTGGTGTCCCTCTTTGCTTGCCCTGTGCAGACACGGATCCGCAGCTGGAGATCCTGAAATACGCCGAGCTGGCCAAGAGTCTGTGGTGTGCCTTCCCCTTCTTCCCCTCCCCGCACCCAGCATTCCCCACGTGGGTCCATCGTGCCATTCGGCTCACCGCATTGTCTTTGGGGCGGACCCATGCAGAGCGTGCCTTCTGGGTGGACCCGGCCTACGGCGGGGCTCGGGCGGGCGAGAAGAAGCCGCGCACGGAGGGCGAGGAGCAGTAGGAACACGCGTCTTGACCGCTCCCATCAGAACGAAGAATGTCACACAAGCCAACGATGGCTGCAACCGTGCCGTCCCCTTACAGCCGAGAGACCGCGGGGGGGTTCGTGCGAGTCGGAGAGGCTAAACGGGGAGAACTCTATTGGCAAACATGGTGCGCACATCTCCTCATCGCCGCGCCATCATCCGGTCGCGCTTGAGCAGCGCATACAGCAGCAGGTTTCGGACCAGCTCGGGCAGCTCGCCCAGCTTATCGAGCGGCAACTTGGCGTCGTACCTGGGCGGGGCGCGGGGAGGGGAAGAAGAGAAACCGGTGTGCGGAGGCGGCCCGGGAGGCGCAGACCTCTTGATGACGAGCTTGTTGACTGCCGCCTGGAGCCATTCCAGGGTGCTCTCCTGGGAGGCTGCCTGGGCGAGCAGGGCCGGCATGATGGCGGGGTTCCGGAGGGCCTCGTCGAGGATGTTGTCCAGGTCGAGGAGCAGCCGGCCCCGGGCCTGGTAGTACTGGGCCAGCTGGCGCATCTCCAGCGCCTGCCCGATGCTCAGCGGGCTCTGCAACTCGTCCGTGTAGAGGTACCGCAGGAAGGCTTCCACCGATTTGGCGCTCAGCCCGGACGTGTCCTACGGGGGGACGAGCGATGCCCTCAGGGACCGGAGGTGGTCCGGACCTTGAGGAGCCCCGTATCGGCCTCGCGCATGCGGGTGCGCAGGAGCCCTTCGAAGAATTCCGTTCGCGACTGCAAGATGGCCTGGTGGCACTGGAACCCGCGAGGCGGTTGGGCTGCGGCGGGTGGATGCGCATGATGATAAAACGGGACAGCGATCAAAAGGAGTGCAGGGGTGGTGGGGACAGACCGCCAGCGGTGGGGGCGGGAGCAGCAGGACCAGCGGAGACGCTCGTGCCGCCGGGCTCCACCGCAGGTTGGGCGGCATCGACCGTGATGGTGAAATCGGCCGCGATGTGGCGATTCTGGTCGAAGAAGCGGCCCCAGTCGGCCCGGAGGCAACTCGCCGGGACGTGGAACCCGTCCATGTTGACTGGGTTCCCACACCGCCGTTCCACGAGGGGAGCCACAGTTGATGGCACATGGGAAGAGGAGCGCCCACAGACCAAGCATTGCGGGCGCGGTCGCTTGGGTGGGCAGTGGGACCTGGCCGGGTGGGATTGCCGCACTCTCCGCTTCGCCGCCCTCCCCTTCGTCGTCGGTTTTTCGTCTCTTTTCCGTCCCCGCTTCCTGCTTCGGGTCGTGCTTCTCGCCCTTTGGGCGGTCGGTATTGCAGAGCTCGCATTGATTGAGCCCTGCGGGATTGCGGTACGTGCAGGCTGCAGAAGAAGGGTGAAGCAAGGAGCACCGAAAGGAGAGCGCGGACCGACGCACTCCCACTCGTCGTCCGGGTTCGGCATCCCCTCGGCGGCAGCAGCGTCCTCTGCGCGGATGGTGGCCTGGGAGAGCAGCTGCAGGAAGGCATCGTCCAGGTAGCGCGCCGTTCGCGGATCTTCGACAAGCTCCACCAGCCAGGCCGGGACAGTCTGCAGCATCTCCTGCAAGACGCCCTTCAGGGCAGGCAACGAGAATCGCGCGGCCTGGCACGGGTTGGGCACATTCAGTCGCAGAAACGGAAGAGGACGGACCACTTCAACAAGGTCCATGAGGCGGGCGGATGTCCAGTGCCCCTGCAGAGCCTGGACTTGCAGGGATTGCTGCTGCTGCTGAAAGTGTTGGACACGTTCAGCGGGCGTCGCCTTGGGGTCGGCGTCGAAGAGGAGGCCGAGATCAGGCCCATCTTCCGGCTCGGCTTCCTCCTCCCGCGCAGGGGCGCCATCTTCGTCGTCGGTTGCATGCGCCGAATGGGCCTCATCGGCCTCGTCCTCGCCCTCGTCATCTCTGTATCGAGGGGCACGGGGACGGGGTGCTGGAGCGGCCTTTTTCTTGGCCTCGGCTTCCAACTGCCGCAGTCGGCGGGCTTCCAATTCTTGGGATGTGGAGGGATGGAGGAAGGGAAGGATGGAGGAGGAGGAGGGGGGGGGGGGGGGGGGGTGATCCAGACAAAACCGAGTTGAGACATCGGCAGTTGGAGGCAGCGAGGAGACGGACCGGCTTCTCGTTGCGCGGCGCCAGCAAGACATTGGTTGAGGGTCGCCAGGGTGAGCGCGGAAAGTCGATCCATCCCGCACCCAACGGCAGCGTACAACAGGGAGTCCAAATCCTGGAGACCCGAGATCGAATCAGAGCTGGTCTACGGAATGCCACAGACAGAGATTGCTGGGTGATCCTGGGCGGTAAACGGAAGTTCGTCGGTGTAGAGGAATTGGAGGAGGAGTCGCCCCACATGAGGCGGAAAGAGAGACAAGGCACGCTGAACCGAAGTTTGTCCTTCAGACCCCTCTGCCCACCTGGGTGGTGGCGAGTTGGGAATGTGGTGTGAGTACGTTGTGTTATGGAGTGCGTTGGATGGGTGTTGTGTGCAGTGCGGTGTTGTGTGTGTGTGTGTGTGTGTGTGTGTGGGGGGGGGGGGGGGGGGGGGACGTCAGAGAACAAGACGACCTTGGAAGGCGAGCCATCAAAACACACGTATGCACATTCACTTCCTCGCCCTTGCATACCAGAGGAACCCTGAGTTCGCTTGTTGTGGTGGCCGCGTCAACAGCAGTTGCTACAGGTCCCGATCCATCCGTGGGGTCAAGAGCCTCTTTTCTGGCAGGAGCAGGGGCATCGCCGCTGGGCTGCGGCTCGGTGGTGGCCGAGACCTCGCATGAGGGGAGCGGTTCGGACGCCAAAACGAGTGGCGTGTCTCGTTCACCCGGAGAGGAGTCGCCAGGCACTGCGTCAGGTGGTCCCCTGCCCACGAGCGGCTCGTCTGGAGAAGTGCATGTAGCGGAAGCGGGAGGCGCTGGGGGTACCGCAGCGGCGGAAACTGGGGGGGGAGTCAGGATTCCGAGAGCTTCCAAAGCAAGATGAGGAAGCCGAAGGGGCGTCTTTCCGCACACGATGGACACATCAGCAAGCTGCGCCTCCTGAAACAACTTCAGAAACTCAAGCTCGTACAGATGGGGCTGGGCGACGGCATACGCAAAGGGCTGCGCGCCTACAGCGCAGTAAAAGACCACAAAGATACAGAAGATATTACTGACCCGTATTTAGAGTGAATGTCAGCCCGGTGAAGAGGCTGCAGGTGATGGTCGGCTTGAGAGACAACGCGGGAATACGATACCCCAAAAAGCGATCCAATCTGATCCCATTCCGCACGAAAAATACATCGCCCGTGACAAGGTTCCAGGCTGCCCCGATTGTGTCGCCAACTCCGTACGAGTCGAGGGTACTGGAAGATGACAGATGACAAAAGATGCCATTTTTTCGAGGAAACGGACCGATCGTCAACGCCATAAAAAGAATTGGATTCTTCAACAAGGCCACTCTCTGAGTGCCACCCGATGCTGGAAGGTGGATGCAGTGCCAGTTTATGATGCGTGAACAACAAACCTCTCTTCATCGTGGCCGCACATCAATGTTGGCTTTCCGGCACAAAATCCAATAGAAATGAGCGAATCTGGGCCCATTGATTGAATGGTTACTTCAAAGTAGACAAGTCCATTCAATGGCATCAGCGGTTTTGAGAGTTGGAGGGTTGCTGGTTTCGGGACCGCGTCTCCATGACCAGCAACTTCATCTTCGTCAATGAAATCCGAAGAGAGGGCTCCGGAAGGCGTTAATACAAGATTTTTGCGGTATTCTTCGATCATCGTTTCCACGAGGCTGCACTAACACGAGAAAGAAAGAAAGTTTACGAGCGGCCCTTTTCTGGCGTGACAGCCGAGAGACCGCAGGGGTTAGGGCAGCCTTCCGCCGCGAATAAGAATTCGGTTCGCCCTCAGGATCTCGGTCGTTCGCTTTGGGCCCGGGAAACTAGACCCCCATTTAGAAAAAAGTGAACTACAGAATTTAAAATTACCTCTTTTTGCGGTTTTGGTGCCCCATGCACCCCTTCGTTGGCCCTTCGTGACCACAGCTTTGAGGCTCGGTGCCGCACCAAGCTCGGATATTCCAAGAGAGAAACACTGAGCCCCCCATGTGTTCCTGTCCGGGTCAGGCCCAGGCCCGAGCGAGACCCCTCAATTATGGGGGGGTCGTTTTGGCCAGCGGGGTGCCGACGTGGTGCAGCCGGTGTCACCGCAGCCGCTTGGCTACATCGAGATGAGCATCCATCGCAACGGAAGCCCTGGGCAAATCACCACTTCGACGATGTTGATGGGCAACAGCCACCCAATCAATTGGGCGGTGAGGCAAGTCGTCGGGCTCCTGATCGAGCAAAACCGCCAACCTTTTCGCCCTGGATCAAGAAGAAGAACGGGGTGAGATACCACAAACGAAGATGGCTGGACCTGGAACCGGGCGGGGTTTTCGTTCTCGCCAGCGGGATTGGAGCCTGAGCGTGAAGCGTTGGATAGTTGGCCAGATCTTCTGACGGTTCCACGGGTGCAGCAAAGGGGGGCCGAGAAGGCGGGGAGGCGGAATGAGAGATGGTATGATGGAGGTGTCGGGGGTGGGATGTGGGCGAGGTGGGCTCCGCCATCGGTGCCTCGAGGGGAGAGGGGCGATGGCTCATGCTTGGGGCGGCGGGAGAGGCGCCGGCGCCAGTGGGGGGGATGCGGAGACATTCCCCGTCTTCTTCTCGTCCGACATGCTGGTCGAGCCGGGCAGCGCGCAGTGGCGGCGGCTGGAAGGCCGGCGGAAGCGGGGGCGCCTGGTGGGGGGTGTACTGGGTCAGGAGGCGCTGCAGCAGCGGGGTCCCGCCAGCCGAGGGGCGTGGAGGCGACGGCCTGGCCTTGCGGGTTTCGCCGCTGCCATCCCCTGCCCGACCATTCCCCGCAAGGCCGGTCGGCCCGAGCGGAGGAGCCGGCGGCGGCGGCGGCGGGGGCGGGGGCGGGGCGGCTGGCGGTGCCGGTGCCGGTGCCGGTGGCGGGTCGAGGGAGGGGAAGACCCGCGAGACCACCAGGGCCCGGGGCGAGAAGGGGCTGCCGGTTCCCTCGAAGCGCACCAGCCCGCTGCTCGCGCGGAGCGGCCGGGCCGTGGCCCTGGCCTCGGACTGGTCGGCCCCCTGGGGCGGCGGCGGGGCGATGCACTCGGGAGGCGGGGACTGCTCGAAGGAGCCGAGGGGTGGGGGGCCCGGGGCCGGCCGGGCCCGTGGCCGATCACAGGGGGCCGAGCGGGGTGGGTGGGGCGGTGGCGGATGGGGTGGTAGGCGGGCGTGCGGCAACGGGTAGACGGGCTCGGGGGGAGCAGCAAGGGGAAGGGGAGGCCCTGCCGGTTCGGCGGGGGCGGGGTGGTGGTGAGCACCGCGGGGGTGCCCGGCCAGCGCCGTGGGGGAGGCGGGGGCTTCCGCTTCGCCAGCTGCCTCGTCCTCATCATCGAGAAGGCCCGGCGGGGACCCTGCCCCCGCCCGGATTGTGGCCCCGGGGGACATGCTGTGCGCCCGCCGGGCCGTTCCTGCAGCCGCTCGGCCCAAGCTGCCCGTCCCGGGGGGCCCACCTGCCGGGGTGAGCCTGCCGGCAGCCGGAGCAGGCAGGAGGCAGGGCGTGCCCCCGAACCGAACCCGGACCGGACCCGACGAGACGGCACCGGGCAGGCTGCGCCGCAGCAGGGGTGGGGGGAGCCCGGCGGGGGCAAGGGGACCGGGACGGGGCGATGCAGACGCTGAGGCAGCCCGGCCGCGCCCAGACAATAACGGAGGCTCCTCGTTGCAAGGAGAGGCGGTGGTGGTGGTGGTGGTGGTGGTGGTGGTGGTGGTGGTGGTGGTGGTGGTGGTGGCGATGGTGGCGGTGGCGGTGGCGGCGGTGGTGGTGGTGCGGGGCCCCAGGTTGCCAGGGAGGGCTGCCCCATCGGGGTGCGGCGGCGGGGGGCCAGCGGCTGGCCGAGCCGAGCGTGGGGTTGGGCCCGAGGCCGACGGCTGCGGATCGCGGGCGCTCAGGGGGGCGGGCTGGGCGCTGAGTAGGTCCCGCAGGCTCTGCAGGTCGGGGGGCGCGGGTTTGTGCGGCGGCGGCATGTGGACGTCCACCCGCGCCCCGAGGGGCAGCTGGGGCACCAGCTCGCTGCCCTGCTGCTGCTGCGGGGGCCCTGCGGACCCGGGCCGGCCGCTCCCGGGGCGGGGCGTCCCTGTGGTGGCAGGCCGGGCCGTCGGCGGAGGCTCTGCAGAGACCTGCGAGGGGGCCGTCTGATCGCCGGCCGGCGGGGCAGCGATCTTGGTGCCCGCGAGGGGGGGGAAGAGGCAGGCCGCTCGGCTCGGTGGGGGCGGGGGCCCCGCCCGGGCCGGCAGGGGTCCCGGGCCCGTCAGCGGAGTCTCGGGACGGGAGGCGCACCGCGGCGGAGCGCGACCGGCGGGAGGGAGGCAGCGGGGGCAGGTGCAGCACCAGCGAGGAGGCCAGCGAGATCCTGGTGGGGCGGGTGGGCGCCCCGGAGGGCATAAGGTATGGGGGCGGGGGGGGGGAGGGAGGGAGGGGCCTGGCGGGGCGGGCAGACCGGGTGGCGATCAGGTCACGCTCCAGCCTCGCGGCCGTGCCGTCCCGGCCCAGCGGAGGCTACCGAGGAGGTGGGTGGCCGGTGAGATCAGGATTTCCACCAAAGGTGCGCCAAGGGCGGGTGATGCTGGAGATGGAGACGATGGGGGTGGGCAGAGGCGGGCGGGCAGGCGGACAAGTGGGGCACAGGCCGCCTGGGCACGGCGTTTCCATTGCTCTGAGGAGCGGTTGACCTCGATCCACTGCCGGTGGATGTCGGCCAATTGGTGTCGGAGTGCCTGGGGGTGGGGGTGGGGGTGGGGGTGGGAGTGGGGATGGAGGTAGGGAGGATCATCATTGTGTGGGAGGCGGGTGGGGCGGCAGACCTCGATCTTCGGGTCCACCGGGGTGGGAGCTCGGGTCTGTGGCGTCGAGGGCTTCCCCTGGGTGAGCGCGGCCAGGGAGGCCTCCAAGTCGGCCGCCTGCTGGCGGGCCGCGACGACCTGGTGGCGGAGGGCAGTGATGCGGGCCTCGGCCTGGGCCATCCGCAGCCTGGCCCCCTCGGTCTTCGCCCGGAGCTGCGACGAGGCCGCGTCCAAGGCCGAGCAGCGGTCCGTCAGCCGGGCAATTTCGCCGTCGTGGCGGACCACGACTCGGCCCAGCTGCAGGGGGGGGGGGGGGTAGGAGGAGGAGGAGGGATGTCAACAGCCGCGGCTCGAGAATCACCAGACCTCAATAGAATTCAAAATAACGCCGCTGTGGAGTTGTTTTCAGGAAATCTGGCAGAACTGGGGGCACAGACCCTTGATCCGGGAGAGACTTCCCCAAGACGATGTGCAATTCATCGGTGGCGTAGGCTATCCTTTTTTCGTAGATGTTCTTTAAAAGAGATTTTGTTTCTGCCAATTGGTCAATAAGCTGCTGTGACTCGTACCGGCGCTGTTCACGATGCTCCATGAAACGATCCTTCGTCCATTCGAAATCGGAACGGAGTTGCTGGTGAACTTCTCGATTTTCGAGGGAGCCATTCGCCTCTTCCTTGAGTATGGCAAGCTTTTCTTCGTTCTCTTCGCACTCGGCATACAGGCGTCTGAGAAGAAGCACCTCTTCGCGTGAGTAGATTCTCTCTGGGCGCAGCGGCAAATCTTCTTGAGCCTCTTGGAGGACAGGCTCAGGGAACTCTTCCGGAGGGGATTCTTCGGCGATGGTGCGCAGGTATAAAATTCGGGTATAAATTCAAGTCCCAAGGCAAAAGCGGTCAATCTTTTTTTTAGTCTCTCCGCTACGAGCTTTATTTCATGGGAGGCAGCTGCTGCAAAATTGGGTGTGCTTCATGTGTAGACGCCATGCAGCTCGACCTCTTTCAGCAAGGACTCTCCGAAATCCCGCATGGCGTCTACAAGATCAAGTCGCTGCGACTTCTGGCATTGGGGGCAAATAAAATCTCGGAAGTTTCTCCCGATATTCAAAATCTTCACAACCTTCAAACTCTTTTGCTCTGGTGCAACGAAATTCCTCGCCTTCCCCAAGAATTGGGCCGGCTGACCCAATTAAGACGACTCGACCTCTCGAAAAATCGGCTCGATCGGCTTCCTGCCACCATTGGAAATTTGGTCTCCCTCGAAAATCTTGATGTCAGTTTTAACCAGGTCTGCCGCGCGAGGCCTCTCGCGCTCATGCAGCTCCCCCCCCCCCCCCCCCCCACCGCGTGGTGCAGATCACCGAGATCCCGGCCTCCATCGGAGGCTGCAAAAACCTTCGCGAGGTGAACATGAAGCGAAACGCCCTGACCGACCTGCCCGAGGGCTTCGGCGACCTGGTGCAGCTGACCGAGCTCAACCTCGAGCAGAACAACATCAACCCCACCCTCGCACGCTTCTTCGATTTCGGGGACCGGTACTGCGTCCATCTCTGTGCGTTCCTGCGATTCAAGAAGGCCACTCGCCTGCCGGCCCGCTTCGAGCAGCGCCAGGATCGGCAAGGTCCCTCCGCCCATCCAGTCAGGGGGTCCCCCGCCCATCCACCGCCAGCCAGGGGTCCATCCACAAACTGCTCAGGGGCCCTCCAGCCTGCCAACTATTGGTGGGTCGTGGCGACTGGCTCGTTCATGCGTCTTGGGTGGGGCAACCCTGGGTGGGGCAACCCTGGGTGGGGACAGCCCGAGTGTACTATGCCGACCACGAGACCCAGAGCACCAGCTGGATCGACCCGCGGTACTTCATCTTCGTCCGCAACCTGGTCTGCCCCCACTCCTCCAACTCACTCTCGCTCTCTCACTGCCAGCCTCACTGTCAGCCTCACTGTCAGCCTCACTGTCAGCCTCACTGCCAGCCTCACTGCCAGCCTCACTGCCATTGCCATCCTGACTGCCTCTCATGCAACCCCTTTCCCGCCACGGGCAGCCATTCCAAGAGCGGAGGAAATTCAGCCTGAACGGCGAGCCCAGCAACCTGTTCGGTCTGCCTTGGGCGGCCTCCTCCTTCGGGACGGGGGCAGGGTGGGTACCCTCTTCCCCTGCCTGCCTGCGCTCACTCGTTCTCGCTCGCCTGCTCGCTTGACGTCCCTCTTGGTCAGCCTCCGAGGAGCGCGCCCCAGCGCCGGTCGTGCCGGCCTCGGCCACCTCCGTCACCGCCTCTTCCCCTGACGGAGTCTGCCACTGCGGCGGCCCCACGAAGGTCATTCGGTGGCCCCACGCCAGCACCCCACGCCAGCACCCCACGCCAGCACCCCACGCCAGCACCCCACGCCAGCACCCCACGCCAGCACCCCACGCCAGCACCCCACGCCAGCACCCCACGCCAGCACCCCACGCCAGCACCCCACGCCAGCACCCCACGCCAGCACCCCACGCCAGCACCCCACGCCAGCACCCCACGCCAGCCCGCCCGCACGCACACTGATCTCCGTTCTCGCACACACTTGGGCCCAACAGCGAGCCTGCCCGTACCACCTGTGCGCCAAGTGCTGCCGCCACGTCGACTGCCCTCTGCACGGCAACCCTGACCTGATGGGCGGAGCCAGCCGTCTGTTGCTGTTGCCACCCCATCCCTCCCTCCAGCCTCCCTCGCGCCGCCCATCCCTGAGTGGACTCTTCCCGCGGCCCTTTTCCGCTGCTTCTGCTGGACTTACCCCTGGCGGCTCCGTGCCTGTGGCCGTGTGGGGGCCGCACACACTGTTTTGGGGTCCAGTGCGCTCCTTCACCACCCGGACGGAGGCCTTGCGACAACAGCTGAAGGCGCTCCACCTGCCCGAGCCCGAGACCTGGAAGGACAAGCCCAGGTTACGGCTCAGCCTCAAGCGGACCGAGCTCTTCGAGAACAGCTTCCGCGACGTCATGCGCGCCAACACCGAGCGCCTCAAACTCCGGTCTGGCCCCCGCCCGCGCACCAGCCGTTCCCCGGGGCCGCCCCATGGTGGCGCACCCCGCGTCGCCTACTCACCCTCCTCCCCCGGCTGTCGGCCCGCAGGCTGCAGGTGATCTTCCAGGGCGAGGAGGGCCTCGACTATGGCGGCCTCACCCGCGAGTGGTTCACGGTCCGTCCATCCGTCCATTCATCGTTCGGCCCTCCCTGCCTTCTCTTCCCTGTTGCGACGCCTTCACGCCCCATACCCGTGGGTGACGTTTCGTCATGACGGTGCGGGGGGCTGCCTGTCGGGGAGGGCAGCTGGTCTCGAAGGAGATCACCAACCCCAACTACGCCCTGTTCACGGTCAGCCAGGTGGACGACTACACCTTCCGCATCAACCCGCTCTCTTCCATCAACCCCGAGCATCTGCAGTACTTCCGGTCGGTCCTCGCCACCCCGTGTCGCCCAGCCCGCTCCCCACACCCCGTGCCGCCGGGCCCTCTCACCACCGCCTGGTGCCGCTGCCCTCGGTGGCTCTTGCGGGGTGGTATGGCAGCTTTGTGGGCCGGGTACTGGGCAAGGCCCTCTTCGATGGGTTCTTCATCAGCTGCTACTTCACGCCCGTCTTCTACAAGCGCCTCCTCGGGTCTGTCCCCTGCTCCTCCTGTGCCCGCTCTCCTCTGTGCCCGCTCCTCCTCCTCTGTGCCCGCTCCTCCTCCTCTGTGCCCGCTCTCCTCTGTGCCCGCTCCTCTGTACCCTCTCCTCTGCCCCCCCCCCCCCCCCCCCCCCCCCCGGCCCCGAGTGCCATTTACGAGGGCGGCGGCGTGGGGTTCTGGTCTGGCAGGCTGCCCGTCTCGCTGACGGACATGGAGGCCATCGACCCGGAGTACTACCGGTCGCTCAAGTGGATCCTGGAGAACGACATCACAGACACGGTCGAGCTGGCCTTCACCACGGAGGTCTGCGCCCTCCCCTCACCCCTCCCTGTGCACCCCATCTCGCGTACCCCGCACACCCGCGCCCTCGCCCGTCAAGGCCATCACCTGTCATTTTGGGATGCGCTGCGGGCGTGGGTGACCCTTCTCTGGGCGGCCACCAGTTGGAGGAGTTCGGCACGACCCGGGTCATCGAGCTGAAGCCCGACGGGGCCCAGATCCCCGTCACCGAGGAGAACAAGGGTCCGCCCTCGCCCCCCACTCCTTCATCCCCCAGTTCCCCCCCCCCCCCCCCCCCCCCTCCGTGGCCGGCGGCTCATGGTGGTTGATCGGGGGGCGGGCGGCCTGGGCTGCAGCGGAGTACGTGGACCTGCTGACGGACCACCTGCTCAGTCGGGGCACCCGCGAACAGATGGACGCCATCGTGCGGGGCTTCCACGACCTCATCCCCCACGACCTGGTGCGCTCGTTCAACTCGGCCGAGCTCGAGCTGCTCCTCTGCGGTCCGCCCCTCCGCCGGACAGCTCCCCCTGGCCTGCCGCCCGACCTCGGAGCGCCCCCTTCACTTCGACCCGCTTGCCGCGCGGGGGGCCTGGGCGCAGGGGTCCACTCGATCGACGTGCAGGACTGGAAGGCCAACACCGAGTACCGCTACTACACCCCCTCCACCCCGGCCGTGCAGTTCTTCTGGCAGGCCGTCGAGCGGATGACCAACGACCAGCGGGCCAAGATGGTCCAGTTCGTGACGGGCACCTCCAAGATCCCCCCGGGCGGTCCGGACGCACAGCCTGCTCCCCTCCTCCCCCCTCCCCCCCCCCCCCCCCCCCCCCCCCCCCCCCCATCCTCACCCCAGGCCTGGTGAACCATGTGCCATTGTGCCTCACACCCATTCCGTTCTGTTCTGCTGTGCCGATGGCGGGTGCGGGTGCGGGGTGCGGGCGTTCGGGGGCAGGCTTCTCTTTCCTGGTGGGGAGCTCGGGGCCGCGGCGCTTCCAGATCTGCAAGGCGCACAAGTCGCCCGAGCACCTGCCCGTCGCCCACACCTGCTTCAACCAGCTCGACCTCCCCGGTCCGCCCCCCGCCCATCCCGAGCGCCGGCCCCTCCGCCCTTGGCACGTCACTCCTGACTGACCCGGGGTTCGGATGGGGGGATGCTTGGCGGCCCGTGCGCCCCCGGCTGCTGCCCGCAGAGTACCGCAGCCTCGAGGAGACCGAGGAGCGCCTGCAGGCCGTGCTCGAGTACGGCCTGACGGGCTTCGGGGAGAAGTAGCCGTCCCCCTCCGCTTCGCATCCGGCTGCTGCCGTGGCGGCGGCGGGCCCTGCCTCTCCACCCTTTTTGCGATGTGCTCTCCTCGCCTCGCCTCCCCCTCCGTTTCGGGTCGCTTGGGTTTGGTTTGGGGGCATTGACTTGGTCAATACCGCGCTTTTGTGGAGCCGCTTCCTTGCAAGGGCAAACGATTGCTTCCCATCTTCGACCCCGGCGATGGCGCGCGCATGGTGGAGAAATGGGTGCTGTTTGGGGGGAGGGGAGGGGGAGGAGGAGGAGGAGGGGGGGATCCATCATCGGAATGGCTCAAGCGAGGGGATTGGCGTGGATGGTGACGCGCTCGATCCAAATTTCTTGCAGGGGCCTGTCCTGGTCGTCGCAGGGGACTCGCTCCAGGGCGTCCAACGTTTCCCAGCCCGAGAGAACCCTAGGGGACGAAGATCAGAGGGGCCAGCGAGGGTGGACAACAAACTTTCCAATGATGGTGTGAAGACCGTCGAGGTGGGCTTGCTTCGAATAAGTAATGAAAAACTGGCTTCCTGCAGAAAGGGTCAGCCACAGGAGCAGGGCGCGATTCGAGTCAGACGATTCGTGTGGGGTCCGCTGTTGGCCATCGCCACGACGCCTCGTGTGTTAAACTAGGAAAATGCGTGTGAACTCAGAAATACGCATTTCAATTGCGCCGAACCTTCAAAATGTCAACGATCTCGTCGTCGAATTTGCCACCCCAGATACTCGTGCCTCCGCGTCCGGTCCCTGTTGGGTCGCCGCCCTGAATCATAAAGTCTCTTCTGTTCCGATGGAATTTCGTGTTGTCATAGTAGCCGGCCGCACAAAGCGCAATGAAATTCTGTCGTCGTTGATGGAAATAGTGAGTACATGCGATCGTACTTCAAACCTCGGCGCTTTTTGGGACAAGATCACAGAAGATTTCTAATTTAATATCCCCATAGTTCGTGTGCAGAGTGAGCGACATCGCAACAACACAGTCGTGTGCGTCGCACCGAACGGGCAATGCAAACCGCCGGAAGTGCCAAAGAGGCCCAAGCCGCCCCAAAATTTAGTGGAAGTCAGTCGCGATGTTCTTCTTGTTGTGATTGGGATTGTCTCCTTCTGAAACGCCGATAAAGGGGCCGGAAACAATACAAATAGCATCCCCACAGCATGGCGAGCGGAATAGAGCAGAACAACGCGACACACAATGCGCCAAATATCAAAACGTTGCGCATTGCACGTGTGACATCCCCTTCGAGCAAGACAAAATCCTCTGTGAAAGGTGCCCCCACTCTCAGGCCCCACTGCCCAGAAATGAGCGGGAGCTCTGCGGGGTCGGCCGGACGATAGCGAAGGCCGATTGTACAACCACTCAAAGTGATGTTGTGCGATGGAGGTCGCGGGATCGCGCTGTCCTCTGGGATTCGGGCAGTGGGAGACACGGCCGATTGTGGTGGTGGGCGCTGGACCCAGGAAATCATGACAACAAGCCCTCTGGGGACGTTTTTCCGCGCAACAAGCTCAGAGTCTGAGGGCCAACGAACAGAACAGGTCACAGGGTCGGAGCTCTCGAACGGATCAGCAGTCTGGACTGACAGGCTGGAAAGGGGGGGATTCCCGAAACAGAAAAACATATGGAGTGCAAACCTTAAGCTGCTGTTTGTATTTCCCAAGAGAAGGGAAAGCATCTTGAAATCTGCAGGGGAGATTGGACAGGTCCGAGATTCATTAAAAAACGAGGGGAGAATGATGGGGCTCGGGAGACGCCGATCACCTAAATAAGGTAAATTATGATTAGGTACGATTGGAGGAGCCAACCTTCCCAAACACACTCAGGAGAAGAAAGAAAGAAATTATGATCACGGATATCTCTTCCGTTATACAAGAGGGTGATCGGGAGTTGATCTTCCGCAACACGTGCTGGGGTAGGCTCGGCCCCGCACTCGAAATAGAGCGCAGAGATGGCCAAAAGGAGCGAAACAAGAGGAGACAGCTTGAAAAATAGATTGTGCTCCCCCGGCGTAACTTTATTCTTCAAAAGTTCAAATCGTTATGTTCGAGGTTGTCTCGTTTCGGTGCTCTGTCCATTCACACTGCTCTCTCCGCGCCATTTCTAGTGTCTTTTTGAACAAGCTTCCCTCCTGAAGAAGATCTGTGAGGCCATCAAGGAGCTCACTGACCAGGCTTGCTTTGAAGTCAGCGGGACCGGTATTTCGCTTCAGGTTTGGGCTCCATTCCTTTCGAACCTAGTTTAATGATTCTGCAGGCGATGGATTCTTCTCATGTGAGTCTTGTTTCTTTCCTTCTTCGGAATGAGCACTTCTCGCAATTCCGCTGCGATCGAAACCTGACCCTCGGTAAGTTCTCGTCTTTTTTCGTGGGACACCGATTTTCTTTTTTTCCCAGGCTTGAATCTCAAGATGATTACGAAGATTCTGAAAACCGCTGGAAACGAGGATCGTGTGACCCTTCGCGCCGAAGATGATGGCGACCATCTTGTTATGGTCATTGAGTCGAAGAGTCTGTGACTCCCTGGCCGCACCCACATCTCACCATTGCTTAGCCGGCAATAAAATTTCCTCTTATGAGGTCAAGATGCTCGACATTGACCAACAAGCCTTCGGTGTCAACGAAACCGATTATAAGGCATCCACAAAGATGAGCTCCGAGGAGTTCCAACGGATTTGCCACGACCTGCTTGTTGTGGGCGACACTGGTCCGCGACACTCCCGAACTCTCTTGTGCTCCCGTTGTGTGGCTCTTCTTCACCAAGTGTGTTTTCTCGTGACTGTCCACGTTTCGCTCTTCGCCAGTTTCGATTGAGATGACCAAGGACGGAATTACTTTTTCTGTCTCGGGGACGGAGACCTCTGGCTGCATCACCTGCCGCCAAAGCGGTACTGTTGACGACGAGAGCGTGGGCACCGAGATCACTCTCCAAGAGCCCATGAACCTCAGCTTTGCTCTGAAGTTCCTCAACCTCTTCACCAAAGTCTGTGGACCTTCATTCCCGCGCTCCCTCGCTTCCACGTCCGTTCGGGTGACCTTACGCGTCCCCCCCCCCTCTCTCTCTCTCCTTCCTCTTCGACAGGCCACCCCCCTCTCCAACTCAGTCTCCATTGAGATGAGCGCCGACCAACCACTTTGCATCCACTATGACATCGGTGACATGGGGAACATTCGCTATTTCCTGGCCCCTAAAATCGACGACGAAGAGGGCGCTGGCGCAGCAGGCGCTCCGGCCGCTGCTCCAACCGAAGCAGCCGGCGGTGATGATGAGTAGGTTATCGGGTGGGTTTGATCTCTTGTTGTCTTCGTATCTTTCCGGTTCTCTTTCTCTCTCTTTCTCCCACTCTCCGCTTGCGTTTGGTCCTTCTTCGTTCTTTTTGGGGAGTCGTTCTGTAAACACATCCCGACGAAAAGGGACCATTAATGAAAGAAGATAATCTTGGCGAGTTCAAAGAGTGTTCCCAAGAATGTCCTCCGCGATTTCTTCTGAGTCCAGAAACCCTCTGGATAGATGCGCCCAATTTTGGGGTATAATTTGTTTTCCCTGTGGGCATTGCCGGCTTCTTCCCCCACCGCAAAGACTGACCGATGTGTGGAAAGAAATCCAAGCCAGCCAAAAAACCTCCGCCTGCGGCAGCCCCACGCCGTGCTCCTGTTGTTCATTCCCCTCCTCCTGTGCGTCGCTCATCATCTTCCGAAGATTTGCCACCCCCCGACGAAGAGCCTTCTCCAGTGATCAACTACGATGCCTTTTGGGCGCCTATCGAGCCTCACTCCGTCCCCAAGGATGAAGACCCATGCTGCATCTGTCTCTTCCCAATGCATCGGGAACCTGGTGTCGCACCTCCTCCCGAAGAAGAGGGCCTTTCGAATGATGTGGTCCAGCTTAAGAAATGTCGGCATTGTTTCCATCTCGACTGTATTCGTTCGACGGTTTCCGGTGCCTGGTTGCGCTGCCCTCTATGCACCCAGGGTCTGATACTCTGGACATTTGTGGGAGTGATTCCCCCATCCCTCTTGCAGTCACAGGAATCATCACCGGAGACATGCCCAAGGGTACCATGCAAGTGGATGTTGTCCCTCCGGGTTCTGATCCGCTCCCTGGATTCGAGGAATATGGGACGATCCACGTCCAGTACCATTTTCCCAGTGGCACCCAGGGCCGGCGTCATCCCAACCCGGGCGCTCCTTATGCAGGGACCAATCGAATGGGGTACCTCCCCGACAACGAAGACGGTCCGTTTCAGGTTTTTCCCCTGCGGCTGACGCCCGTGTCCAGGACGCCGCATCCGACAGCTCCTCGAAATCGCCTGGCGCCGGCGCCTTCTCTTCACCATCGGCACTTCGGTGACCACTGGCCAATCAGATTGTCTGCGCCCCCTTGAATTTACAGTCGTCATTGCCTTCTCAACCTCCCTTCGTAGGCGTAATCTGGAATGGGGTCCACCACAAAACCGCGCAAGACGGGGGTCCCACAAACTTTGGGTATCCAGACCCGACTTATTTCCTCCGTGTCGAAGAGGAACTCCGCCAGAAGGGAGTGACTCTCGATTCCATCCATGAGGAGGAGGAGGCTGCTCGGCGGCAGGTTGAGGCCCCTCTTCCAGCAACTTCCCCCGCATCAGCTTCCTCTCCTCTTCCCGAGATATAATTTGTTGTTTATTGCGGCTCCTTTCTCTCTTTTTTTATATTTGTTTGGGGAAAACATTTTGAAAGAAAAGGTTCTCAAAAACGCAAGCGAGGAGAGGGTTGATCAGACCGGCAAGGGTGGGATTCTTCAAAATGACAACAGTCATCTCTAAAACCAGGGGTTCTTGAGCCGCGGCGAAATGGTTGGTTTTCTGCAATCCAAATTGATGGAGTGTTTTTTTTTCTTCCGATTTTGGCATGCCTCATCTAGCAATTTGCTTCGAAATTCGTCGATGTGGACGAGAGTGAAAACGTCCAAGAAGTCGCAGATGAAGATGTTGAGGAAGGACTGTTCAGCCGTGCCACAAAAGCGGCCAGCTCACTCTTGAGGGAAGAAGATCGTCAGAATTTGGTCCAGCAACAGCAGCCTCAACCGTTGGCGACTCGTTCCGCCGCCCCACGCTCCGCCCCACGCTCCGCTGCTCACCGCGTGGAGGCTGCTGGGACGAACGTGGTCGCCCTTCAGCTCTCGCAGCTGGCTAACGATGCAGTTGTGCACACCGGTGAATGCATTTTCTGCCGACAATGCGGCGCCGCCTTTAGCGGTCTCAGGTCCGGCTTCAAATGTCCTTCACATCGGCCTAGCATCACCATCCAGCCGTCTGGTGGCTGCCGCTCCTGCCCCGGCGGCCACGGCCACGGCTGGTCCGGCTGCCCCACCCGCTCCTGGGGGGTCCGAGATCTGGACATGCGAGTTCTGCGGGACGCCCAACCCGATCAACCTGGACGAGGAGGAGCGGCCCCACGAGGACACCGTCGACTACCTGCTCGAGCCCGCCCCGGTGGCGGCCCCCGCGGATATGCACGACAGCTTGCTGGTCTTCGTCATCGATGTCCGTCGCTCCTTGACGTGCCGGTGGTTGCCTTGTGCGGCTGGCTGGGCATGGTGGGAGGGCGGTCGGCGGTCGGGCGGTCGGGCGGTCGGGTGGTGTCAGCACCGGCGGGTCGTTCGGCGGCACGTCATCCCCTCTCGCCCCTGTTCGCCCCCAACGCGCACCGCCGCAGACGAGCGGCTCGATGGGCGTCACCAGCGAGTACAACGGGGTCCTCCAGCTCAAGGGCGCCGCAGCCGCCAAGTCCGCCCCCGACCCGACCCGCCTCGCCTCCCCTACTCCAGTCGCCTCGCCCCGCCTCCCCTCGCCCCATCCTCCCCTCGCCCCCTCCTCCCCTCGCCCCCTCCCCTCGCCCCTCGCCCCTCGCCCCTCGCCCCTCGCCCCTCGCCTTGCCTGTCCGACCCCTCGCTCACTGCCATGGCTGGCCCCGCCTGTGTACGGGCGTGTGCGTGGGCTGGCAGGTTGAAGGAGCTCCAGCGGACCCTGGGCGAGGGCATGGCCCAGTACCTGCCCCGCCAGGCCCGCCACGTGACGTACATCTCCCGGCTGCAGGCCGTCCAGGCATCCATCGACGGGCAGCTGGAGGCCCTCGCCAAGACCTCGCCAAACACCCGCGTGGCCCTGGGTCCGCCGGTCGCAACGGCCCCTCCTCCGGCCCAGCCTCCTGCCCATCCCCCGAGCCCTCCCAGGGGCCCCCGGGGCCTCTTGGAGGCTGTGCTCACCGCTCGGCTGCACGGTGTGGGTGGCGCAGTGGCCTTCAACAGCGAGGTGGTCATCTACGGGGACGGCCAGGGGGCCCCCCGGACGGTTGCCGGCGACCGGTTGTCGAACTACGAGCAGCTCTACCAGCAGGGCGTCGAGGCGGCCCGGGGCAGGACCATCGTCGAGGCCCGCAAGGAGCTCGTGGCCCGCCTCTGGGAGCTCGAGGAGAACGGCCCGTCTCGCACCCGTCTCGCGCACGCCCTCCCGCCCGCCTCCTCCCGCCCGCCTCCTCCCGTCCGGTGTGCCCGTTGGGCGGAGAGGCTGCCGCTTGACGGGATGCTGGGCGTCCGGATGGGGGCGGCGCAGGCCAGACGGCCCTGGGTCCGGCCCTGTCGGTGGCCCTGGGGATGGCCTCCCAGACGCCCGCCTCGAAGATCATCCTCTGCACGGACGGCCTGGCCAACGTGGGGGTGGGCGCCCTCGACGGGCTCCTCAGCGATGCCCTCGCCCAGGAGCGGGAGCGCTTCTACACCAACTGCGGCGAGGTGGCCCGCACCAACGGCACCACCGTCTCCCTGATCAGGTCCGACCCCCCTGGCCCCGACCCCTCGCCTCGGCCCGTCTTCCCCTCCGCCACCTTGGGCCGCTTACACCCGAGGGCCCCCCCCCCCCCCTCCCCGGAGATACAGGCGCATCGGGGTGGCCATGGGGGGGGGGGAGGAGGGGGAGGAGGAGGGGAGGAGGGGAGGAGGAGGAGACAGAGCGAAGTGAGAGAAACGGGGAAAGGGCGGCAGCGCTGCCAACCCCCCCCCCCCCCCCCTCCCCGGGCCCCCGCCTGCAGCCTGACGGGGACCGAGTGCCGCCTGGAGAACCTGGGGGCCGTGGCGGAGGCCACCCACGGGGAGGTCAGCCGGATCGACCCGCTCCAGCTGGGCGCCAACGTGGCCAACATCCTGGACAACCCCATCCTGGCCACCAACGTCCAGATCAAGTCGGCCCCTGCCCTGCCCTGGCCCCCCATGTACCCACGGCAGCCCCTCGGCTCCGTCTCATGCCCTTCGTGGTCGGTTCGGTTTGGCGGGCGGGCGGGTGGCGGGCGTGGGGCGTGCAGGATGCTGCTCCACCGGGGGCTCAAGTTCAACAACGAGGACGACGCCCACGAGGGCCTCCTCACCCGCGACGTGGGCAACGTCCAGGTCCGCCACCCCATGCCCGGCGCCCGCCATGCCCTGCGCCCGCCATGCCCTGCGCCCGCCATGCCCCCATGCCCCCACCTGCCTCCCTCCCTGGCGGCGTCGGCCTGACTCTGGCCGTTCTTTGGCTCTCCCCTCCCTCGGGCCCTCGGCCCCTCGGGCCCAGGCCGACTCAGCGATCACCTTCGAGTTCAGCCGGCGGCCCGGCTGGGTGCCCCCCGCGGACCTTGTGGCGCTGCCCTTCCAGACGCAGATCCGCTTCACCCGGCGCACCGGGGCCAAGTTCATCCGGGTGCAGACCCTCGCCCAGCCCATCACCCGCGAGCGCGCCCTGGCCGAGCAGGAGGTCCGCGCCCGGCCGCCCGTCCCTGCCCCCCCCCCCCCCCCCCCCCCCCCCACTGGGCGGGCCCCCCCGGGCCCCGGAGGCTCACGACGGCTCTGACATCTTCTGCGCGACACGCTCGCTCCACACATCTGGCCGGCAGGCGGACGTTGCGGTGCTGTCGATGAACAGCGTCCAGCAGGCCGCCCGGGCCGCCCAGAAGGGCGACTACATGCGGGGCCGGCTGATCAACTACGCGGCGGCCGACCTGATGCAGCGCCACGCGGCCAAGAAGAGCCCCGGCACCATCACGGGCGACCAGCAGGCCGCATACGCCCACTGGGTCCAGACCACAAGCGTCCGGCCGCTCACCCGCCGCCCACACGCCCACACGCGCCACCACCCACACGCCACCCCATCCAAATCGCCCCACTGCCTCCTTCGGGATCGGGGGCGTCACTGTCGCCATGCTCAACGTCATCATGGGGTGCCGGGGCGGCAGGCTTTCGACGAGCGGCTGCATCAGGAGCAGGCCATCGAACGGGCCACCGTCAACCGCGACCTCGACGCCGAGGCGCCCGCGGTCTGGTGGCTCCCTCCGCCTCCCGCCTCCCGCCTCCCGCCTCCCGCCCTCGCCCTCGCCCTCGCCCTCGCCCTTGCCCGGTTTCTGACGGTCTGCTGGTGGCTGGTGCTGGGCGGGGCACACAGGCCGAGCGGGCGAAGACCCGCAAGGCGCGGCGGAGCGACGAGACGGCCCAGATGCTCTTCTCGGTCGGCCCCCACCTCGCTGCTCGCTGCTCCCTCCGCCCATCCCGTCCTGGCCCCGCCCGCCCCTCGGTGCTCCCTGCTCCCATCCTGACGGACCCTCTTCGTTTCCGCTCCGCCCGGCCGCCTGTGCGCCTCCCCAGATGCGCCAGCACAGCCCGGCCGTCTTCAAGCTGGCGGCGCGCCCCCCACCGCCGACCGTGCCCGCGTCCGCGCCCCCGGCCACGGGGATGCCGGGGATGCCGGGGCTGGGCATCTCGACCGGCATGCCCCTGCCGCCCCCGCCCCCGCCTCTCGCACCCTCGGCCTCCCAGCAGAAGCAGGCGCCCGGCTCGATGATGCCGCCCCCGCCCCCGCCCCCGCCCCCAGCCCCCAAGCGCTCGTAAGGGGCCGTCCCGCCCCGGTGGGCTGGTTGGTGGTGTACAGCCAATGTAGTTTCGCGTCTTCAACAAGACTTGTGTACGGTGTGCCGCTGGCTGGCTGGAGGGGAAGGGTGGGGGGAGAGGGGGGGGGCCGGTCACCCGACGGGGAAGCAGCGCAGGGTGTGGTCGGCCCCGCCCACGGCCAGCCAGCAGGGCTCCCGCTCCCCCTGGGGGGCCAGCCCCGGGGCGAAGAAGGCCATGCAGCTGACGGCCTCGCTGGGCCGGCACGGGGCAGCCCTGGCCGGAAGACCAACCGTGAGCGGGTCCCGAGGCCAGCCACCACAACCACCCCTCATCAGGCACATGCCCCCCACACACACACACACACCCCTTGGGTCGGAGGGGAGAGGCGGAGGGAGCTGCAGACTGGGGCGGCATGTCCAGCTCGGCCACGCGCACCGGGGGGGCCGCATGGGCCGCCGCCTGGTCGCCCTCCTCCGCGGGGGTCGGGTCCACCGCGCATCGGCGCAGGACGACCTCCCCGCTGGCCAGCCCGATGGCCAGCAGGCAGCAGCCCTCGCCCGCCTCGGTCGCGGCCATGCCGGTGGCCATCCCCGGGGCCACCAGGGAGGGCCGCACCGCCCCCGGGTCGGGCGTGGAGCCCTGGGGGGGCAGCAGAGCCACGGACAGCAGCCGGGGCGGGTTGGTGAGGGGCGTGCGGAGGGCGGGCTGCTCGAAGGGGCTCGGGGCGCTCAGGGCGGCCGCCTGGTGGGGGGCCATCGCGGGCCCGCCCTCGGCGAGGGCCTCGGCCGCGGGGGCGGTCGGTACCAGCCGGGTGGGCAGCCGGAAGAAGAAGACCTCCCCCCGACACGTGGCCGCCGCCAGGACCAGGTGGCCCGCCCGGGCCGGGAAGGGCAGCCAGGCCAGGGCCGTGACGGGGTCCGGCAGGCCCACCGCGTGGAGGATGGTCGCTGTGCCGCCCCAGGCGCGGCCGTTCCAGTCCCAGGGGGCCGGATGAGAGGTGGGCAGGATGCAGGATGGGGCTGCTGATCGCGGGCTGAGGTCTGGGCCGGGCAGACCCTTGTCCGCGGCCCGTTCGGCCTCGCCGCTGCGGCGTTCGATGAGGAGCATGCAGAGGCGCCCCTCGCCCCCGCCCGTCGCCAGAATAGTGCCCGCTGCGGGGCCACAGGCCCCTGCAGCAGCCGTCCATGCGAGGGCATCAGTCGCGGGCAAGGGCAACCCACCGAGAGCCGGGTGGCGGATGGGGCTTTCGGGCGGGGGAGGGAGGATCCGGGTGAGCGGACCGTCAGTCGGGCGGGCGAGGATGACGTCGTGCGGGGCGAAGGCCATGCAGCTGACGGTGGCCTCGTGGAGGCGCTCGAGGATGAGCCTGGGCCAGGTGGCCCCCACCCGCCACACCGAGACCACCCCGCCCTTGCTGCACGTGCTCAGCGACCCCGAGCTCACGTAGAGCCCGTTGGGCGAGGCCGCCACCGCGGTCGCCTCGGTCGGGGGGCCGTACCTGCACAGGTCGGGCGTGTGCGTGTATGCGTGCGTCTGTGGTGGACGGGGGAGCGGGGGAGCGGGGGAGCGGGGGAGCGGGGGAGCGGGGGAGCGGGGAGCGGGGAGCGGGGGAGCGGGGAGCGGGGAGCGGGGAGCGGGGAGCGGGGAGCGGGGAGCGGGGAGCGGGGAGCGGGGAGCGGGGGAGCGGGGGAGTGGGGAGCACAGACAGCTGGCGGATCTCGGGCCAGACGGTGCGCTCCATGAGGGTCTCTTCGGTCGGGGCCCAATGGCCCTCCTCCTCCCCGGTATCGGCCTCCTCGTCGGGCCGTGGCGGCGGCATGTTGGCCGGCGACAGGGGCATGTAGGTGCGGGGGCAGGTCCTGCGTGAAGAGGTACGCCCCTGCGGCGGGTGGGCGTGTGGGCGTGCGGGCGTGACGTCGGACGTGGGGCCGGGTCTGGCAGGTGGGCGGGAGCTCCTCCTCCCGGAAACTATGGAAAGGTCCATCCTCGTCCCCATCCTCGTCCCCATCCTCGTCCCCCATCCTCGTCCCCCCATCCCTCGTCCCCCCACCAAGGGAGTGAGCGGACCGCGGGGCAGGATGGCCCGGTTGGCCAGGTTCTGGGGGGTGATCTCGCCCGCAAAGTGGGCGGTGGCATCCTGAGCCACCCCGATCAGTGCCGGGCAGCCCCAAGGAGAGCGGGTGAGGACCGGGGGGGGGGGGAGGGGGAGGGAAGGAAAGGGCGATCGAAGAGCATGGCCGCTGGTGCGGACCAGGACCGGCCTGGGGACAAGCCCGGGGCGGGGCAGCAGGCCGCCCAGCTGGGCCAGGAAGAGCCGCGTCCCCTCGAAGACCCGCAGGCACTGCGGGGGGGCAGACCCGGGGCAGGGCGTTGTTGAGCGATCCGTAGTACGGCGGTGACGAAGAACAGATGCCCTGGGGTGGCGGGCGGACCTTCTCGTCGGCGGCCGTGACGAAGCGGAGCGCGGACCAGGCGGCCGGCTGGGCGGGAGACGCGGCCACGGACTGGCAGGGCAGCACGGCCGCCCCGTAGAGGGCGTGCCCATGGACCAGGGGCCGCCCCACCTCGTGCCACGTCAGCGCCGCGCCCTCTCGGCGGGGCGCGTAGAGGCGGCACGTCTGGTCGGCGCTGGGCACGGACAGCAGACAGGGTCAGAAGGCCGTGTTCCCCTCCATCACCCTCCCCCCTCCAGCACGTGCCACCCGCGCGCACAGACAGGTACTCAGCCCCCGCTTGCCAGGACTGGGCCGCCGAGAGACCTGGCTGTGAGGAGGACGTGGGCCTCGGGACACCAGGCCAGGGACACCACGGCGCCCACATGCCCCGAGACCTGAAGTCACCCCAAACCAAACCCGGTCACCAGCACCTTGGTGAGGAAGAGCCGCTGCGCTGCCCTGCCAGAGAGGTGGGGGTGGAAGCCGAGCGGACCGTGGGGGCGGCCTTCCAGATGACCTCGCTCAGCTCGACCTCCCCGTCGTCGCCATCCTCGCCGATCTCCTCCAAGTCCGGCCCGACTCCCTCGAGCCCCTGCCCGGCCGCTGGAGGGAACCCCCGGAGGGCCGGGCCGCCACCGGGGCGCGCGGCGGCAGCGTCCTGGTCCCCGTCGGACTGGCTCTCGTCGTCCTCGTTGTCCTCCTCGGCCGCCGCGGGACCCTTGGCTTTTGCAGGAGTGGAGGCCTTCGCGGCCCCGGCACCCTCCTCGTCGCCACCATAGGCGGCCCCCTCAGCCGTGGCACGGGCCCGCTGCTCGCGGAGGTAGTCCTCCTGAGCCCGTCGCTCGGCCAGCAGTTGCATGTGCTGACTGCGGGTGCACCGCCGCCGGCGCCACAGCACGAAGGCCCCGTTGAAGCGGGCCGCCAGGATGGCGTCTCCGGGCCGCGAGAAGCAGGCCGCTGGTTTGCCGGCATTCCCCCACAGGGGAGGGGAAGGGCGGTGGGGTGACCCGTCGATTCTTGGGGGAGTCGGGACGCAAGCGGCAGCAGGGGCGAGGGGCGGACCGGTGAAGCCGAGGGTGCTCTCGGAGGCCGCCCCGCCCAGGCAAACCTCGTTGATCCAGAGGCCCGTGGCCGGGTCGGGGCGCCACAGCATGGACAGCGAGTCCATCGAGGCCGACAGCAGCGAGCGCCCTTGGTGCCACCGCAGGGCACCCCCGCTCCCGGAGAGGGTCGTCTGCATGTGCGCATGCGTGGGTGGCGTGAAGGATGGGCGATGGAGCATGCACGCGAAGGGGAGGGACCGAGCGGAGTGGTGGCTGAAGGGGGCGGGCAAGGCCCGGGCCAGACCGAGTAAGTGCGGCCCGAGGCAACCGACGCAGGCCCGCTGGGCCGCCCGGAGGCGGGGCCGGCCGGCTCTTCGGGAGTCGCGGCGGGAACCCGGGAGCGCGTGGGCATGGCCCACTGGACGGTAGAGACCCACCCCGTGTGGCCCGAGAGGACCGCCTCCTGGCCGCCCTGCACCTCGGCCTCCGATCCCTTCCCCACCGACGGGGGTGCGCCCGCCGGGGCGTCGAATGCCCACAGCCGGATCACGGCGTCCGAGGAGGCGCTGGCCAGGAGAAGCTGCAGGCGCGCCGGCTCGGTTGGGGTGGAGCGCACCAGGGTGGGCACGTGGGCGAAGGCCAGCGAACGAATCCACCCCCGGTGGCCGACGAGCGTCCCGACCGTGGAAAACTGCGTGAAGGGCGGGGGCAACGACCGGAACGGCCAGGGAGTATGAGGCCCGGCGAGTAGGGGGTGGCAACGAGCAGACCTGTGTTTGGAGAGGTGACTCAGAGGAAGGCGAGGGATCCACTCGGCCAAGGGCGTAGTAGATCTTCCGGTCGACGGCGCCCATGGCCAACAGTACCCGGAGTCCCTCCTCTGGGGGGGGTGCCGTTGCCTGTGCCGGGGTGGACGACGCGTCCAATGCGGCGGCATCCACCAGAGCCAGAGCCACCGACTCGACAAAGAGGGGCCTGAAGGGGATTGTCTGGACGAGGGACCAGGGCTGCCCCCGGGCCGGCCGGTGCCAGAGACGGACGGTGGAGTCAGCGGCGGCCGAAGCCACGAGATGCCCCCCCGATGGCAGAAGAACTACGGGAAAAGTGCCCCATAAAAGAGGCAAGAGGGATGCCGAGCAGACCATGGGAGACCGAGGTCACCGACTCAGCGTGCCCCAAAAGCTGGGCAGAGCATACCCACTGGTAATCCCGTTCATGTCAGATATTGTGGCTCCGGATGGGCAACCAGACCTGGCCCTCACGATTTTCCCACACGCGAAGGGTCCCGTCACTCCCAGCGGAGAGGAGTTCATCTTCAGGAGCAGTAAAGCGGTGCTGATAACCTGAAACGACCAATGATGAGATGATTCGAAGCATGGCCGGACAAACAAACCTCGCTGATTATTTTGAAGCCAGTGCACAGAGGTGCAGTGCCCCTTGTGAGCAGAAATCAATGCGGTGGTGATGACCCGGGAAGGATCGTACAGTGCAATCATGTTACGTGCAGCATAGGCAACCATCCCGCATGAGCCCCATGAAATTGATTCGGGATTACGGTTGCAGCCAACAGAAAGGAATGGAATCTGATGCTCCAGTTCAGCTCGGCAGCGAAAAATTTTGACGGTTCCTGCGAGACCAGCGTCCAGAGCCCCGGCTGAAGTTCCAAAGTCGAAACGTTTGGAAAGGCTGCTGCGCTTGGCCTCTCCGATGCACCAAGCGCAATTTGTATTTGTAGTTCACTCTGAAATTGATGGAAAGAAATATCGGATGGTACTCAGCGACCCTCGCGTTCCAATCAGTAAAATTAAGCGCTCGCTTGCCAAAATGACAGGAACGCCCGCTTCTGGTCTGCTGGAGGACAGCGGCTTACTCATCACCAACTTGTCGATAGAGCAAGCGCTCGTCCTTGGCGACGCACCGCTCACAGATGCTATTCGAGTTTGCGACTCTGGAATCACCGAAGATTCTGTGGTCCTTCTCCGACCGGCCATCCCCCAGAATTTTGCATTCGTTGTGACATCTGCGTTGGATGGCCGTGGATTTCGGATGGTTTTCAAGCAAAGCGAGGTGGCCACCCACCGCGTGGGGCAGCTGAAGGCCACCCTGGGGGCCCAGGTGGGCATGGCCCCCAACGGTCCGGTGCCCCTCCGCGTCTCCTCCTTTTCACGACACCTCCTTTGCTGGCCCAGAGGTCTTGCTGAGCCTCGGGGGCCGCGTCCTGGACGAGCGGGCCTCGATCCTCGAGAGCGGCATCACCCCCGACTGCCGGGTCGAGCTGCGCCCCGCCCTGGCCGCCCCAGGCGAGCCCGTCCGTCACCCGCTCGCACCGCCTCGCCTCGTTCGGATGGGTGGATGGACACGCGATTCGTCTCGCCGTTTCCCTCCCTCCGGTCGACCGGCCTCCAACCCGCCGCTTGGGTTCATCATCTGTATGTCCTGTGCCCTTCTCCTCTGCCCCTGTGATGTGGGTGGGCGCCGGCCAGGCTGCTGCTGCCGTGGGGTATCCCCAGACGGCCCGCGCCGCTCGCCCCCGTCGACCGGACTCGCCGCCGCCTGTGGGGCCTCTCTCGGCCCGGGAACGGTCGGCCTCGGGCTCGACGGCGACCAGCCTCACCACCGCCGCCTCGGCCGCCCCCGCCCCCCGGGGACCCGGGGCGATGATGCCCTCCGCATCCATGGTGCCCTCCGCATCCATGGTGCCCTCCGCATCCATGGTGCCCTCCGCATCCATGGTGCCCTCCTCGGCCTCGGTGGCCTCGGCCACGGGGGGCCTGGGCATGGGCCTGAGTCATGTCTCGGCCCCGGCCGAGCGGCTCCCGCAGCTGGGGAACGCGGCCAGCCCCGAGCGGGGCGGCGGCCTGGGTGGGGTGGCCGACTCGGCCCGGCGGGCCCTCCCACGCGCCTCGCCCCCCGCGGCCGAGCGGCTCTCGCTGGGGTTCCCTCCCGCCTCGGCAGCTGCCCCCGCCCGCGACCGGCCCGGCCCCGGCTGGCCGGGTCTGACACCGCTGCTGGAGAGCGGGAGCCCCATGTCGCCCCGCCAGTCCCAGGCCCAGGCCCAGGCAGCCGGCCCGGTGGCCACGGCCACACCCCCAGCGGCCGGAGGGGGCGCAACGCCCCGGGTGGCTCTGCTCGCCTCCCCGTCCCCGTCTCCATCCCCCTCCTTTGGGCGCGCCGCCGGTCGCCCCTCCGCCACCACGGGGCCCGCCCCCCTCGGAACGCCCCCCTACCCCCAGCCCCAGCCATACAGTCCCCAGCCCCAGCCGTATCCCCAGCCGTATCCCCAGCCCCAGCCCCAGCCGCTGTACGGTGGTGGAAGTTCCCGTTCGCCGGGGCCCGCCGACGGGGCCTGGGGCGATGACCGGGAAGGGGACGGGTGGGCCTCGGCCACCTCGCCCCCCGTGCCCACCCTGCACCGGGGCGCCCCGCCCTCCCGGGCGACGCCCCCGCTGCACCGGGCGCCCCTCGAGAACAACAGCCCCATCCAGGGTCCCACCCCGGGCGGCTCCGCCTTCGTCGGCCCCCACCCCGGCCAGGCCTCCGCCAGCAGCGGCAGCCCCGACCTGCCGGCCGGCCCCGGGCCCCACGGCGGGGCGGCCTCGACCCCTCCCCACCCGCGCTTCCCGGGGGCCTCACCGCCCCTCCCGGGCAGCTCGCCGCCCGCCGACCAGCCCCCCGCCCGAGTGGCGCCCGCCCCGGGGCTCCCGGTGCCCTTCCTCTCGCACCCGGCCGAGCCGCCCCTGCAGCCGCCGCCCCGGTCGGGCCGCATCCCCACCCCACGCTCGCACCTGCCCGGGGGCACCCCCCGAACCAGCAGCCCCCAGCCGGGCGGCGCCGGCGCACTCCCAGCCGCAGCGGCGGCAAGCGCGGCCCCCACCCTCAACGGGACCCCCTCCGAGGGGCGCCTCTTCGGCCTCGCCCAGGGCCCGCCCGCCGCCCCGGCCCCGGCGGCCGGCCCGCACTCGCCCCGGCCCCCAGCTGAGGGTTTCCGGGCGGGCAGCCCCCGGCTGGCAAGCGGCGGTGGCCCCGGGCCCCTGCTGCTGCGCGGGGAGAGCCCCTCGCCCTCACCCGCCCCATCGCCCCGCCACGCGGGCCGCCACCCCCACCTGCGCCACGGCCACCGCCGCCCCGACCGCCCCGATGCCTCGCCCGCGGAGGCCCCTGAGGGCGCCGAGCCCGCAGCGGGGGCGCCCAAGGAGAGTGCCCGGGCGGGGGGGCCCGAGGGCGGCGAGGAGCAGCAGGACCGCAGCCCGCGCCCCGACCGGGTGGCCGCCCCCATCACCGGGCCGCCCGGGGCCGCCGCCTCCCCCGCCCCTCCCCTCGAGGCCGCACCGGGGGCTCCGGCGGCTCCGGGGGCAGGGCGGCCCAAGGCCGCGGGTGGGGCGCCCCCCGAGGACGTCCTTGTAAACACATTCCGGCGCCGCGTCCGGCCGGCCGCCTCTGCCTCCGCCTCCGCCTCCGCCTCCGCCTCCCCGGTCCCCGCCGCCCCCGCCGCCGCCACGCCCTCGCCGCAAGCCTCCTCTTCCGGCGCCCCTTCCGGCGCCCAGGCGGCCGCCCCGCCCCAGGCACAGCCTGAACAGGCGGTGGGGTCCGAGGGTCCCGAGGCTGCTCAGCGGGCCGCGGAGGCCCCCAGCAGGCATCGGCACCACCCCCAGCCCGGCCCCGAGGGGGACGAGGCCACGCCCCGGACACACAGGGGCGGCCCCGAGGCGGCCGACGGGCACCTGGAGACCCCGTCCCCCACGCCCCGCTCGCCCCACGGGCACGCGCCTCACGGCCACCACCACGTCCGCTCGGGCAGCCGGCCCGGGGGCGGCCACTCCTCCTCCCGCCGCGCCCTGACCCCCGCCAGCAGGGACCCGCCGCACCCGCACCCGCACAACAGCAGCCACCCACACAGCAGCCACCCACACAGCAGCAGCCCCCATCGGATGCCACCCCCGCCGCGGGGCCGGGTGAGGCGAAGGGAGACGGCGGACCCGCCCCAGCCATGGCCCCGCCACCGCAGCCCCACTCGCCCCGGGCGGCCCTCGTGGGCACAGCCGGCACGCCCCCGCCCCCACGCGCCCAGGCCCCTCAAGGTCGGCCATCCCGCACCCACCCACCCATCCTCCCCTTCCCTAAGACGCACCCATCCGCCTTCCCCGCCCCAGCCCCTCGCCCCTCGCCCCGCCCACCGGCCGATCGGGACCCGATCACCCGGGCCCAAACCTCCTCTGGCCCCGATCCTCCTCTGGACCCGATCATCCCGACTCATTGGCTGGGTGTGGGCTGGTCTTCCCGCAGCTTCGGCGGCCCCGACGGCCGCGGCCCCGTGCGAAGGCGCAGGCGAGGGCGAGGGCGAGGGCGAGGGCGAGGGGCTGCCGAGCACCCCCGAGGGGCCCCGGGGGGAGCCGCGGGACCCGGACCGGGGCGGGGTCGTGGGGGACCTGCTCGCGTCCGCCTGCCGGCTCAACAGGCCCCAGGACCCCGCCAGCACGCCCGCATTCGTGGGGCCCCACCCGGCCCTCTGCCTGCCCCAGGCACAGCCCCAGGCACAGCCCCAAACCCAACCCCAGCACGACGGGGGGCCGGCGGGGCCCGAGGGGGCCGGGTCTGCCCTGGAGGGGGAGGTGCGCCGGCTGGAGGCCCTCCTGGCCGGCCAGAGTCGCGAGCTGGAGGCCCTCCGCCAGGCCAACAGGGTCCCCTCCCCCCTCGCCCTCTCACCCTCACCCGCACCCATCCCTCACCCTCACCCCTCACCCCTCACCCTCACCCGCACCATCCTCCGCCACCT